>JANJGN010000373.1:0-583379 GCA_026770705.1 Isurus oxyrinchus
CCAGTATTTGAGGATATGCTGTATTATTGGAGGGTCAGTAATTGAAGGGGTGCTGCACTATTGAAGTGTCAGTAATTGAGGTTCTGCTGCACTGTTGGAGGGTCAGTAATTGAGGTTCTGCTGCACTGTTGGAGGGTAAGTAATTGAGGGTGTGCTGCACTATTAGTGTCAGTAATTGAGGGTGTGGTGCAGTATTGGAGTGTCAGTAATTGATGGTGTGCTGCATTATTGGACAGTCAGTAATTGAGGGTGAGCTGCACTATTGGAGTGTCAGTAATTGACGGTGTGCTGCACTATTGGAGTGTCAGT
Organism: Isurus oxyrinchus; assembly: GCA_026770705.1. Lineage (NCBI taxonomy): Eukaryota > Metazoa > Chordata > Chondrichthyes > Lamniformes > Lamnidae > Isurus > Isurus oxyrinchus. The sequence goes on from JANJGN010000373.1 coordinate 310, forward strand.
AATTGAGGGTGTGCTGCACTATTGGAGTGTCAGAATTGAGGGTGTGCTGCATTATTGGAGTGTCAATATTTGAGGATGTGCTGCGCTACTGGAGTGTCAGTAATTGAGGTTCTGCTACACTATTGGAGTGTCAGTGATTGAGGGTGTGCTGCACTATTGGAGTGTCAGTAATTGAGGGTGTGCTGCGCTATTGGAGTGTCAGTAATTGAGGGTGTGCTGAACCATTCGAGTGTCAGTAATTGAGGGTGTGCTGCACTATTGGAGTGTCAGTAATTGAGGGTGTGCTGCACTATTGCAGTGTCAGCAATTGAGTTTGTGCTGCACTATTGGTGTGTCAGAATTGAGGGTGTGCTGCACAATTGGAATGTCAGTAATTGACTGTTTGCTGCACTATTATAGTAGCAGTATTTAAGGATATGCTGTACTATTGGAGGATCAGTAATTGAAGGTGTGCTGCACTATTGGAATCTCAGTAATTGAGGGTGTGGTGCACTATTGGAGTGTCAGTAATTGATGATGTGCTGCACTATTGGAGGGTCAGTAATTGAAGCTGTGCTGTACTATTGGAGTGTCAGTAATTGAGGGTGTGCTGCACTATTGGAGGGTCAGTAATTGACGGTGTACTGCACTATTGGAGTGTCAGTAATTGAGGGTGTGCTGCACTATTGGAGTGTCAGTAATTGAGGGTTTGCTTCAGAATTGGCCTGTCAGTAATTGAGGGTTTGCAGCACTATTGGAGTGTCATTAATTGAGCATGTGCTGAACGATTGGAGGGTCATTAATTGAGGGTTTACTTCAGATTTGGCCTGTTAGTAATTGAGGGTGTGCTGCACTATTGGGGGTCAGTAATTGAGGGTTTGCTTCAGAATTGGCCTGTCATTAATTGAGGGTTTGCTGCACTATTGGAGTGTCAGAATTGAGAGTGTGCTGCACCATTGGAGGGTCAGTAATTGAGGGTGTGCTGAACTATTCGAGTGTCAGTAATTGAGGGTGTGCTGCACTATTGGAGTGTCAGTAATTGAGGGTGTGCTGCACTGTTGGAGGGTCAGTAATTGAGGGTTTGCTTCAGAATTGACGTGTCAGTAATTGAGGGTTTGCTGTACTATTGGTGTGTCAGTAATTGAGGCTGTGCTGTGCTATTGGAGTCAGTAATTGTGGGTGCGCTGCACTATTGGAGGTGTCAGAAATTGAGGGTTTGCTTCAGAATTGGCGTGTCAGTAATTGAGGCTATGCTGCAATATTGTTGTGTCAGCAATTGAAGCTGTGCAGCGCTATTGGAGTGTCAGTAATTGAGGGGTGTGCTGCACTGTTGGAGGGTCAGTAATTGAGGGTTTGCTTCAGAATTGACGTGTCAGTAATTGAGGGTTTGCTGTACTATTGGTGTGTCAGTAATTGAGGCTGTGCTGTGCTATTGGAGTGTCAGTAATTGTGGGTGCGCTGCACTATTGGAGTGTCAGAAATTGAGGGTTTGCTTCAGAATTGGCGTGTCAGTAATTGAGGGTGTGCTGCAATATTGTTGTGTCAGCAATTGAAGCTGTGCAGCGCTATTGGAGTGTCAGTAATTGAGGGTGTGCTGCACTATTGGAGGGTAATTGAGATTTTGCTTCAGAATTGGCCTGTCAGTAATTGAGGGTTTGCTGCACTATTATAGTAGCAGTATTTGAGGATATGCTGTACTATTGGAGGGTCAGTAATTGAGGGTGTGCTGCACTATTGGAGTGTCAGTAATTGAGGGTGTGCTGCACTATTGGATTGTCAGTAATTGAAGGTGTTCTACACTATTGGAGTGTCAGAGTTGAGGGTGTGCTGCATTATTGGAGTGTCAGTAATTGAGGGTGTGCTGCACTATTGTAGTGCCAGTACTTGAGGATATGCGGTACTATCGGAGGGTCAGTAACTGATTGAGTGCTGCACTATTGCAATGTCAGCAATTGAGTTTGTGCTACACTATTGGAGTGTCAGAATTGAGGGTGTGCTGCACAATTGGAGTGTCAGTAATTGAGCGTTTGCTTCAGAATTGGCATGTCAGTAATTGAGGCTGTGCTGCAATATTGTTGTGTTAGCAATTGAGGCTGTGCTGCGCTATTGGAGTGTCAGTAATTGAGGGTGTGCTGCATTATTGGAGGGTCAGTAATTGAGGGATTGCTTCAGAATTGGCCTGTCAGTAATTGAGGGTTTGCCGCACTACTGGAGTGTCAGTAATTGACCGTTTGCTGCACTATTATAGTAGCAGTATTTGAGGATATGCTGTACTATTGGAGGGTCAGTAATTGAAGGTGTGGTGCACTATTGGAGTGTCAGTAATTAAGGTTTGTGCTGCACTATTGGGGTGTCAGTAATTGAGAGTGTGCTGCACTATTGGAGTGTCAGTAATTGAGGGTGTGCTGCACTATTGGAGTGTCAGTAATTGAGGGTGTGCTGCACTATTGGAGTGTCAGTATTTGAGGGCGTGCTGCACTATTAGAGTGTCAGTATTTGAGGGTGTGGTGCACAAATGGAGTGTCAGTAATTGAGGGTGTGGTGTACTATTGGAGTGTCAGTAATTGAGGATGTGCTGTACTATTGGAGGGTCAGTAATTGAGGGTGTGCTGCATTTCTGGAGGGTCAGTAATTGAGGTTGTGCCGCAGTATTGAAGTGTCAGTCATTGAGGGTGTGCTGTACTATAAGAGTGTCAGTATTTGAGGATGTGGTGCACTATTGGAGTGTCAGTAATTGAGGGTATGCTGCAATAATGGAGGGTCTTAAATTGAGGGTTTGCTGCATTATTAGAGTATCAGTAATTGCGAGTGTGCTGCACTACTGAGTGTCAGTAATTGAGGGTGTGCTGCACTATTGTAGTGTCAGTATTTGAGGATATGCAATACTATTGGAGGTCAGTAACTGAGGGAGTGCTGCACTATTGGAGTGTCAGTAATTGGGTTGTGCTGAACTATTGGAGTGTCAGTAATTGAGGCTGTACTGCACTACTGGAGTGTCAGTAATTGAGGTTGCACTGCATTATTGGTGGGTCATTAATTGTGGGTGTGCTACCATATTGGAGTGTCAGTAATTAAGGGTGTGCTGCACTATTTGAGGGTCATTAATGAGTGTGAGCTGCACTATTGGATTATCAGTAATTGAGGGTGTGCTGCACAATTGACGTGTCAGAAATTCAGCGTTCTCTGCACTATTGTAATGCCAGTATTTGAGGATATGCGGTACTATTGGAGTGTCAGTAAATGAGGGTGTGTTGCACTGTTGGAGTATCAGTAGTTGGGGGTGTGCTGCACTATTGGAGGGTCAGTAATTGAGGGTTTGCTTCAGAATTGGCCTGTCAGTAATTGACCGTTTGCTGCACTATTGTAGTAGCAGTATTTGAGGATATGCTGTACTATTTGAGGGTCAGTAATTGAAGGTGTGCTGCACTATTGGAGGGTTAGTAATTGAGGGTGTGCTGCACTATTGGAGTGTCAGTAATTGAGGGTGTGCTGAACTATTGGAGTGTCAGTAATTGAGGGTGTGCTGCACTGTTGGAGTGTCAGTAATTGAGGGTGTGCTGCACTATTGGAGTGTCAGTAATTGAGGGTGTGCTGAACTATTGGAGCGTCAGTAATTGAGGCTGTGCTGCACTATTGGAGTGTCAGTAATTGAGGGTTTGCTTCAGAATTGGCATGTCAGTAATTGAGGCTGTGCTGCAATATTGTTGTGTCAGCAATTGAGGCTGTCCTGCGCTATTGGTGTGTCAGTAATTGAGGGTGTGCTTTACTATTGGAGGGTCAGTAATTGAGGGATTGCTTCAGAATTGGCCTGTCAGTAATTAAGGGTTTGCTGCACTATTGGAGTGTCAGTAATTGACCGTTTGCTGCACTATTATAGTAGCAGTATTTGAGGATATGCTGTACTATTGGAGGGTCAGTAATTGAAGGTGTGGTGCACTATTGGAGTGTTAGTAATTAAGGTTTGTGCTGCACTATTGGGGTGTCAGTCATTGAGGGTGTGCTGCAGTATTGGAGTGTCAGTATTTGAGGATGTGGTGCACTATTGGAGTGTCAGTAATTGATGGTGTGTTGCATTACTGGAGAGACAGTAATTGAGGGTGAGCTGCACTATTGGAGTGTCAGTAATTGAGGGTGTGCTGCACTATTGGAGTGTCAGTAATTGAGGGTGTGCTGCACTATTGGAGTGTCAGTAATTGAGGGTGAGCTGCACAATTGGAGTGGCAGTTTTTGAGGGTGTGCTGCACTACTGAAGGGTCAATAATTGAGGGAGTGCTGCAGTATGGGAGTCTCAGTAATTGGGGTTGTGCTGCACAATTGGAGTGTCAGCAATTGAGGTTGTGCTGCACTATTGGAGTATCAGTAATTGATGGTTTGCTGCAATAATGGAGGGTCTTAAATTGAGGGTTTGCTGCACTATTAGAGTATCAGTAATTGCGGGTGTGCTGCACTACTGAGTGTCAGTAATTGAGGGTGTGCTGCACTATTGTAGTGCCAGTACTTGAGGATATGCAGTACTATCGGAGGGTCAGTAACTGAGGGAGTGCTGCACTATTGCAATGTCAGCAATTGAGTTTGTGCTACACTATTGGAGTGTCAGAATTGAGGGTGTGCTGCACAATTGGAGTGTCAGTAATTGAGCGTTTGCTTCAGAATTGGCATGTCAGTAATTGAGGCTGTGCTGCAATATTGTTGTGTTAGCAATTGAGGCTGTGCTGCGCTATTGGAGTGTCAGTAATTGAGGGAGTGCTGCATCATTGGAGGGTCAGTAATTGAGGAATTGCTTCAGAATTGGCCTGTCAGTAATTGAGGGTTTGCTGCACTATTGGAGTGTCAGTAATTGACCGTTTGCTGCACTATTATAGTAGCAGTATTTGAGGACATGCTGTACTATTGGAGGGTCAGTAATTGAAGGTGTGGTGCACTGTTGGAGTGTCAGTAATTAAGGTTTGTGCTGCACTATTGGAGTGTCAGTAATTGAGGGTGTGCTGCACTATTGGAGTGTCAGTAATTGAGGGTGTGCTGCACTATTGGAGTGTCAGTATTTGAGGGCGTGCTGCACTATTAGAGTGTCAGTATTTGAGGATGTGGTGCACTAATAGAGTGTCAGTAATTGAGGGTGTGGTGTACTATTGGAGTGTCAGTAATTGAGGATGTGCTGTACTATTGGAGGGTCAGTAATTGCGGGTGTGCTGCATTTCTGGAGCGTCAGTAATTGAGGTTGTGCCGCAGTATTGAAGTGTCAGTCATTGAGGGTGTGCTGTACTATTAGAGTGTCAGTATTTGAGGATGTGGTGCACTATTGGAGTGTCAGTAATTGATGGCGTGTTGCATTCCTGGAGAGTCAGTAATTGAGGGTGTGCTGCACTATTGGAGTGTCAGTAATTGAGGGTGTGCTGCACTATTGGAGTGTCAGTAATTGAGGGTGTGCTGCACTATTGGAGTGTCAGTAATTGAGGGTGTGCTGCACTATTGGAGTGTCAGTAATTGAGGGTGAGCTGCACAACTGGTGTGGCAGTTTTCGAGGGTGTGCTGCACTACTGAAGGGTCAATAATTGAGGGTGTGCTGCAGTATGGGAGTGTCGGTAATTGGGGTTGTGCTGCACAATTGGAGTGTCAGTAATTGAGGGTATGCTGCAATAATGGAGGGTCTTAAATTGAGGGTTTGCTGCACTATTAGAGTATCAGTAATTGAGGGTGTGCTGCACTGAGGAGAGTCAGTAATTGAGGGTGTGCTGCACTATTGTAGTGCCAGTATTTGAGGATATGCGGTACTATTGGAGAGTCAGTAACTGAGGGAGTGCTGCACTATTTGGGTGTCAGTAATTGAGGGTGTGCTGCACTATTGGAGTGTCAGTAATTGAGGGTGTGCTGCACTATTGGTGGGTAATTAATTGTGGGTGTGCTACCATATTGGAGTGTCAGTAATTGAGGGTGTGCTGCACTATTTGAGGGTCATTAATGAGTGTGAGCTGCACTATTGGATTGTCAGTAATTGAGGGTGTGCTGCACAATTGACGTGTCAGAAATTCAGCGTTTGCTCACTATTGTAATGTCAGTATTTGAGGATATGCGGTACTATTGGAGTGTCAGTGAATGAGGGTGTGTTGCACTGTTGGAGTGTCAGTAATTGAGGGTGTGCAGCACTATTGGAGTGTCAGCAATTGAGGGTTTGCTTCACAATTGACGTGTCAGTAATTGAGGGTGTGCTGCAATATTGTTGTGTCAGCAATTGAGGCTGTGCTGCGCTATTGGAGTGTCAGTAATTGAGGGTGTGCTGCACTATTGGTATGTCAGTAATTGAGGGTGTGCTGCACTATTGTAGGGTCAGTAATTAAGGGTTTGCTTCAGAATTGGCCTGTCAGTAATTGAGGGTGTGCTGCACTATTGGAGTGTCAGTAATTGACCGTTTGCTGCACTATTGTAGTAGCAGTATTTGAGGATATGCTGTACTATTTGAGGGTCAGTAATTGAAGGTGTGCTGCACTATTGGAGGGTTAGTAATTGAGTGTGTGCTGCATTATTAGAGTGTCAGTGATTGAGGGTGTGCTGCACTGCTGGAGTGTCAGTAATTGAGGGTGTGCTGCACTATTGGAGTGTCAGTAATTGTGGGTGCGCTGCACTATTGGAGTGTCAGAAATTGAGGGTTTGCTTCAGAATTGGCGTGTCAGTAATTGAGGCTATGCTGCAACATTGTTGTGTCAGCAATTGAAGCTGTGCAGCGCTATTGGAGTGTCAGTAATTGAGGGTGTGCTGCACTATTGGAGGGTAATTGAGATTTTGCTTCAGAAATGGCCTGTCAGTAATTGAGGGTGTGCTGCACTATTGGAGTGTCAGTAATTGAGGGTGTGCTGTACAAATGACGTGTCAGAAATTCAGCATTTGCTGCACTATTGTAATGCCAGTATTTGAGGATATGCGGTACTATTGAAGGGTCAGTAAATGAGGGTGTGTTGCACTATTGGAGTGTCAGTCATTGAGTGTCTGCTGCACTGTTGGAGTGTCAGTAATTGAGGGTTTGCTGTACTATTGGAGTGTCAGTAATTGAGGGTGCGCTGCACTATTGGAGTGTCAGAAATTGAGGGTTTGCTTCAGAATTGGCGTGTCAGTAATTGAGGCTGTGCTGCAATATTGTGTCTATATTTGAGGATATGCTGCACTATTGCAGTGTCTGTAATTGTGCTGCACTATTGGAGTGTCAGTAATTGAAGGTGTTCTGCACTATTGGGGTGTCAGTAAATGAGAGTGTGCTGCACTATTGGAGGGTCAGTAACTGAGGCTGTGCTGCACCATTGAGTGTCGGTAATTGAGGGTGTGCTGCACTATTGGAGTGTCAGTAATTGAGTGTGTGCTGCACTATTGGAGTGTCAATAATTGAAGGTGTGCTGCACTATTAGAGTGACAGTAATTGAGGGTGTGCTGCAATATTATAGTGTTAGTAATTGAGGGTGTGCTGCAATATTGGAGTGTCAGTAATTGAGGGTATGCTGCAATATTGGAGTGTCAGTAATTGACGGTGTGCTGCATTATTGGAATGTCTGAATTGAACATGTGCTGCACTATTGGAATGTTAATAATTGAGGGTTTGCTGCACTATTGGTGTGTCATTAAATGGGGCTGTGCTGCACTATTGGAGTATCAGTAATTGAGGACACGCTGCGCTATTGGAGTGCCAGTAATTGAAGGTGTGCTGAACTATTGGAGTGTCAGTAATTGAGGGTATGCTGCACTATTGGAGTGTCAGTAATTGAGGGTATGCTGCACTATTGGAGTGTCAGTAATTGAGGGTGTGCTGCACTATTGGAGTGTCAGTAATTGTGGGTGTCCTGCACCATTGAGTGTCGGTAATTGAAGGTGTGCTGAACTATTGGAGTGTCAGTAATTGAGGGTATGCTGCACTATTGGAGTGCCAGAAATTGAGGGTTTGCTTCAGAATTGGCGTGTCAGTAATTGAGGCTGTGCTGCAATATTGTGTCAATAATTGAGGATATGCTGTACTATTGCAGTGTCTGTAATTGTGCTGCACTATTGGAGTGTCAGTAATTGAAGGTGTTCTGCACTATTGGGGTGTCAGTAAATGAGAGTGTGCCGCACTATTGGAGAGTCAGTAACAGAGGCTGTGCTGCACCACTGAGTGTCGGTAATTGAGGGTGTGCTGCACTATTGGAGTGACAGTAATTGAGTGTGTGCTGCACTATTGGAGTGTCAATAATTGAAGGTGTGCTGCACTATTGGAGTGTCAGTAATTGAGGGTGTGCTGCAATATTGGAGTGTCTGTAATTGAGGGTGTGCTGCACTATTGGAGTGTTAGTAATTGAGGGTGTGCTGCAATATTGGAGTGTCAGTAATTGAGGGTATGCTGCACTATTGGAGTGTCAGTAATTGAGGGTGTGCTGCACTATTGGCGTGTCAGTAATTGAGGGTGTGCTGCACCATTGGAGTATCAGTAATTGAGGATGTGCTGCGCTATTGGAGTGTCAGTAATTGAGGATCTGCTGCAATATTGGAGAGTCATTAATTGAGAGTGTGCTGCCCTATTGGAGGGTCAGTAATTGAGGGTCTGCTGCACTGTTGGAGGGTCAGTAATTGAGGATGTGCTGCACTATTGGAGTGTCATTAAATGGGGCTGTGCTGCACTATTGGAGTATCAGTAATTGAGGACACGCTGTGCTATTGGAGTGTCAGTAATTGAGGATGTGCTGCAATATTGGAGAGTCATTAATTGAGGGTGTGCTGCCCTATTGGAATGTCAGTAATTGAGGGTCTGCTGCACTGTTGGAGGGTCAGTAATTGAGGATGTGCTGCACTATTGGAGTGTCATTAATTGATGGTGTGCTGCACTATTGGAGTGTCAGTAATTGAGGGTGTGCTGCAGTATTGGAGAGTCATTAATTGAGGGTGAGCTGCAGTATTTGAGGGTCAGTAATAAAGATTGTTCTACACTATATGAGTTTCAGAATTGAGGCTGTGCTGCACAATTGAAGATTCAGAAATTAACCGTTTGCTGCACTATTATAGTGCCAGTATTTGAGGATATGCTGTACTATTGGCGGGTCAGTAATTGAGGGTGTGCTGCCCTATTGGAGTGTCAGTAATTGAGGGTGTGCTGCACTATTGAAGATTCAGAAATTAACCGTTCGCTGCACTATTATAGTGCCAGTATTTGAGGATATGCTGTACTATTGCAGGGTTATAATTGAGGGTGTGCTGCCCTATTGGGGTGTCAGTAATTGAGGGTCTGCTGCACTGTTGGAGGGTCAGTAATTGAGGATGTGCTGCACTATTAGAGTGTCAGTAATTGATGGTGTGCTGCATTACTGGAGAGTCACTAATTGAGGGTGTGATGCACTATTGGAATGTCAGTAACTGAGGGTGTGCTGCACTACTGAAGTGTCCGTAATTGAGGGTGTGCTGCACTATTAGAGTGTCAGTAATTGAGGGTGTGCTGCACTATTAGAGTGTCAGTAATTGTGGGTGTGCTGCACTGTTGGAGTGTCAGTAATTGTGGGTGTGCTGCACTATTGGAGTGTCAGTAATTGAGGGTGTTCTGCACTATTGAAGTGTCAGTAATTGAGTGTGTGCTGCACTATTGGAGTGTCAGTAATTGAGGGTGTGCTGCACTATTGAAGTGTCAGTAATTGAGTGTGTGCTGCACTATTGGAGTGTCAGTAATTGAGGGTGTGGTGCACTATTGAAGTGTCAGTAATTGATGGTGTTTTGCATTACTGGAGAGTCAGCTATTCAGGGTGAGCTGCACTATTGGAGTGTCAGTAATTGAGTGTGTGCTGCATTACTGGAATGTCAGTAATTGAGGGAGAGCTGCACAATTGCAGTGACAGTTTTCGAGGGTGTGCTACACTACTGAATGGTCGGTAATTGAGGGTGTGCTGCAGTATGGGATTGTCTGTAATTGAGGGTGTGCTGCACAATTGGAGTGTCTGTAATTGAGGGTGTGCTGCACTATTAGAGTGTCAGTAATTGAGGGTGTGCTGCACTATTGGAGTGTCAGTAATTGAGGGTGCGCTGCACTATTGGAGTGTCAGTAATTGAGGGTGTGCTGCACTATTGGAGTGTCAGTAACTGAGGGTGTGCTGCAGAATTGGAGTGTCAGTAATTGAGTGTATGCTGCACTATTGGAGTGTCAGTAACTGAGGGTGTGCTGCACTGTTGGAGTGTCAGTAATTGAGGGTGTGCTGCACTATTGGTGTGTCAGTAATTGAGGGTGTGCTGCACTATTGGAGTGTCAGTAATTGAGGGTGTGCTGCACTATTGGAGTGTCAGTAATTGAGGGTGTGCTGCACTATTGGAGTGTCAGTAACTGAGGGTGTGCTGCACTATTGAAGTGTCAGTAATTGAGTGTGTGCTGCACTATTGGAGTGTCAGTAATTGAGGGTGTGCTGCGCTATTGGAGTGTCAGTAATTGACGGTGTGCTGCACTATTGGCGTGTCTGTAATTGAGGATGTGCTGCACTATTAGATTGTCAGTAATTGAGGGTGTGCTGCATTATTAGAGTGTCAGTAATTGAGGGTGTGCTGCGCTATTGAAGTGTCAGTAATTGATGGTGTTCTGCATTACTGGAGAGTCAGCGATTCAGCGTGAGCTGCACTATTGGAGTGTCAGTAATTGAGGGTGTGCTGCAATATTGGAGAGTCATTAATTGAGAGTGTGCTGCCCTATTGGAGGGTCAGTAATTGAGGGTCTGCTGCACTGTTGGAGGGTCAGTAATTGAGGATGTGCTGCACTATTGGAGTGTCATTAAATGGGGCTGTGCTGCACTATTGGAGTATCAGTAATTGAGGACACGCTGTGCTATTGGAGTGTCAGTAATTGAGGATGTGCTGCAATATTGGAGAGTCATTAATTGAGGGTGTGCTGCCCTATTGGAATGTCAGTAATTGAGGGTCTGCTGCACTGTTGGAGGGTCAGTAATTGAGGATGTGCTGCACTATTGGAGTGTCATTAATTGATGGTGTGCTGCACTATTGGAGTGTCAGTAATTGAGGGTGTGCTGCAGTATTGGAGAGTCATTAATTGAGGGTGAGCTGCAGTATTTGAGGGTCAGTAATAAAGATTGTTCTACACTATATGAGTTTCAGAATTGAGGCTGTGCTGCACAATTGAAGATTCAGAAATTAACCGTTTGCTGCACTATTATAGTGCCAGTATTTGAGGATATGCTGTACTATTGGCGGGTCAGTAATTGAGGGTGTGCTGCCCTATTGGAGTGTCAGTAATTGAGGGTGTGCTGCACTATTGAAGATTCAGAAATTAACCGTTCGCTGCACTATTATAGTGCCAGTATTTGAGGATATGCTGTACTATTGCAGGGTTATAATTGAGGGTGTGCTGCCCTATTGGGGTGTCAGTAATTGAGGGTCTGCTGCACTGTTGGAGGGTCAGTAATTGAGGATGTGCTGCACTATTAGAGTGTCAGTAATTGATGGTGTGCTGCATTACTGGAGAGTCACTAATTGAGGGTGTGATGCACTATTGGAATGTCAGTAACTGAGGGTGTGCTGCACTACTGAAGTGTCCGTAATTGAGGGTGTGCTGCACTATTAGAGTGTCAGTAATTGAGGGTGTGCTGCACTATTAGAGTGTCAGTAATTGTGGGTGTGCTGCACTGTTGGAGTGTCAGTAATTGTGGGTGTGCTGCACTATTGGAGTGTCAGTAATTGAGGGTGTTCTGCACTATTGAAGTGTCAGTAATTGAGTGTGTGCTGCACTATTGGAGTGTCAGTAATTGAGGGTGTGCTGCACTATTGAAGTGTCAGTAATTGAGTGTGTGCTGCACTATTGGAGTGTCAGTAATTGAGGGTGTGGTGCACTATTGAAGTGTCAGTAATTGATGGTGTTTTGCATTACTGGAGAGTCAGCTATTCAGGGTGAGCTGCACTATTGGAGTGTCAGTAATTGAGTGTGTGCTGCATTACTGGAATGTCAGTAATTGAGGGAGAGCTGCACAATTGCAGTGACAGTTTTCGAGGGTGTGCTACACTACTGAATGGTCGGTAATTGAGGGTGTGCTGCAGTATGGGATTGTCTGTAATTGAGGGTGTGCTGCACAATTGGAGTGTCTGTAATTGAGGGTGTGCTGCACTATTAGAGTGTCAGTAATTGAGGGTGTGCTGCACTATTGGAGTGTCAGTAATTGAGGGTGCGCTGCACTATTGGAGTGTCAGTAATTGAGGGTGTGCTGCACTATTGGAGTGTCAGTAACTGAGGGTGTGCTGCAGAATTGGAGTGTCAGTAATTGAGTGTATGCTGCACTATTGGAGTGTCAGTAACTGAGGGTGTGCTGCACTGTTGGAGTGTCAGTAATTGAGGGTGTGCTGCACTATTGGTGTGTCAGTAATTGAGGGTGTGCTGCACTATTGGAGTGTCAGTAATTGAGGGTGTGCTGCACTATTGGAGTGTCAGTAATTGAGGGTGTGCTGCACTATTGGAGTGTCAGTAACTGAGGGTGTGCTGCACTATTGAAGTGTCAGTAATTGAGTGTGTGCTGCACTATTGGAGTGTCAGTAATTGAGGGTGTGCTGCGCTATTGGAGTGTCAGTAATTGACGGTGTGCTGCACTATTGGCGTGTCTGTAATTGAGGATGTGCTGCACTATTAGATTGTCAGTAATTGAGGGTGTGCTGCATTATTAGAGTGTCAGTAATTGAGGGTGTGCTGCGCTATTGAAGTGTCAGTAATTGATGGTGTTCTGCATTACTGGAGAGTCAGCGATTCAGCGTGAGCTGCACTATTGGAGTGTCAGTAATTGAGGGTGTGCTGCACTGTTGGAGTGTCAGTAATTGAGGGTGTGCTGCACTATTGGAGTGTCAGTAATTGAGGGTGTGCTGAACTATTGGAGCGTCAGTAATTGAGGCTGTGCTGCACTATTGGAGTGTCAGTAATTGAGGGTTTGCTTCAGAATTGGCATGTCAGTAATTGAGGCTGTGCTGCAATATTGTTGTGTCAGCAATTGAGGCTGTCCTGCGCTATTGGTGTGTCAGTAATTGAGGGTGTGCTTTACTATTGGAGGGTCAGTAATTGAGGGATTGCTTCAGAATTGGCCTGTCAGTAATTAAGGGTTTGCTGCACTATTGGAGTGTCAGTAATTGACCGTTTGCTGCACTATTATAGTAGCAGTATTTGAGGATATGCTGTACTATTGGAGGGTCAGTAATTGAAGGTGTGGTGCACTATTGGAGTGTTAGTAATTAAGGTTTGTGCTGCACTATTGGGGTGTCAGTCATTGAGGGTGTGCTGCAGTATTGGAGTGTCAGTATTTGAGGATGTGGTGCACTATTGGAGTGTCAGTAATTGATGGTGTGTTGCATTACTGGAGAGACAGTAATTGAGGGTGAGCTGCACTATTGGAGTGTCAGTAATTGAGGGTGTGCTGCACTATTGGAGTGTCAGTAATTGAGGGTGTGCTGCACTATTGGAGTGTCAGTAATTGAGGGTGAGCTGCACAATTGGAGTGGCAGTTTTTGAGGGTGTGCTGCACTACTGAAGGGTCAATAATTGAGGGAGTGCTGCAGTATGGGAGTCTCAGTAATTGGGGTTGTGCTGCACAATTGGAGTGTCAGCAATTGAGGTTGTGCTGCACTATTGGAGTATCAGTAATTGATGGTTTGCTGCAATAATGGAGGGTCTTAAATTGAGGGTTTGCTGCACTATTAGAGTATCAGTAATTGCGGGTGTGCTGCACTACTGAGTGTCAGTAATTGAGGGTGTGCTGCACTATTGTAGTGCCAGTACTTGAGGATATGCAGTACTATCGGAGGGTCAGTAACTGAGGGAGTGCTGCACTATTGCAATGTCAGCAATTGAGTTTGTGCTACACTATTGGAGTGTCAGAATTGAGGGTGTGCTGCACAATTGGAGTGTCAGTAATTGAGCGTTTGCTTCAGAATTGGCATGTCAGTAATTGAGGCTGTGCTGCAATATTGTTGTGTTAGCAATTGAGGCTGTGCTGCGCTATTGGAGTGTCAGTAATTGAGGGAGTGCTGCATCATTGGAGGGTCAGTAATTGAGGGATTGCTTCAGAATTGGCCTGTCAGTAATTGAGGGTTTGCTGCACTATTGGAGTGTCAGTAATTGACCGTTTGCTGCACTATTATAGTAGCAGTATTTGAGGACATGCTGTACTATTGGAGGGTCAGTAATTGAAGGTGTGGTGCACTGTTGGAGTGTCAGTAATTAAGGTTTGTGCTGCACTATTGGAGTGTCAGTAATTGAGGGTGTGCTGCACTATTGGAGTGTCAGTAATTGAGGGTGTGCTGCACTATTGGAGTGTCAGTATTTGAGGGCGTGCTGCACTATTAGAGTGTCAGTATTTGAGGATGTGGTGCACTAATAGAGTGTCAGTAATTGAGGGTGTGGTGTACTATTGGAGTGTCAGTAATTGAGGATGTGCTGTACTATTGGAGGGTCAGTAATTGCGGGTGTGCTGCATTTCTGGAGCGTCAGTAATTGAGGTTGTGCCGCAGTATTGAAGTGTCAGTCATTGAGGGTGTGCTGTACTATTAGAGTGTCAGTATTTGAGGATGTGGTGCACTATTGGAGTGTCAGTAATTGATGGCGTGTTGCATTCCTGGAGAGTCAGTAATTGAGGGTGTGCTGCACTATTGGAGTGTCAGTAATTGAGGGTGTGCTGCACTATTGGAGTGTCAGTAATTGAGGGTGTGCTGCACTATTGGAGTGTCAGTAATTGAGGGTGTGCTGCACTATTGGAGTGTCAGTAATTGAGGGTGAGCTGCACAACTGGTGTGGCAGTTTTCGAGGGTGTGCTGCACTACTGAAGGGTCAATAATTGAGGGTGTGCTGCAGTATGGGAGTGTCGGTAATTGGGGTTGTGCTGCACAATTGGAGTGTCAGTAATTGAGGGTATGCTGCAATAATGGAGGGTCTTAAATTGAGGGTTTGCTGCACTATTAGAGTATCAGTAATTGAGGGTGTGCTGCACTGAGGAGAGTCAGTAATTGAGGGTGTGCTGCACTATTGTAGTGCCAGTATTTGAGGATATGCGGTACTATTGGAGAGTCAGTAACTGAGGGAGTGCTGCACTATTTGGGTGTCAGTAATTGAGGGTGTGCTGCACTATTGGAGTGTCAGTAATTGAGGGTGTGCTGCACTATTGGTGGGTAATTAATTGTGGGTGTGCTACCATATTGGAGTGTCAGTAATTGAGGGTGTGCTGCACTATTTGAGAGTCATTAATGAGTGTGAGCTGCACTATTGGATTGTCAGTAATTGAGGGTGTGCTGCACAATTGACGTGTCAGAAATTCAGCGTTTGCTCACTATTGTAATGTCAGTATTTGAGGATATGCGGTACTATTGGAGTGTCAGTGAATGAGGGTGTGTTGCACTGTTGGAGTGTCAGTAATTGAGGGTGTGCAGCACTATTGGAGTGTCAGCAATTGAGGGTTTGCTTCACAATTGACGTGTCAGTAATTGAGGGTGTGCTGCAATATTGTTGTGTCAGCAATTGAGGCTGTGCTGCGCTATTGGAGTGTCAGTAATTGAGGGTGTGCTGCACTATTGGTATGTCAGTAATTGAGGGTGTGCTGCACTATTGTAGGGTCAGTAATTAAGGGTTTGCTTCAGAATTGGCCTGTCAGTAATTGAGGGTGTGCTGCACTATTGGAGTGTCAGTAATTGACCGTTTGCTGCACTATTGTAGTAGCAGTATTTGAGGATATGCTGTACTATTTGAGGGTCAGTAATTGAAGGTGTGCTGCACTATTGGAGGGTTAGTAATTGAGTGTGTGCTGCATTATTAGAGTGTCAGTGATTGAGGGTGTGCTGCACTGCTGGAGTGTCAGTAATTGAGGGTGTGCTGCACTATTGGAGTGTCAGTAATTGTGGGTGCGCTGCACTATTGGAGTGTCAGAAATTGAGGGTTTGCTTCAGAATTGGCGTGTCAGTAATTGAGGCTATGCTGCAACATTGTTGTGTCAGCAATTGAAGCTGTGCAGCGCTATTGGAGTGTCAGTAATTGAGGGTGTGCTGCACTATTGGAGGGTAATTGAGATTTTGCTTCAGAAATGGCCTGTCAGTAATTGAGGGTGTGCTGCACTATTGGAGTGTCAGTAATTGAGGGTGTGCTGTACAAATGACGTGTCAGAAATTCAGCATTTGCTGCACTATTGTAATGCCAGTATTTGAGGATATGCGGTACTATTGAAGGGTCAGTAAATGAGGGTGTGTTGCACTATTGGAGTGTCAGTCATTGAGTGTCTGCTGCACTGTTGGAGTGTCAGTAATTGAGGGTTTGCTGTACTATTGGAGTGTCAGTAATTGAGGGTGCGCTGCACTATTGGAGTGTCAGAAATTAAGGGTTTGCTTCAGAATTGGCGTGTCAGTAATTGAGGCTGTGCTGCAATATTGTGTCTATATTTGAGGATATGCTGCACTATTGCAGTGTCTGTAATTGTGCTGCACTATTGGAGTGTCAGTAATTGAAGGTGTTCTGCACTATTGGGGTGTCAGTAAATGAGAGTGTGCTGCACTATTGGAGGGTCAGTAACTGAGGCTGTGCTGCACCATTGAGTGTCGGTAATTGAGGGTGTGCTGCACTATTGGAGTGTCAGTAATTGAGTGTGTGCTGCACTATTGGAGTGTCAATAATTGAAGGTGTGCTGCACTATTAGAGTGACAGTAATTGAGGGTGTGCTGCAATATTATAGTGTTAGTAATTGAGGGTGTGCTGCAATATTGGAGTGTCAGTAATTGAGGGTATGCTGCAATATTGGAGTGTCAGTAATTGACGGTGTGCTGCATTATTGGAATGTCTGAATTGAACATGTGCTGCACTATTGGAATGTTAATAATTGAGGGTTTGCTGCACTATTGGTGTGTCATTAAATGGGGCTGTGCTGCACTATTGGAGTATCAGTAATTGAGGACACGCTGCGCTATTGGAGTGCCAGTAATTGAAGGTGTGCTGAACTATTGGAGTGTCAGTAATTGAGGGTATGCTGCACTATTGGAGTGTCAGTAATTGAGGGTATGCTGCACTATTGGAGTGTCAGTAATTGAGGGTGTGCTGCACTATTGGAGTGTCAGTAATTGTGGGTGTCCTGCACCATTGAGTGTCGGTAATTGAAGGTGTGCTGAACTATTGGAGTGTCAGTAATTGAGGGTATGCTGCACTATTGGAGTGCCAGAAATTGAGGGTTTGCTTCAGAATTGGCGTGTCAGTAATTGAGGCTGTGCTGCAATATTGTGTCAATAATTGAGGATATGCTGTACTATTGCAGTGTCTGTAATTGTGCTGCACTATTGGAGTGTCAGTAATTGAAGGTGTTCTGCACTATTGGGGTGTCAGTAAATGAGAGTGTGCCGCACTATTGGAGAGTCAGTAACAGAGGCTGTGCTGCACCACTGAGTGTCGGTAATTGAGGGTGTGCTGCACTATTGGAGTGACAGTAATTGAGTGTGTGCTGCACTATTGGAGTGTCAATAATTGAAGGTGTGCTGCACTATTGGAGTGTCAGTAATTGAGGGTGTGCTGCAATATTGGAGTGTCTGTAATTGAGGGTGTGCTGCACTATTGGAGTGTTAGTAATTGAGGGTGTGCTGCAATATTGGAGTGTCAGTAATTGAGGGTATGCTGCACTATTGGAGTGTCAGTAATTGAGGGTGTGCTGCACTATTGGCGTGTCAGTAATTGAGGGTGTGCTGCACCATTGGAGTATCAGTAATTGAGGATGTGCTGCGCTATTGGAGTGTCAGTAATTGAGGATCTGCTGCAATATTGGAGAGTCATTAATTGAGAGTGTGCTGCCCTATTGGAGGGTCAGTAATTGAGGGTCTGCTGCACTGTTGGAGGGTCAGTAATTGAGGATGTGCTGCACTATTGGAGTGTCATTAAATGGGGCTGTGCTGCACTATTGGAGTATCAGTAATTGAGGACACGCTGTGCTATTGGAGTGTCAGTAATTGAGGATGTGCTGCAATATTGGAGAGTCATTAATTGAGGGTGTGCTGCCCTATTGGAATGTCAGTAATTGAGGGTCTGCTGCACTGTTGGAGGGTCAGTAATTGAGGATGTGCTGCACTATTGGAGTGTCATTAATTGATGGTGTGCTGCACTATTGGAGTGTCAGTAATTGAGGGTGTGCTGCAGTATTGGAGAGTCATTAATTGAGGGTGAGCTGCAGTATTTGAGGGTCAGTAATAAAGATTGTTCTACACTATATGAGTTTCAGAATTGAGGCTGTGCTGCACAATTGAAGATTCAGAAATTAACCGTTTGCTGCACTATTATAGTGCCAGTATTTGAGGATATGCTGTACTATTGGCGGGTCAGTAATTGAGGGTGTGCTGCCCTATTGGAGTGTCAGTAATTGAGGGTGTGCTGCACTATTGAAGATTCAGAAATTAACCGTTCGCTGCACTATTATAGTGCCAGTATTTGAGGATATGCTGTACTATTGCAGGGTTATAATTGAGGGTGTGCTGCCCTATTGGGGTGTCAGTAATTGAGGGTCTGCTGCACTGTTGGAGGGTCAGTAATTGAGGATGTGCTGCACTATTAGAGTGTCAGTAATTGATGGTGTGCTGCATTACTGGAGAGTCACTAATTGAGGGTGTGATGCACTATTGGAATGTCAGTAACTGAGGGTGTGCTGCACTACTGAAGTGTCCGTAATTGAGGGTGTGCTGCACTATTAGAGTGTCAGTAATTGAGGGTGTGCTGCACTATTAGAGTGTCAGTAATTGTGGGTGTGCTGCACTATTGGAGTGTCAGTAATTGTGGGTGTGCTGCACTATTGGAGTGTCAGTAATTGAGGGTGTTCTGCACTATTGAAGTGTCAGTAATTGAGTGTGTGCTGCACTATTGGAGTGTCAGTAATTGAGGGTGTGCTGCACTATTGAAGTGTCAGTAATTGAGTGTGTGCTGCACTATTGGAGTGTCAGTAATTGAGGGTGTGGTGCACTATTGAAGTGTCAGTAATTGATGGTGTTTTGCATTACTGGAGAGTCAGCTATTCAGGGTGAGCTGCACTATTGGAGTGTCAGTAATTGAGTGTGTGCTGCATTACTGGAATGTCAGTAATTGAGGGAGAGCTGCACAATTGCAGTGACAGTTTTCGAGGGTGTGCTACACTACTGAATGGTCGGTAATTGAGGGTGTGCTGCAGTATGGGATTGTCTGTAATTGAGGGTGTGCTGCACAATTGGAGTGTCTGTAATTGAGGGTGTGCTGCACTATTAGAGTGTCAGTAATTGAGGGTGTGCTGCACTATTGGAGTGTCAGTAATTGAGGGTGCGCTGCACTATTGGAGTGTCAGTAATTGAGGGTGTGCTGCACTATTGGAGTGTCAGTAACTGAGGGTGTGCTGCAGAATTGGAGTGTCAGTAATTGAGTGTATGCTGCACTATTGGAGTGTCAGTAACTGAGGGTGTGCTGCACTGTTGGAGTGTCAGTAATTGAGGGTGTGCTGCACTATTGGTGTGTCAGTAATTGAGGGTGTGCTGCACTATTGGAGTGTCAGTAATTGAGGGTGTGCTGCACTATTGGAGTGTCAGTAATTGAGGGTGTGCTGCACTATTGGAGTGTCAGTAACTGAGGGTGTGCTGCACTATTGAAGTGTCAGTAATTGAGTGTGTGCTGCACTATTGGAGTGTCAGTAATTGAGGGTGTGCTGCGCTATTGGAGTGTCAGTAATTGACGGTGTGCTGCACTATTGGCGTGTCTGTAATTGAGGATGTGCTGCACTATTAGATTGTCAGTAATTGAGGGTGTGCTGCATTATTAGAGTGTCAGTAATTGAGGGTGTGCTGCGCTATTGAAGTGTCAGTAATTGATGGTGTTCTGCATTACTGGAGAGTCAGCGATTCAGCGTGAGCTGCACTATTGGAGTGTCAGAAATTGAGTGTGTGCTGCATTACTGGAATGTCAGTAATTGAGGGTGAGCTGCACAATTGCGGTGACAGTTTTCGAGGGTGTGCTGCACTACTGAATGGTCGGTAATTGAGGGTGTGCTGCAGTATGGGATTGTCTGTAATTGAGGGTGTGCTGCACAATTGGAGTGTCAGTAATTGAGGATGTGCTGCACTATTAGAGTGTCAGTAATTGAGGGTGTGGTGCACTATTAGAGTGTTATTAATTGATGGTGTGCTGCATTACTGGAAAGTAAGTAATTGAGGGTGAGCTGCGCTATTGGAGTGTCAGTAATTGAGGGTGTGCTGCATTACTGGAGTGTCAGTAATTGAGGGTTAGCCGCACAATTGGAGTGTCAGTTTTCGAGGGTGTGCTGCACTACTGAAGGGTCAGTAATTGTGGGTGTGCTGCAGTATGGGAGTGTCGGTAATTGAGGTTGTGCTGCACTATTGGAGTGTCAGTAATTGAGATTGTGCTGCACTATTGGAGTGTCAGAAATTAGCCGGTTAGTGCACTATTATAGTGCTAGTATTTGAGGATATGCTGTACTTTTGGAGTGCCAGTAATTGATGGTGTGCTGCACTATTTGAGTCTCAGTATTTAAGGGTGAGCGGCACTATGGGAGTGTCAGCAAATGAGTTTGTGCTGTACTATTGGAGGGTCGGAATTGAGGGTGTGCTGCACAATTTAAGTTTCAGAAATTGACCGTTTGCTGCACTATTATAGTGCCAGTATTTGAGGATATGCTGTTCTATTGGCGGGTCAGTAATTGAGGGTGTGCTGCCCTATTGGAGTGTCAGTAATTGAGGGTCTGCTGCACTGTTGGAGGGTCAGTAATTGAGGATGAGCTGCACTATTAGAGTGTCAGTAATTGAGGGTGTGGTGCACTATTGGAGTGTCAGTATTTGATGGTGTGCTGCATTACTGGAGAGTCTGTAATTGAGGGTGTGCTGCACTATTGGAGTGTCAGTAATTGAGGGTGTGCTGCACTACTGAAGTGTCCGTAATTGAGGGTGTGCTGCACTATTGGAGTGTCAGTAATTGAGGGTGTGCTGCACTATTAGAGTGTCACTAATTGAGGGTGTGGTGCACTATTGAAGTGTCAGTAATTGATGGTGTTCTGCATTAGTGGAGAGTCAGTAATTGAGGGTGAGCTGCACTATTGGAGTGTCAGTAATTGAGGGTGTGCTGCACTATTGGAGTGTCAGTAATTGAGGGTGAGCTGCGCAATTGGAGTGGCAGTTTTCGAGGGTGTGCTGCACTACTGAAGGGTCAATAATTGAGGGTGTGCTGCACTTTTGGAGTGTCAGAAATTGAGGGTTTGCTTCAGAATTGGCGTGTCAGTAATTGAGGCTGTGCTGCAATATTGTTGTGTCAGCAATTGAGGCTATGCTGCGCTTTTGGAGTGTCAGTAATTTAGGGTGCGCTGCACTATTGGAGTGTCAGTAATTCAGCCTGTGCTGCACTATTGGAGTGTCAGTAATTGAGGTTGCACTGCACTATTGGAGGGTCAGTAATTGTGGATGTGCTGCCATATTGGAGTGTCAGTAACTGAGGGTTTGTGGCGCTATTCTGGTATCAGTAACTGAGGCTGTGCTGCACTATTCGAATATCGGTAATTGAGTGTGCGCTGTGTTATTGGAGTGTCAGTAATTGTGGGTGTGCTGCACTATTGGAGCGTCAATAATTGAGGGTGTGCTGCACTATTGGAGTATCAGTAAATGAGGGTGCGCTGCACTATTGGAGGATCAGTAATTGATGGTGTGCTGCAGTATTGGGGTATCAGTTATTGAGGGGCACTGCGCTATTGGAGGGTCAGTAATTGTGGGTGTGCTTCAATATTGGAGTGTCAGTAATTGAGGGTGTGCTGCACTATTGGAGTGTCAGTAATTCAGGGTGTGCTGCACTATTGGAGTGTCAGTAATTGAGGGTATGCTGCGCTATTGGCGTGTCAGTAATTGAGGGTGTGCTGCACCATTGGAGTATCAGTAATTGAGGATGTGCTGCGCTATTGGAGTGTCAGTAATTGAGGATGTGCTGCAATATTGGAGAGTCATTAATTGAGGGTGTGCTGCCCTATTGGAGTGTCAGTAATTGAGGGTCTGTTGCACTGTTGGAGGGTCAGTAATTGAGGATGTGCTGCACTATTGTAGTGTCAGTAATTGATGGTGTGCTGCACTATTGGAGTGTCAGTAATTGAGGGTGTGCTGCAGTATTGGAGAGTCATTAATTGAGGATGAGCTGCAGTATTTGAGGGTCAGTAATAAAGATTGTTCTACACTATATGAGTTTCAGAATTGAGGCTGTGCTGCACAATTGAAGATTCAGAAATTAACCGTTTGCTGCACTATTATAGTGCCAGTATTTGAGGATATGCTGTACTATTGGCGGGTCAGGAATTGAGGGTGTGCTGCCCTATTGGAGTGTCAGTAATTGAGGGTCTGCTGCACTGTTGGAGGGTCAGTAATTGAGGATGTGCTGCACTATTAGAGTGTCAGTAATTGATGGTGTGCTGCATTACTGGAGAGTCAGTAATTGAGGGTGTGCTGCACTATTGGAATGTCAGTAACTGAGGGTGTGCTGCACTACTGAAGTGTCCGTAATTGAGGGTGTGCTGCACTATTGGAGTGTCAGTAATTGAGGGTGTGCTGCACTATTAGAGTGTCAGTAATTGTGGGTGTGCTGCACTATTGGAGTGTCAGTAATTGAGTGTGTGCTGCACTATTCGAGTGTCAGTAATTGAGGGTGTGGTGCACTATTGAAGTGTCAGTAATTGATGGTGTTTTGCATTACTGGAGAGTCAGCTATTCAGGGTGAGCTGCACTATTGGAGTGTCAGTAAGTGAGTGTGTGCTGCATTACTGGAATGTCAGTAATTGAGGGTGAGCTGCACAATTGCGGTGACAGTTTTCGAGGGTGTGCTACACTACTGAATGGTCGGTAATTGAGGGTGTGCCGCAGTATGGGATTGTCTGTAATTGAGGGTGTGCTGCACAATTGGAGTGTCTGTAATTGAGGGTGTGCTGCACTATTAGAGTGTCAGTAATTGAGGGTGTGCTGCACTCTTAGAGTGTCAGTAATTGAGTGTATGCTGCACTATTGGAGTGTCAGTAACTGAGGGTGTGCTGCACTATTGGAGTGTCAGTAACTGAGGGTGTGCTGCACTATTGGAGTGTCAGTAATTGAGGGTGTGCTGCACTATTGGAGTGTCAGTAATTGAGGGTGTGCTACGCTATTGGAGTGTCAGTAATTGAGGGTGTGCTGCACTATTGGAGTGTCAGTAATTGAGGGTGTGCTGCAGTATTGGAGTGTCAGTAACTGAGGGTGTGCTGCACTATTGAAGTGTCAGTAATTGAGTGTGTGCTGCACTATTGGAGTGTCAGTATTTGAGGGTGCACAGCACTATTGGAGTGTCAGTAATTGAGGGTGTGCTGCGCTATTGCAGTGTCAGTAATTGACGGTGTGCTGCACTATTGGAGTGTCTGTAATTGAGGATGTGCTGCACTATTAGATTGTCAGTAATTGAGGGTGTGCTGCATTATTAGAGTGTCAGTAATTGAGGGTGTGCTGCGCTATTGAAGTGTCAGTAATTGATGGTGTTCTGCATTACTGGAGAGTCAGCGATTCAGCGTGAGCTGCACTATTGGAGTGTCAGAAATTGAGTGTGTGCTGCATTACTGGAATGTCAGTAATTGAGGGTGAGCTGCACAATTGCGGTGACAGTTTTCGACGGTGTGCTACACTACTGAATGGTCGGTAATTGAGGGTGTGCTGCAGTATGGGATTGTCTGTAATTGAGGGTGTGCTGCACAATTGGAGTGTCAGTAATTGAGGATGTGCTGCACTATTAGAGTGTCAGTAATTGAGGGTGTGGTGCACTATTAGAGTGTTATTAATTGATGGTGTGCTGCATTACTGGAAAGTAAGTAATTGAGGGTGAGCTGCGCTATTGGAGTGTCAGTAATTGAGGGTGTGCTGCATTAGTGGAGTGTCAGTAATTGAGGGTTAGCCGCACAATTGGAGTGTCAGTTTTCGAGGGTGTGCTGCACTACTGAAGGGTCAGTAATTGTGGGTGTGCTGCAGTATGGGAGTGTCGGTAATTGAGGTTGTGCTGCACTATTGGAGTGTCGGTAATTGAGATTGTGCTGCACTATTGGAGTGTCAGTAATTGAGATTGTGCTGCACTATTGGAGTGTCAGAAATTAGCCGGTTAGTGCACTATTATAGTGCCAGTATTTGAGGATATGCTGTACTTTTGGAGTGCCAGTAATTGAGGGTGTGCTGCACTATTTGAGTCTCAGTATTTAAGGGTGAGCTGCACTATGGGAGTGTCAGCAAATGAGTTTGTGCTGCACTATTGGAGGGTCAGAATTGAGGGTGTGCTGCACAATTTAAGTTTCAGAAATTGACCGTTTGCTGCACTATTATAGTGCCAGTATTTGAGGATATGCTGTACTATTGGAGGGTCAGTAATTGAGGGTGTGCTGCTCTATTGGAGTGTCAGTAATTGAGGGTCTGCTGCACTGTTGGAGGGTCAGTAATTGAGGGTGTGCTGCACTATTGGAGTGTCAGTAATTGAGGGTGTGCTGCACTATTGGAGTGTCAGTAATTGAGGATGAGCTGCACTATTAGAGTGTCAGTAATTGAGGGTGTGGTGCAATATTGTTGTGTCAGCAATTGAGGCTATGCTGCGCTTTTGGAGTGTCAGTAATTTAGGGTGCGCTGCACTATTGGAGTGTCAGTAATTCAGCCTGTGCTGCACTATTGGAGTGTCAGTAATTGAGGTTGCACTGCACTATTGGAGGGTCAGTAATTGTGGATGTGCTGCCATATTGGAGTGTCAGTAACTGAGGGTTTGTGGCGCTATTCTGGTATCAGTAACTGAGGCTGTGCTGCACTATTCGAATATCGGTAATTGAGTGTGCGCTGTGTTATTGGAGTGTCAGTAATTGTGGGTGTGCTGCACTATTGGAGTGTCAATAATTGAGGGTGTGCTGCACTATTGGAGTATCAGTAAATGAGGGTGCGCTGCACTATTGGAGGATCAGTAATTGATGGTGTGCTGCAGTATTGGGGTATCAGTTATTGAGGGGCACTGCGCTATTGGAGGGTCAGTAATTGTGGGTGTGCTTCAATTTTGGAGTGTCAGTAATTGAGGGTGTGTTGCGCTGTTGTGGTGTCAGTAACTGAGGCTGTGCTGCATTATTCGAGTGTCGGTAATTGAGGGTGTGCCAGACTATTGCATTATCAGTAATTGAGGGTTTGGTTCAGAATTGGTGTGTCAGTAATTGAGTGTGCACTAGACTATTTGAGTGTCAGTCATTCAGAGTGTGTTGCACTATTGGAATGTCAGTAACTGAGGCTGTGCTGCATTATTGGTGTGTCAATAATTGAGGATATGCTGCTCTATTGCAGTGTCAGTAATTGTGCTGCACTATTGGAGTGTCAGTAATTGAAGGTGTTCTGCACTATTGGGGTGTCAGTAAATGAGAGTGTGCTGCACTATTGGAGGGTCAGTAACTGAGGTTGTGCTGCACCATTGAGTGTCGGTAATTGAGGGTGTGCTGCACTATTGGAGTGTCAGTAATTCAGCCTGTGCTGCACTATTGGAGTGTCAGTAATTGAGGTTGCACTGCACTATTGGAGGGTCAGTAATTGTGGATGTGCTGCCATATTGGAGTGTCAGTAACTGAGGGTTTGTGGCGCTATTCTGGTATCAGTAACTGAGGCTGTGCTGCACTATTCGAATATCGGTAATTGAGTGTGCGCTGTGTTATTGGAGTGTCAGTAATTGTGGGTGTGCTGCACTATTGGAGCGTCAATAATTGAGGGTGTGCTGCACTATTGGAGTATCAGTAAATGAGGGTGCGCTGCACTATTGGAGGATCAGTAATTGATGGTGTGCTGCAGTATTGGGGTATCAGTTTTTGAGGGGCACTGCGCTATTGGAGGGTCAGTAATTGTGGGTGTGCTTCAATATTGGAGTGTCAGTAATTGAGGGTGTGCTGCACTATTGGAGTGTCAGTAATTCAGGGTGTGCTGCACTATTGGAGTGTCAGTAATTGAGGGTATGCTGCACTATTGGCGTGTCAGTAATTGACGGTGTGCTGCACCATTGGAGTGTCAGTAATTGAGGGTGTGCTGCACTATTGGAGTGTCAGTAATTGAGGATGTGCTGCGCTATTGGAGTGTCAGTAATTGAGGATGTGCTGCAATATTGGAGAGTCATTAATTGAGGGTGTGCTGCCCTATTGGAGGGTCAGTAATTGAGGGTGTGCTGCCCTATTGGAGTGTCAGTAATTGAGGGTCTGTTGCACTGTTGGAGGGTCAGTAATTGAGGATGTGCTGCACTCTTGTAGTGTCAGTAATTGATGGTGTGCTGCACTATTGGAGTGTCAGTAATTGAGGGTGTGCTGCAGTATTGGAGAGTCATTAATTGAGGATGAGCTGCAGTATTTGAGGGTCAGTAATAAAGATTGTTCTACACTATATGAGTTTCAGAATTGAGGCTGTGCTGCACAATTGAAGATTCAGAAATTAACCGTTTGCTGCACTATTATAGTGCCAGTATTTGAGGATATGCTGTACTATTGGCGGGTCAGGAATTGAGGGTGTGCTGCCCTATTGGAGTGTCAGTAATTGAGGGTCTGCTGCACTGTTGGAGGGTCAGTAATTGAGGATGTGCTGCACTATTAGAGTGTCAGTAATTGATGGTGTGCTGCATTACTGGAGAGTCAGTAATTGAGGGTGTGCTGCACTATTGGAATGTCAGTAACTGAGGGTGTGCTGCACTACTGAAGTGTCCGTAATTGAGGGTGTGCTGCACTATTGGAGTGTCAGTAATTGAGGGTGTGCTGCGCTATTAGAGTGTCAGTAATTGTGGGTGTGCTGCACTATTGGAGTGTCAGTAATTGAGTGTGTGCTGCACTATTAGAGTGTCAGTAATTGAGGGTGTGGTGCACTACTGAAGTGTCAGTAATTGATGGTGTTTTGCATTACTGGAGAGTCAGCTATTCAGGGTGAGCTGCACTATTGGAGTGTCAGTAAGTGAGTGTGTGCTGCATTACTGGAATGTCAGTAATTGAGGGTGAGCTGCACAATTGCGGTGACAGTTTTCGAGGGTGTGCTACACTACTGAATGGTCGGTAATTGAGGGTGTGCCGCAGTATGGGATTGTCTGTAATTGAGGGTGTGCTGCACAATTGGAGTGTCTGTAATTGAGGGTGTGCTGCACTATTAGAGTGTCAGTAATTGAGGGTGTGCTGCACTCTTAGAGTGTCAGTAATTGAGTGTATGCTGCACTATTGGAGTGTCAGTAACTGAGGGTGTGCTGCACTATTGGAGTGTCAGTAACTGAGGGTGTGCTGCACTATTGGAGTGTCAGTAATTGAGGGTGTGCTGCACTATTGGAGTGTCAGTAATTGAGGGTGTGCTACGCTATTGGAGTGTCAGTAATTGAGGGTGTGCTGCACTATTGGAGTGTCAGTAATTGAGGGTGTGCTGCAGTATTGGAGTGTCAGTAACTGAGGGTGTGCTGCACTATTGAAGTGTCAGTTATTGAGTGTGTGCTGCACTATTGGAGTGTCAGTATTTGAGGGTGCGCTGCACTATTGGAGTGTCAGTAATTGAGGGTGTGCTGCACTATTGGAGTGTCAGTAATTGACGGTGTGCTGCACTATTGGAGTGTCTGTAATTGAGGATGTGCTGCACTATTAGATTGTCAGTAATTGAGGGTGTGCTGCATTATTAGAGTGTCAGTAATTGAGGGTGTGCTGCGCTATTGAAGTGTCAGTAATTGATGGTGTTCTGCATTACTGGAGAGTCAGCGATTCAACGTGAGCTGCACTATTGGAGTGTCAGAAATTGAGTGTGTGCTGCATTACTGGAATGTCAGTAATTGAGGGTGAGCTGCACAATTGCGGTGACAGTTTTCGACGGTGTGCTACACTACTGAATGGTCGGTAATTGAGGGTGTGCTGCAGTATGGGATTGTCTGTAATTGAGGGTGTGCTGCACAATTGGAGTGTCAGTAATTGAGGATGTGCTGCACTATTAGAGTGTCAGTAATTGAGGGTGTGGTGCACTATTAGAGTGTTATTAATTGATGGTGTGCTGCATTACTGGAAAGTAAGTAATTGAGGGTGAGCTGCGCTATTGGAGTGTCAGTAATTGAGGGTGTGCTGCATTACTGGAGTGTCAGTAATTGAGGGTTAGCCGCACAATTGGAGTGTCAGTTTTCGAGGGTGTGCTGCACTACTGAAGGGTCAGTAATTGTGGGTGTGCTGCAGTATGGGAGTGTCGGTAATTGAGGTTGTGCTGCACTATTGGAGTGTCAGTAATTGAGATTGTGCTGCACTATTGGAGTGTCAGTAATTGAGATTGTGCTGCACTATTGGAGTGTCAGAAATTAGCCGGTTAGTGCACTATTATAGTGCCAGTATTTGAGGATATGCTGTACTTTTGGAGTGCCAGTAATTGAGGGTGTGCTGCACTATTTGAGTCTCAGTATTTAAGGGTGAGCTGCACTATGGGAGTGTCAGCAAATGAGTTTGTGCTGCACTATTGGAGGGTCAGAATTGAGGGTGTGCTGCACAATTTAAGTTTCAGAAATTGACCGTTTGCTGCACTATTATAGTGCCAGTATTTGAGGATATGCTGTACTATTGGAGGGTCAGTAATTGAGGGTGTGCTGCTCTATTGGAGTGTCAGTAATTGAGGGTCTGCTGCACTGTTGGAGGGTCAGTAATTGATTTGAGCTGCACTATTAGAGTGTCAGTAATTGAGGGTGTGGTGCAATATTGTTGTGTCAGCAATTGAGGCTATGCTGCGCTTTTGGAGTGTCAGTAATTTAGGGTGCGCTGCACTATTGGAGTGTCAGTAATTCAGCCTGTGCTGCACTATTGGAGTGTCAGTAATTGAGGTTGCACTGCACTATTGGAGGGTCAGTAATTGTGGATGTGCTGCCATATTGGAGTGTCAGTAACTGAGGGTTTGTGGCGCTATTCTGGTATCAGTAACTGAGGCTGTGCTGCACTATTCGAATATCGGTAATTGAGTGTGCGCTGTGTTATTGGAGTGTCAGTAATTGTGGGTGTGCTGCACTATTGGAGTGTCAATAATTGAGGGTGTGCTGCACTATTGGAGTATCAGTAAATGAGGGTGCGCTGCACTATTGGAGGATCAGTAATTGATGGTGTGCTGCAGTATTGGGGTATCAGTTATTGAGGGGCACTGCGCTATTGGAGGGTCAGTAATTGTGGGTGTGCTTCAATTTTGGAGTGTCAGTAATTGAGGGTGTGTTGCGCTGTTGTGGTGTCAGTAACTGAGGCTGTGCTGCATTATTCGAGTGTCGGTAATTGAGGGTGTGCCAGACTATTGCATTATCAGTAATTGAGGGTTTGGTTCAGAATTGGTGTGTCAGTAATTGAGTGTGCACTAGACTATTTGAGTTTCAGTCATTCAGAGTGTGTTGCACTATTGGAATGTCAGTAACTGAGGCTGTGCTGCATTATTGGTGTGTCAATAATTGAGGATATGCTGCTCTATTGCAGTGTCAGTAATTGTGCTGCACTATTGGAGTGTCAGTAATTGAAGGTGTTCTGCACTATTGGGGTGTCAGTAAATGAGAGTGTGCTGCACTATTGGAGGGTCAGTAACTGAGGTTGTGCTGCACCATTGAGTGTCGGTAATTGAGGGTGTGCTGCACTATTGGAGTGTCAGTAATTCAGCCTGTGCTGCACTATTGGAGTGTCAGTAATTGAGGTTGCACTGCACTATTGGAGGGTCAGTAATTGTGGATGTGCTGCCATATTGGAGTGTCAGGAACTGAGGGTTTGTGGCGCTATTCTGGTATCAGTAACTGAGGCTGTGCTGCACTATTCGAATATCGGTAATTGAGTGTGCGCTGTGTTATTGGAGTGTCAGTAATTGTGGGTGTGCTGCACTATTGGAGCGTCAATAATTGAGGGTGTGCTGCACTATTGGAGTATCAGTAAATGAGGGTGCGCTGCACTATTGGAGGATCAGTAATTGATGGTGTGCTGCAGTATTGGGGTATCAGTTATTGAGGGGCACTGCGCTATTGGAGGGTCAGTAATTGTGGGTGTGCTTCAATATTGGAGTGTCAGTAATTGAGGGTGTGCTGCACTATTGGAGTGTCAGTAATTCAGGGTGTGCTGCACTATTGGAGTGTCAGTAATTGAGGGTATGCTGCACTATTGGCGTGTCAGTAATTGACGGTGTGCTGCACCATTGGAGTGTCAGTAATTGAGGGTGTGCTGCACTATTGGAGTGTCAGTAATTGAGGATGTGCTGCGCTATTGGAGTGTCAGTAATTGAGGATGTGCTGCAATATTGGAGAGTCATTAATTGAGGGTGTGCTGCCCTATTGGAGGGTCAGTAATTGAGGGTGTGCTGCCCTATTGGAGTGTCAGTAATTGAGGGTCTGTTGCACTGTTGGAGGGTCAGTAATTGAGGATGTGCTGCACTATTGTAGTGTCAGTAATTGATGGTGTGCTGCACTATTGGAGTGTCAGTAATTGAGGGTGTGCTGCACTATTGTAGTGTCAGTAATTGATGGTGTGCTGCACTATTGGAGTGTCAGTAATTGAGGGTCTGCTGCAGTATTGGAGAGTCATTAATTGAGGGTGAGCTGCAGTATTTGAGGGTCAGTAATAAAGATTGTTCTACACTATATGAGTTTCAGAATTGAGGCTGTGCTGCACAATTGAAGATTCAGAAATTAACCGTTTGCTGCACTATTATACTGCCAGTATTTGAGGATATGCTGTACTATTGGCGGGTCAGTAATTGAGGGTGTGCTGCCCTATTGGAGTGTCAGTAATTGAGGGTCTGCTGCACTGTTGGAGGGTCAGTAATTGAGGATGTGCTGCACTATTAGAGTGTCAGTAATTGATGGTGTGCTGCATTACTGGAGAGTCAGTAATTGAGGGTGTGCTGCACTATTGGAATGTCAGTAACTGAGGGTGTGCTGCACTACTGAAGTGTCCGTAATTGAGGGTGTGCTGCACTATTAGAGTGTCAGTAATTGTGGGTGTGCTGCACTATTGGAGTGTCAGTAATTGAGTGTGTGCTGCACTATTGGAGTGTCAGTAATTGAGGGTGTGGTGCACTATTGAAGTGTCAGTAATTGATGGTGTTTTGCATTACTGGAGAGTCAGCTATTCAGGGTGAGCTGCACTATTGGAGTGTCAGTAAGTGAGTGTGTGCTGCATTACTGGAATGTCAGTAATTGAGGGTGAGCTGCACAATTGCGGTGACAGTTTTCGAGGGTGTGCTACACTACTGAATGGTCGGTAATTGAGGGTGTGCCGCAGTATGGGATTGTCTGTAATTGAGGGTGTGCTGCACAATTGGAGTGTCTGTAATTGAGGGTGTGCTGCACTATTAGAGTGTCAGTAATTGAGGGTGTGCTGCACTATTGGAGTGTCAGTAATTGAGGGTGCGCTGCACTATTGGAGTGTCAGTAATTGAGGGTGTGCTGCACTATTGGAGTGTCAGTAACTGAGGGTGTGCTGCAGAATTGGAGTGTCAGTAATTGAGTGTATGCTGCACTATTGGAGTGTCAGTAACTGAGGGTGTGCTGCACTATTGGAGTGTCAGTAACTGAGGGTGTGCTGCACTATTGGAGTGTCAGTAATTGAGTGTGTGCTGCACTATTGGAGTGTCAGTATTTCAGGGTGCGCTGCACTATTGGAGTGTCAGTAATTGAGGGTGTGCTGCGCTATTGGAGTGTCAGTAATTGACGGTGTGCTGCACTATTGGAGTGTCAGTAATTGAGGATGTGCTGCACTATTAGATTGTCAGTAATTGAGGGTGTGCTGCATTATTAGAGTGTCAGTAATTGAGGGTGTGCTGCGCTATTGAAGTGTCAGTAATTGATGGTGTTCTGCATTACTGGAGAGTCAGCGATTCAGCGTGAGCTGCACTATTGGAGTGTCAGAAATTGAGTGTGTGCTGCATTACTGGAATGTCAGTAATTGAGGGTGAGCTGCACAATTGCGGTGACAGTTTTCGATGGTGTGCTACACTACTGAATGGTCGGTAATTGAGGGTGTGCTGCAGTATGGGGTTGTCTGTAATTGAGGGTGTGCTGCACTATTGGAGTGTCAGTAATTGAGGATGTGCTGCACTATTAGAGTGTCAGTAATTGAGGGTGTGGTGCACTATTAGAGTGTTATTAATTGATGGTGTGCTGCATTACTGGAAAGTAAGTAATTGAGGGTGAGCTGCGCTATTGGAGTGTCAGTAATTGAGGGTGTGCTGCATTACTGGAGTGTCAGTAATTGAGGGTTAGCCGCACAATTGGAGTGTCAGTTTTCGAGGGTGTGCTGCACTACTGAAGGGTCAGTAATTGAGGGTGTGCTGCAGTATGGGAGTGTCAGTAATTGAGGGTGTGCTGCCCTATTGGAGTGTCAGTAATTGAGGGTCTGCTGCACTGTTGGAGGGTCAGTAATTGAGGATGTGCTGCACTATTGTAGTGTCATTAATTGATGGTGTGCTGCACTATTGGAGTGTCAGTAATTGAGGGTGTGCTGCAGTATTGGAGAGTCATTAATTGAGGGTGAGCTGCAGTATTTGAGGGTCAGTAATAAAGATTGTTCTACACTATATGAGTGTCAGAATTGAGGCTGTGCTGCACAATTGAAGATTCAGAAATTAACCGTTCGCTGCACTATTATAGTGCCAGTATTTGAGGATATGTTGTACTATTGCATGGTTATAATTGAGGGTGTGCTGCCCTATTGGAGTGTCAGTAATTGAGGGTCTGCTGCACTGTTGGAGGGTCAGTAATTGAGGATGTGCTGCACTATTAGAGTGTCAGTAATTGATGGTGTGCTGCATTACTGGAGAGTCACTAATTGAGGGTGTGATGCACTATTGGAATGTCAGTAACTGAGGGTGTGCTGCACTACTGAAGTGTCCGTAATTGAGGGTGTGCTGCACTATTAGAGTGTCAGTAATTGAGGGTGTGCTGCACTATTAGAGTGTCAGTAATTGAGGGTGTGCTGCACTATTAGAGTGTCAGTAATTGTGGGTGTGCTGCACTATTGGAGTGTCAGTAATTGTGGGTGTGCTGCACTATTGGAGTGTCAGTAATTGAGGGTGTGCTGCACTATTGAAGTGTCAGTAATTGAGTGTGTAATGCACTATTGGAGTGTCAGTAATTGAGGGTGTGCTGCACTATTGAAGTGTCAGTAATTGAGTGTGTGCTGCACTATTGGAGTGTCAGTAATTGAGGGTGTGGTGCACTATTGAAGTGTCAGTAATTGATGGTGTTTTGCATTACTGGAGAGTCAGCTATTCAGGGTGAGCTG
Organism: Isurus oxyrinchus; assembly: GCA_026770705.1. Lineage (NCBI taxonomy): Eukaryota > Metazoa > Chordata > Chondrichthyes > Lamniformes > Lamnidae > Isurus > Isurus oxyrinchus. The sequence continues at coordinate 33,507 of JANJGN010000373.1, forward strand.
CACTATTGGAGTGTCAGAAATTGAGTGTGTGCTGCATTGCTGGAATGTCAGTAATTGAGGGAGAGCTGCACAATTGCGGTGACAGTTTTCGAGGGTGTGCTACACTACTGAATGGTCGGTAATTGAGGGTGTGCTGCAATATGGGATTGTCTGTAATTGAGGGTGTGCTGCACAATTGGAGTGTCTGTAATTGAGGGTGTGCTGCACTATTAGAGTGTCAGTAATTGAGGGTGTGCTGCACTATTGGAGTGTCAGTAATTGAGGGTGCGCTGCACTATTGGAGTGTCAGTAATTGAGGGTGTGCTGCACTAATGGAGTGTCAGTAACTGAGGGTGTGCTGCAGAATTGGAGTGTCAGTAATTGAGTGTATGCTGCACTATTGGAGTGTCAGTAACTGAGGGTGTGCTGCACTATTGGAGTGTCAGTAATTGAGGGTGTGCTGCACTGTTGCAGTGTCAGTAATTGAGGGTGTGCTGCACTATTGGTGTGTCAGTAATTGAGGGTGTGCTGCACTATTGGAGTGTCAGTAATTGAGGGTGTGCTGCACTATTGGAGTGTCAGTAATTGAGGGTGTGCTGCACTATTGGAGTGTCAGTAACTGAGGGTGTGCTGCACTATTGAAGTGTCAGTAATTGAGTGTGTGCTGCACTATTGGAGTGTCAGTAATTGAGGGTGTGCTGCACTATTGGAGTGTCAGTAATTGAGGGTGTGCTGCGCTATTGGAGTGTCAGTAATTGACGGTGTGCTGCACTATTGGAGTGTCTGTAGTTGAGGATGTGCTGCACTATTAGATTGTCAGTAATTGAGGGTGTGCTGCATTATTAGAGTGTCAGTAATTGAGGGTGTGCTGCGCTATTGAAGTGTCAGTAATTGATGGTGTTCTGCATTACTGGAGAGTCAGCGATTCAGCGTGAGCTGCACTATTGGAGTGTCAGAAATTGAGTGTGTGCTGCATTACTGGAATGTCCGTAATTGAGGGTGAGCTGCACAATTGCGGTGACAGTTTTCGAGGGTGTGCTGCACTACTGAATGGTCGGTAATTGAGGGTGTGCTGCAGTATGGGATTGTCTGTAATTGAGGGTGTGCTGCACAATTGGAGTGTCAGTAATTGAGGATGTGCTGCACTATTAGAGTGTCAGTAATTGAGGGTGTGGTGCACTATTAGAGTGTTATTAATTGATGGTGTGCTGCATTACTGGAAAGTAAGTAATTGAGGGTGAGCTGCGCTATTGGAGTGTCAGTAATTGAGGGTGTGCTGCATTACTGGAGTGTCAGTAATTGAGGGTTAGCCGCACAATTGGAGTGTCAGTTTTCGAGGGTGTGCTGCACTACTGAAGGGTCAGTAATTGTGGGTGTGCTGCAGTATGGGAGTGTCGGTAATTGAGGTTGTGCTGCACTATTGGAGTGTCAGTAATTGAGATTGTGCTGCACTATTGGAGTGTCAGTAATTGAGATTGTGCTGCACTATTGGAGTGTCAGAAATTAGCCGGTTAGTGCACTATTATAGTGCTAGTATTTGAGGATATGCTGTACTTTTGGAGTGCCAGTAATTGATGGTGTGCTGCACTATTTGAGTCTCAGTATTTAAGGGTGAGCGGCACTATGGGAGTGTCAGCAAATGAGTTTGTGCTGTACTATTGCAGGGTCAGTAATTGAGGGTGTGCTGCCCTATTGGAGTGTCAGTAATTGAGGGTCTGCTGCACTGTTGGAGGGTCAGTAATTGAGGATGTGCTGCACTATTAGAGTGTCAGTAATTGATTGTGTGCTGCATTACTGGAGAGTCACTAATTGAGGGTGTGATGCACTATTGGAATGTCAGTAACTGAGGGTGTGCTGCACTACTGAAGTGTCCGTAATTGAGGGTGTGCTGCACTATTAGAGTGTCAGTAATTGAGGGTGTGCTGCACTATTAGAGTGTCAGTAATTGAGGGTGTGCTGCACTATTAGAGTGTCAGTAATTGTGGGTGTGCTGCACTATTGGAGTGTCAGTAATTGTGGGTGTGCTGCACTATTGGAGTGTCAGTAATTGAGGGTGTGCTGCACTATTGAAGTGTCAGTAATTGAGTGTGTGCTGCACTATTGGAGTGTCAGTAATTGAGGGTGTGCTGCACTATTGAAGTGTCAGTAATTGAGTGTGTGCTGCACTATTGGAGTGTCAGTAATTGAGGGTGTGGTGCACTATTGAAGTGTCAGTAATTGATGGTGTTTTGCATTACTGGATAGTCAGCTATTCAGGGTGAGCTGCACTATTGGAGTGTCAGAAATTGAGTGCGTGCTGCATTACTGGAATGTCAGTAATTGAGGGTGACCTGCACAATTGCGGTGACAGTTTTCGACGGTGTGCTACACTACTGAATGGTCGGTAATTGAGGGTGTGCTGCAGTATGGGATTGTCTGAAATTGAGGGTGTGCTGCACAATTGGAGTGTCAGTAATTGAGGATGTGCTGCACTATTAGAGTGTCAGTAATTGAGGGTGTGCTGCGCTATTAGCGTATTATTAATTGATGGTGTGCTGCATTACTGGAAAGTCAGTAATTGAGGGTGAGCTGCGCTATTGGAGTGTCAGTAATTGAGGGTGTGCTGCATTACTGGAGTGTCAGTAATTGAGGGTTAGCCGCACAATTGGAGTGTCAGTTTTCGAGGGTGTGCTGCACTACTGAAGGGTCAGTAATTGTGGGTGCGCTGCAGTATGGGAGTGTCGGTAATTGAGGTTGTGCTGCACTTTTGGAGTGTCAGTAATTGAGATTGTGCTGCACTATTGGAGTGTCAGTAATTGAGATTGTGCTGCACTATTGGAGTGTCAGAAATTAGCCGGTTAGTGCACTATTATAGTGCCAGTATTTGAGGATATGCTGTACTTTTGGAGTGCCAGTAATTGAGGGTGTGCTGCACTATTTGAGTCTCAGTATTTAAGGGTGAGCTGCACTATGGGAGTGTCAGCAAATGAGTTTGTGCTGCACTATTGGAGGGTCGGAATTGAGGGTGTGCTGCACAATTTAAGTTTCAGAAATTGACCGTTTGCTGCACAATTATAGTGCCAGTATTTGAGGATATGCTGTTCTATTGGCGGGTCAGTAATTGAGGGTGTGCTGCCCTATTGGAGTGTCAGTAATTGAGGGTCTGCTGCACTGTTGGAGGGTCAGTAATTGAGGATGAGCTGCACTATTAGAGTGTCAGTAATTGAGGGTGTGGTGCACTATTGGAGTGTCAGTATTTGATGGTGTGCTGCATTACTGGAGAGTCTGTAATTGAGGGTGTGCTGCACTATTGGAGTGTCAGTAATTGAGGGTGTGCTGCACTACTGAAGTGTCCGTAATTGAGGGTGTGCTGCACTATTGGAGTGTCAGTAATTGAGGGTGTGCTGCACTATTAGAGTGTCAGTAATTGAGGGTGTGGTGCACTATTGAAGTGTCAGTAATTGATGGTGTTCTGCATTACTGGAGAGTCAGCGATTCAGCGTGAGCTGCACTATTGGAGTGTCAGTAAGTGAGTGTGTGCTGCATTACTGGAATGTCAGTAATTGAGGGTGAGCTGCACAATTGCGGTGACAGTTTTCGACGGTGTGCTACACTACTGAATGGTCGGTAATTGAGGGTGTGCTGCAGTATGGGATTGTCTGTAATTGAGGGTGTGCTGCACAATTGGAGTGTCAGTAATTGAGGATGTGCTGCACTATTAGAGTGTCAGTAATTGAGGGTGTGGTGCACTATTAGAGTGTTATTAATTGATGGTGTGCTGCATTACTGGAAAGTAAGTAATTGAGGGTGAGCTGCGCTATTGGAGTGTCAGTAATTGAGGGTGTGCTGCATTACTGGAGTGTCAGTAATTGAGGGTTAGCCGCACAATTGGAGTGTCAGTTTTCGAGGGTGTGCTGCACTACTGAAGGGACAGTAATTGAGGGTGTGCTGCAGTATGGGAGTGTCGGTAATTGAGGGTGTGCTGCCCTATTGGAGTGTCAGTAATTGAGGGTCTGCTGCACTGTTGGAGGGTCAGTAATTGAGGATGTGCTGCACTATTGGAGTGTCATTAATTGATGGTGTGCTGCACTATTGGAGTGTCAGTAATTGAGGATGTGCTGCAGTATTGGAGAGTCATTAATTGAGGGTGAGCTGCAGTATTTGAGGGTCAGTAATAAAGATTGTTCTACACTATATGAGTGTCAGAATTGAGGCTGTGCTGCACAATTGAAGATTCAGAAATTAACCATTCGCTGCACTATTATAGTGCCAGTATTTGAGGATATGCTGTACTATTGCAGGGTTATAATTGAGGGTGTGCTGCCCTATTGGAGTGTCAGTAATTGAGGGTCTGCTGCACTGTTGGAGGGTCAGTAATTGAGGACGTGCTGCACTATTAGAGTGTCAGTAATTGATGGTGTGCTGCATTACTGGAGAGTCACTAATTGAGGGTGTGATGCACTATTGGAATGTCAGTAACTGAGGGTGTGCTGCACTACTGAAGTGTCCGTAATTGAGGGTGTGCTGCACTATTAGAGTGTCAGTAATTGAGGGTGTGCTGCACTATTAGAGTGTCAGTAATTGAGGGTGTGCTGCACTATTAGAGTGTCAGTAATTGTGGGTGTGCTGCACTATTGGAGTGTCAGTAATTGTGGGTGTGCTGCACTATTGGAGTGTCAGTAATTGTGGGTGTGCTGCACTATTGGAGTGTCAGTAATTGTGGGTGTGCTGCACTATTGGAGTGTCAGTAATTGTGGGTGTGCTGCACTATTGGAGTGTCAGTAATTGAGGGTGTGCTGCACTATTGAAGTGTCAGTAATTGAGTGTGTGCTGCACTATTGGAGTGTCAGTAATTGAGGGTGTGCTGCACTATTGAAGTGTCAGTAATTGAGTGTGTGCTGCACTATTGGAGTGTCAGTAATTGAGGGTGTGGTGCACTATTGAAGTGTCAGTAATTGGTGGTGTTTTGCATTACTGGAGAGTCAGCTATTCAGGGTGAGCTGCACTATTGGAGTGTCAGTAATTGAGTGTGTGCTGCATTACTGGAATGTCAGTAATTGAGGGAGAGCTGCACAATTGCGGTGACAGTTTTCGAGGGTGTGCTACACTACTGAATGGTCGGTAATTGAGGGTGTGCTGCAATATGGGATTGTCTGTAATTGAGGGTGTGCTGCACAATTGGAGTGTCTGTAATTGAGGGTGTGCTGCACTATTAGAGTGTCAGTAATTGAGGGTGTGCTGCACTATTGGAGTGTCAGTAATTGAGGGTGTGCTGCACTGTTGGAGTGTCAGTAATTGAGTGTGTGCTGCACTATTGGAGTGTCAGTAATTGAGGGTGTGCTGCACTATTGAAGTGTCAGTAATTGAGTGTGTGCTGCACTATTGGAGTGTCAGTAATTGAGGGTGTGGTGCACTATTGAAGTGTCAGTAATTGATGGTGTTTTGCATTACTGGATAGTCAGCTATTCAGGGTGAGCTGCACTATTGGAGTGTCAGAAATTGAGTGCGTGCTGCATTACTGGAATGTCAGTAATTGAGGGTGACCTGCACAATTGCGGTGACAGTTTTCGACGGTGTGCTACACTACTGAATGGTCGGTAATTGAGGGTGTGCTGCAGTATGGGATTGTCTGAAATTGAGGGTGTGCTGCACAATTGGAGTGTCAGTAATTGAGGATGTGCTGCACTATTAGAGTGTCAGTAATTGAGGGTGTGCTGCGCTATTAGCGTATTATTAATTGATGGTGTGCTGCATTACTGGAAAGTCAGTAATTGAGGGTGAGCTGCGCTATTGGAGTGTCAGTAATTGAGGGTGTGCTGCATTACTGGAGTGTCAGTAATTGAGGGTTAGGCGCACAATTGGAGTGTCAGTTTTCGAGGGTGTGCTGCACTACTGAAGGGTCAGTAATTGTGGGTGCGCTGCAGTATGGGAGTGTCGGTAATTGAGGTTGTGCTGCACTTTTGGAGTGTCAGTAATTGAGATTGTGCTGCACTATTGGAGTGTCAGTAATTGAGATTGTGCTGCACTATTGGAGTGTCAGAAATTAGCCGGTTAGTGCACTATTATAGTGCCAGTATTTGAGGATATGCTGTACTTTTGGAGTGCCAGTAATTGAGGGTGTGCTGCACTATTTGAGTCTCAGTATTTAAGGGTGAGCTGCACTATGGGAGTGTCAGCAAATGAGTTTGTGCTGCACTATTGGAGGGTCGGAATTGAGGGTGTGCTGCACAATTTAAGTTTCAGAAATTGACCGTTTGCTGCACAATTATAGTGCCAGTATTTGAGGATATGCTGTTCTATTGGCGGGTCAGTAATTGAGGGTGTGCTGCCCTATTGGAGTGTCAGTAATTGAGGGTCTGCTGCACTGTTGGAGGGTCAGTAATTGAGGATGAGCTGCACTATTAGAGTGTCAGTAATTGAGGGTGTGGTGCACTATTGGAGTGTCAGTATTTGATGGTGTGCTGCATTACTGGAGAGTCTGTAATTGAGGGTGTGCTGCACTATTGGAGTGTCAGTAATTGAGGGTGTGCTGCACTACTGAAGTGTCCGTAATTGAGGGTGTGCTGCACTATTGGAGTGTCAGTAATTGAGGGTGTGCTGCACTATTAGAGTGTCAGTAATTGAGGGTGTGGTGCACTATTGAAGTGTCAGTAATTGATGGTGTTCTGCATTACTGGAGAGTCAGCGATTCAGCGTGAGCTGCACTATTGGAGTGTCAGTAAGTGAGTGTGTGCTGCATTACTGGAATGTCAGTAATTGAGGGTGAGCTGCACAATTGCGGTGACAGTTTTCGACGGTGTGCTACACTACTGAATGGTCGGTAATTGAGGGTGTGCTGCAGTATGGGATTGTCTGTAATTGAGGGTGTGCTGCACAATTGGAGTGTCAGTAATTGAGGATGTGCTGCACTATTAGAGTGTCAGTAATTGAGGGTGTGGTGCACTATTAGAGTGTTATTAATTGATGGTGTGCTGCATTACTGGAAAGTAAGTAATTGAGGGTGAGCTGCGCTATTGGAGTGTCAGTAATTGAGGGTGTGCTGCATTACTGGAGTGTCAGTAATTGAGGGTTAGCCGCACAATTGGAGTGTCAGTTTTCGAGGGTGTGCTGCACTACTGAAGGGACAGTAATTGAGGGTGTGCTGCAGTATGGGAGTGTCGGTAATTGAGGGTGTGCTGCCCTATTGGAGTGTCAGTAATTGAGGGTCTGCTGCACTGTTGGAGGGTCAGTAATTGAGGATGTGCTGCCCTATTGGAGTGTCATTAATTGATGGTGTGCTGCACTATTGGAGTGTCAGTAATTGAGGATGTGCTGCAGTATTGGAGAGTCATTAATTGAGGGTGAGCTGCAGTATTTGAGGGTCAGTAATAAAGATTGTTCTACACTATATGAGTGTCAGAATTGAGGCTGTGCTGCACAATTGAAGATTCAGAAATTAACCATTCGCTGCACTATTATAGTGCCAGTATTTGAGGATATGCTGTACTATTGCAGGGTTATAATTGAGGGTGTGCTGCCCTATTGGAGTGTCAGTAATTGAGGGTCTGCTGCACTGTTGGAGGGTCAGTAATTGAGGACGTGCTGCACTATTAGAGTGTCAGTAATTGATGGTGTGCTGCATTACTGGAGAGTCACTAATTGAGGGTGTGATGCACTATTGGAATGTCAGTAACTGAGGGTGTGCTGCACTACTGAAGTGTCCGTAATTGAGGGTGTGCTGCACTATTAGAGTGTCAGTAATTGAGGGTGTGCTGCACTATTAGAGTGTCAGTAATTGAGGGTGTGCTGCACTATTAGAGTGTCAGTAATTGTGGGTGTGCTGCACTATTGGAGTGTCAGTAATTGTGGGTGTGCTGCACTATTGGAGTGTCAGTAATTGTGGGTGTGCTGCACTATTGGAGTGTCAGTAATTGTGGGTGTGCTGCACTATTGGAGTGTCAGTAATTGTGGGTGTGCTGCACTATTGGAGTGTCAGTAATTGAGGGTGTGCTGCACTATTGAAGTGTCAGTAATTGAGTGTGTGCTGCACTATTGGAGTGTCAGTAATTGAGGGTGTGCTGCACTATTGAAGTGTCAGTAATTGAGTGTGTGCTGCACTATTGGAGTGTCAGTAATTGAGGGTGTGGTGCACTATTGAAGTGTCAGTAATTGGTGGTGTTTTGCATTACTGGAGAGTCAGCTATTCAGGGTGAGCTGCACTATTGGAGTGTCAGTAATTGAGTGTGTGCTGCATTACTGGAATGTCAGTAATTGAGGGAGAGCTGCACAATTGCGGTGACAGTTTTCGAGGGTGTGCTACACTACTGAATGGTCGGTAATTGAGGGTGTGCTGCAATATGGGATTGTCTGTAATTGAGGGTGTGCTGCACAATTGGAGTGTCTGTAATTGAGGGTGTGCTGCACTATTAGAGTGTCAGTAATTGAGGGTGTGCTGCACTATTGGAGTGTCAGTAATTGAGGGTGTGCTGCACTGTTGGAGTGTCAGTAATTGAGGGTGTGCTGCACTATTGGTGTGTCAGTTATTGAGGGTGTGCTGCACTATTGGAGTGTCAGTAATTGAGGGTGTGCTGCACTATTGGAGTGTCAGTAATTGAGGGTGTGCTGCACTATTGGAGTGTCAGTAACTGAGGGTGTGCTGCACTATTGAAGTGTCAGTAATTGAGTGTGTGCTGCACTATTGGAGTGTCAGTAATTGAGTGTGTGCTGCACTATTGGAGTGTCAGTAATTGAGGGTGTGCTGCACTATTGGAGTGTCAGTAATTGAGGGTGTGCTGCGCTATTGGAGTGTCAGTAATTGAGGGTGTGCTGCGCTATTGGAGTGTCAGTAATTGACGGTTTGCTGCACTATTGGAGTGTCTGTAATTGAGGATGTGCTGCACTATTAGATTGTCAGTAATTGAGGGTGTGCTGCATTATTAGAGTGTCAGTAATTGAGGGTGTGCTGCGCTATTGAAGTGTCAGTAATTGATGGTGTTCTGCATTCCTGGAGAGTCAGCGATTCAGCGTGAGCTGCACTATTGGAGTGTCAGAAATTGAGTGTGTGCTGCATTACTGGAATGTCCGTAATTGAGGGTGAGCTGCACAATTGCGGTGACAGTTTTCGAGGGTGTGCTGCACTACTGAATGGTCGGTAATTGAGGGTGTGCTGCAGTATGGGATTGTCTGTAATTGAGGGTGTGCTGCACAATTGGAGTGTCAGTAATTGAGGATGTGCTGCACTATTAGAGTGTCAGTAATTGAGGGTGTGGTGCACTATTAGAGTGTTATTAATTGATGGTGTGCTGCATTACTGGAAAGTAAGTAATTGAGGGTGAGCTGCGCTATTGGAGTGTCAGTAATTGAGGGTGTGCTGCATTACTGGAGTGTCAGTAATTGAGGGTTAGCCGCACAATTGGAGTGTCAGTTTTCGAGGGTGTGCTGCACTACTGAAGGGTCAGTAATTGTGGGTGTGCTGCAGTATGGGAGTGTCGGTAATTGAGGTTGTGCTGCACTATTGGAGTGTCAGTAATTGAGATTGTGCTGCACTATTGGAGTGTCAGTAATTGAGATTGTGCTGCACTATTGGAGTGTCAGAAATTAGCCGGTTAGTGCACTATTATAGTGCTAGTATTTGAGGATATGCTGTACTTTTGGAGTGCCAGTAATTGATGGTGTGCTGCACTATTTGAGTCTCAGTATTTAAGGGTGAGCGGCACTATGGGAGTGTCAGCAAATGAGTTTGTGCTGTACTATTGGAGGGTCGGAATTGAGGGTGTGCTGCACAATTTAAGTTTCAGAAATTGACTGTTTGCTGCACTATTATAGTGCCAGTATTTGAGGATATGCTGTTCTATTGGCGGGTCAGTAATTGAGGGTGTGCTGCCCTATTGGAGTGTCAGTAATTGAGGGTCTGCTGCACTGTTGGAGGGTCAGTAATTGAGGATGAGCTGCACTATTAGAGTGTCAGTAATTGAGGGTGTGGTGCACTATTGGAGTGTCAGTATTTGATGGTGTGCTGCATTACTGGAGAGTCTGTAATTGAGGGTGTGCTGCACTATTGGAGTGTCAGTAATTGAGGGTGTGCTGCACTACTGAAGTGTCCGTAATTGAGGGTGTGCTGCACTATTGGAGTGTCAGTAATTGAGGGTGTGCCGCACTATTAGAGTGTCACTAATTGAGGGTGTGGTGCACTATTGAAGTGTCAGTAATTGATGGTGTTCTGCATTAGTGGAGAGTCAGTAATTGAGGGTGAGCTGCACTATTGGAGTGTCAGTAATTGAGGGTGTGCTGCACTATTGGAGTGTCAGTAATTGAGGGTGAGCTGCACAATTGGAGTGGCAGTTTTCGAGGGTGTGCTGCACTACTGAAGGGTCAATAATTGAGGGTGTGCTGCACTTTTGGAGTGTCAGAAATTGAGGGTTTGCTTCAGAATTGGCGTGTCAGTAATTGAGGCTGTGCTGCAATATTGTTGTGTCAGCAATTGAGGCTATGCTGCGCTTTTGGAGTGTCAGTAATTTAGGGTGCGCTGCACTATTGGAGTGTCAGTAATTCAGCCTGTGCTGCACTATTGGAGTGTCAGTAATTGAGGTTGCACTGCACTATTGGAGGGTCAGTAATTGTGGATGTGCTGCCATATTGGAGTGTCAGTAACTGAGGGTTTGTGGCGCTATTCTGGTATCAGTAACTGAGGCTGTGCTGCACTATTCGAATATCGGTAATTGAGTGTGCGCTGTTATTGGAGTGTCAGTAATTGTGGGTGTGCTGCACTATTGGAGCGTCAATAATTGAGGGTGTGCTGCACTATTGGAGTATCAGTAAATGAGGGTGCGCTGCACTATTGGAGGATCAGTAATTGATGGTGTGCTGCAGTATTGGGGTATCAGTTATTGAGGGGCACTGCGCTATTGGAGGGTCAGTAATTGTGGGTGTGCTTCAATATTGGAGTGTCAGTAATTGAGGGTGTGCTGCACTATTGGAGTGTCAGTAATTCAGGGTGTGCTGCACTATTGGAGTGTCAGTAATTGAGGGTATGCTGCACTATTGGCGTGTCAGTAATTGACGGTGTGCTGCACCATTGGAGTATCAGTAATTGAGGATGTGCTGCGCTATTGGAGTGTCAGTAATTGAGGATGTGCTGCAATATTGGAGAGTCATTAATTGAGGGTGTGCTGCCCTATTGGAGTGTCAGTAATTGAGGGTCTGTTGCACTGTTGGAGGGTCAGTAATTGAGGATGTGCTGCACTATTGTAGTGTCAGTAATTGATGGTGTGCTGCACTATTGGAGTGTCAGTAATTGAGGGTGTGCTGCAGTATTGGAGAGTCATTAATTGAGGATGAGCTGCAGTATTTGAGGGTCAGTAATAAAGATTGTTCTACACTATATGAGTTTCAGAATTGAGGCTGTGCTGCACAATTGAAGATTCAGAAATTAACCGTTTGCTGCACTATTATAGTGCCAGTATTTGAGGATATGCTGTACTATTGGCGGGTCAGTAATTGAGGGTGTGCTGCCCTATTGGAGTGTCAGTAATTGAGGGTCTGCTGCACTGTTGGAGGGTCAGTAATTGAGGATGTGCTGCACTATTAGAGTGTCAGTAATTGATGGTGTGCTGCATTACTGGAGAGTCAGTAATTGAGGGTGTGCTGCACTATTGGAATGTCAATAACTGAGGGTGTGCTGCACTACTGAAGTGTCCGTAATTGAGGGTGTGCTGCACTATTAGAGTGTCAGTAATTGAGGGTGTGCTGCACTATTAGAGTGTCAGTAATTGAGGGTGTGGTGCACTATTAGAGTGTTATTAATTGATGGTGTGCTGCATTACTGGAAAGTAAGTAATTGAGGGTGAGCTGCGCTATTGGAGTGTCAGTAATTGAGGGTGTGCTGCATTACTGGAGTGTCAGTAATTGAGGGTTAGCCGCACAATTGGAGTGTCAGTTTTCGAGGGTGTGCTGCACTACTGAAGGGTCAGTAATTGTGGGTGTGCTGCAGTATGGGAGTGTCGGTAATTGAGGTTGTGCTGCACTATTGGAGTGTCAGTAATTGAGATTGTGCTGCACTATTGGAGTGTCAGTAATTGAGATTGTGCTGCACTATTGGAGTGTCAGAAATTAGCCGGTTAGTGCACTATTATAGTGCTAGTATTTGAGGATATGCTGTACTTTTGGAGTGCCAGTAATTGATGGTGTGCTGCACTATTTGAGTCTCAGTATTTAAGGGTGAGCGGCACTATGGGAGTGTCAGCAAATGAGTTTGTGCTGTACTATTGGAGGGTCGGAATTGAGGGTGTGCTGCACAATTTAAGTTTCAGAAATTGACCGTTTGCTGCACTATTATAGTGCCAGTATTTGAGGATATGCTGTTCTATTGGCGGGTCAGTAATTCAGGGTGTGCTGCCCTATTGGAGTGTCAGTAATTGAGGGTGTGGTGCACTATTGGAGTGTCAGTATTTGATGGTGTGCTGCATTACTGGAGAGTCTGTAATTGAGGGTGTGCTGCACTATTGGAGTGTCAGTAATTGAGGGTGTGCTGCACTACTGAAGTGTCCGTAATTGAGGGTGTGCTGCACTATTGGAGTGTCAGTAATTGAGGGTGTGCTGCACTATTAGAGTGTCAGTAATTGAGGGTGTGGTGCACTATTGAAGTGTCAGTAATTGATGGTGTTCTGCATTAGTGGAGAGTCAGTAATTGAGGGTGAGCTGCACTATTGGAGTGTCAGTAATTGAGGGTGTGCTGCACTATTGGAGTGTCAGTAATTGAGGGTGAGCTGCACAATTGGAGTGGCAGTTTTCGAGGGTGTGCTGCACTACTGAAGGGTCAATAATTGAGGGTGTGCTGCACTTTTGGAGTGTCAGAAATTGAGGGTTTGCTTCAGAATTGGCGTGTCAGTAATTGAGGCTGTGCTGCAATATTGTTGTGTCAGCAATTGAGGCTATGCTGCGCTTTTGGAGTGTCAGTAATTTAGGGTGCGCTGCACTATTGGAGTGTCAGTAATTCAGCCTGTGCTGCACTATTGGAGTGTCAGTAATTGAGGTTGCACTGCACTATTGGAGGGTCAGTAATTGTGGATGTGCTGCCATATTGGAGTGTCAGTAACTGAGGGTTTGTGGCGCTATTCTGGTATCAGTAACTGAGGCTGTGCTGCACTATTCGAATATCGGTAATTGAGTGTGCGCTGTGTTATTGGAGTGTCAGTAATTGTGGGTGTGCTGCACTATTGGAGCGTCAATAATTGAGGGTGTGCTGCACTATTGGAGTATCAGTAAATGAGGGTGCGCTGCACTATTGGAGGATCAGTAATTGATGGTGTGCTGCAGTATTGGGGGATCAGTTATTGAGGGGCACTGCGCTATTGGAGGGTCAGTAATTGTGGGTGTGCTTCAATATTGGAGTGTCAGTAATTGAGGGTGTGCTGCACTATTGGAGTGTCAGTAATTCAGGGTGTGCTGCACTATTGGAGTGTCAGTAATTGAGGGTATGCTGCACTATTGGCGTGTCAGTAATTGACGGTGTGCTGCACCATTGGAGTATCAGTAATTGAGGATGTGCTGCGCTATTGGAGTGTCAGTAATTGAGGATGTGCTGCAATATTGGAGAGTCATTAATTGAGGGTGTGCTGCCCTATTGGAGTGTCAGTAATTGAGGGTCTGTTGCACTGTTGGAGGGTCAGTAATTGAGGATGTGCTGCACTATTGTAGTGTCAGTAATTGATGGTGTGCTGCACTATTGGAGTGTCAGTAATTGAGGGTGTGCTGCAGTATTGGAGAGTCATTAATTGAGGATGAGCTGCAGTATTTGAGGGTCAGTAATAAAGATTGTTCTACACTATATGAGTTTCAGAATTGAGGCTGTGCTGCACAATTGAAGATTCAGAAATTAACCGTTTGCTGCACTATTATAGTGCCAGTATTTGAGGATATGCTGTACTATTGGCGGGTCAGGAATTGAGGGTGTGCTGCCCTATTGGAGTGTCAGTAATTGAGGGTCTGCTGCACTGTTGGAGGGTCAGTAATTGAGGATGTGCTGCACTATTAGAGTGTCAGTAATTGATGGTGTGCTGCATTACTGGAGAGTCAGTAATTGAGGGTGTGCTGCACTATTGGAATGTCAGTAACTGAGGGTGTGCTGCACTACTGAAGTGTCCGTAATTGAGGGTGTGCTGCACTATTGGAGTGTCAGTAATTGAGGGTGTGCTGCACTATTAGAGTGTCAGTAATTGTGGGTGTGCTGCACTATTGGAGTGTCAGTAATTGAGTGTGTGCTGCACTATTCGAGTGTCAGTAATTGAGGGTGTGGTGCACTATTGAAGTGTCAGTAATTGATGGTGTTTTGCATTACTGGAGAGTCAGCTATTCAGGGTGAGCTGCACTATTGGAGTGTCAGTAAGTGAGTGTGTGCTGCATTACTGGAATGTCAGTAATTGAGGGTGAGCTGCACAATTGCGGTGACAGTTTTCGAGGGTGTGCTACACTACTGAATGGTCGGTAATTGAGGGTGTGCCGCAGTATGGGATTGTCTGTAATTGAGGGTGTGCTGCACAATTGGAGTGTCTGTAATTGAGGGTGTGCTGCACTATTAGAGTGTCAGTAATTGAGGGTGTGCTGCACTCTTAGAGTGTCAGTAATTGAGTGTATGCTGCACTATTGGAGTGTCAGTAACTGAGGGTGTGCTGCACTATTGGAGTGTCAGTAACTGAGGGTGTGCTGCACTATTGGAGTGTCAGTAATTGAGGGTGTGCTGCACTATTGGAGTGTCAGTAATTGAGGGTGTGCTACGCTATTGGAGTGTCAGTAATTGAGGGTGTGCTGCACTATTGGAGTGTCAGTAATTGAGGGTGTGCTGCAGTATTGGAGTGTCAGTAACTGAGGGTGTGCTGCACTATTGAAGTGTCAGTAATTGAATGTGTGCTGCACTATTGGAGTGTCAGTATTTGAGGGTGCGCAGCACTATTGGAGTGTCAGTAATTGAGGGTGTGCTGCGCTATTGGAGTGTCAGTAATTGACGGTGTGCTGCACTATTGGAGTGTCTGTAATTGAGGATGTGCTGCACTATTAGATTGTCAGTAATTGAGGGTGTGCTGCATTATTAGAGTGTCAGTAATTGAGGGTGTGCTGCACTCTTAGAGTGTCAGTAATTGAGTGTATGCTGCACTATTGGAGTGTCAGTAACTGAGGGTGTGCTGCACTATTGGAGTGTCAGTAACTGAGGGTGTGCTGCACTATTGGAGTGTCAGTAATTGAGGGTGTGCTGCACTATTGGAGTGTCAGTAATTGAGGGTGTGCTACGCTATTGGAGTGTCAGTAATTGAGGGTGTGCTGCACTATTGGAGTGTCAGTAATTGAGGGTGTGCTGCAGTATTGGAGTGTCAGTAACTGAGGGTGTGCTGCACTATTGAAGTGTCAGTAATTGAATGTGTGCTGCACTATTGGAGTGTCAGTATTTGAGGGTGCGCTGCACTATTGGAGTGTCAGTAATTGAGGGTGTGCTGCGCTATTGGAGTGTCAGTAATTGACGGTGTGCTGCGCTATTGGAGTGTCTGTAATTGAGGATGTGCTGCACTATTAGATTGTCAGTAATTGAGGGTGTGCTGCATTATTAGAGTGTCAGTAATTGAGGGTGTGCTGCGCTATTGAAGTGTCAGTAATTGATGGTGTTCTGCATTACTGGAGAGTCAGCGATTCAGCGTGAGCTGCACTATTGGAGTGTCAGAAATTGAGTGTGTGCTGCATTACTGGAATGTCAGTAATTGAGGGTGAGCTGCACAATTGCGGTGACAGTTTTCGACGGTGTGCTACACTACTGAATGGTCGGTAATTGAGGGTGTGCTGCAGTATGGGATTGTCTGTAATTGAGGGTGTGCTGCACAATTGGAGTGTCAGTAATTGAGGATGTGCTGCACTATTAGAGTGTCAGTAATTGAGGGTGTGGTGCACTATTAGAGTGTTATTAATTGATGGTGTGCTGCATTACTGGAAAGTAAGTAATTGAGGGTGAGCTGCGCTATTGGAGTGTCAGTAAGTGAGTGTGTGCTGCATTACTGGAATGTCAGTAATTGAGGGTGAGCTGCACAATTGCGGTGACAGTTTTCGAGGGTGTGCTACACTACTGAATGGTCGGTAATTGAGGGTGTGCCGCAGTATGGGATTGTCTGTAATTGAGGGTGTGCTGCACAATTGGAGTGTCTGTAATTGAGGGTGTGCTGCACTATTAGAGTGTCAGTAATTGAGGGTGTGCTGCACTCTTAGAGTGTCAGTAACTGAGGGTGTGCTGCACTATTGGAGTGTCAGTAATTGAGGGTGTGCTGCACTATTGGAGTGTCAGTAATTGAGGGTGTGCTGCACTATTGGAGTGTCAGTAATTGAGGGTGTGCTACGCTATTGGAGTGTCAGTAATTGAGGGTGTGCTGCACTATTGGAGTGTCAGTAATTGAGGGTGTGCTGCAGTATTGGAGTGTCAGTAACTGAGGGTGTGCTGCACTATTGAAGTGTCAGTAATTGAATGTGTGCTGCACTATTGGAGTGTCAGTATTTGAGGGTGCGCTGCACTATTGGAGTGTCAGTAATTGAGGGTGTGCTGCGCTATTGGAGTGTCAGTAATTGACAGTGTGCTGCACTATTGGAGTGTCTGTAATTGAGGATGTGCTGCACTATTAGATTGTCAGTAATTGAGGGTGTGCTGCATTATTAGAGTGTCAGTAATTGAGGGTGTGCTGCGCTATTGGAGTGTCAGTAATTGACGGTGTGCTGCACTATTGGAGTGTCTGTAATTGAGGATGTGCTGCACTATTAGATTGTCAGTAATTGAGGGTGTGCTGCATTATTAGAGTGTCAGTAATTGAGGGTGTGCTGCGCTATTGAAGTGTCAGTAATTGATGGTGTTCTGCATTACTGGAGAGTCAGCGATTCAGCGTGAGCTGCACTATTGGAGTGTCAGAAATTGAGTGTGTGCTGCATTACTGGAATGTCAGTAATTGAGGGTGAGCTGCACAATTGCGGTGACAGTTTTCGACGGTGTGCTACACTACTGAATGGTCGGTAATTGAGGGTGTGCTGCAGTATGGGGTTGTCTGTAATTGAGGGTGTGCTGCACAATTGGAGTGTCAGTAATTGAGGATGTGCTGCACTATTAGAGTGTCAGTAATTGAGGGTGTGGTGCACTATTAGAGTGTTATTAATTGATGGTGTGCTGCATTACTGGAAAGTAAGTAATTGAGGGTGAGCTGCGCTATTGGAGTGTCAGTAATTGAGGGTGTGCTGCATTAGTGGAGTGTCAGTAATTGAGGGTTAGCCGCACAATTGGAGTGTCAGTTTTCGAGGGTGTGCTGCACTACTGAAGGGTCAGTAATTGTGGGTGTGCTGCAGTATGGGAGTGTCGGTAATTGAGGTTGTGCTGCACTATTGGAGTGTCGGTAATTGAGATTGTGCTGCACTATTGGAGTGTCAGTAATTGAGATTGTGCTGCACTATTGGAGTGTCAGAAATTAGCCGGTTAGTGCACTATTATAGTGCCAGTATTTGAGGATATGCTGTACTTTTGGAGTGCCAGTAATTGAGGGTGTGCTGCACTATTTGAGTCTCAGTATTTAAGGGTGAGCTGCACTATGGGAGTGTCAGCAAATGAGTTTGTGCTGCACTATTGGAGGGTCAGAATTGAGGGTGTGCTGCACAATTTAAGTTTCAGAAATTGACCGTTTGCTGCACTATTATAGTGCCAGTATTTGAGGATATGCTGTACTATTGGAGGATCAGTAATTGAGGGTGTGCTGCCCTATTGGAGTGTCAGTAATTGAGGGTCTGCTGCACTGTTGGAGGGTCAGTAATTGAGGATGAGCTGCACTATTAGAGTGTCAGTAATTGAGGGTGTGGTGCAATATTGTTGTGTCAGCAATTGAGGCTATGCTGCGCTTTTGGAGTGTCAGTAATTTAGGGTGCGCTGCACTATTGGAGTGTCAGTAATTCAGCCTGTGCTGCACTATTGGAGTGTCAGTAATTGAGGTTGCACTGCACTATTGGAGGGTCAGTAATTGTGGATGTGCTGCCATATTGGAGTGTCAGTAACTGAGGGTTTGTGGCGCTATTCTGGTATCAGTAACTGAGGCTGTGCTGCACTATTCGAATATCGGTAATTGAGTGTGCGCTGTGTTATTGGAGTGTCAGTAATTGTGGGTGTGCTGCACTATTGGAGTGTCAATAATTGAGGGTGTGCTGCACTATTGGAGTATCAGTAAATGAGGGTGCGCTGCACTATTGGAGGATCAGTAATTGATGGTGTGCTGCAGTATTGAGGTATCAGTTATTGAGGGACACTGCGCTATTGGAGGGTCAGTAATTGTGGGTGTGCTTCAATTTTGGAGTGTCAGTAATTGAGGGTGTGTTGCGCCGTTGTGGTGTCAGTAACTGAGGCTGTGCTGCATTATTCGAGTGTCGGTAATTGAGGGTGTGCCAGACTATTGCATTATCAGTAATTGAGGGTTTGGTTCAGAATTGGTGTGTCAGTAATTGAGTGTGCACTAGACTATTTGAGTGTCAGTCATTCAGAGTGTGTTGCACTATTGGAATGTCAGTAACTGAGGCTGTGCTGCATTATTGGTGTGTCAATAATTGAGGATATGCTGCTCTATTGCAGTGTCAGTAATTGTGCTGCACTATTGGAGTGTCAGTAATTGAAGGTGTTCTGCACTATTGGGGTGTCAGTAAATGAGAGTGTGCTGCACTATTGGAGGGTCAGTAACTGAGGTTGTGCTGCACCATTGAGTGTCGGTAATTGAGGGTGTGCTGCACTATTGGAGTGTCAGTAATTGAGTGTATGCTGCACTATTGGAGTGTCAATAATTGAAGGTGTGCTGCACTATTGGAGTGTCAGTAATTGAGGATGTGCTGCAATATTGGAGTGTCTGTAATTGAGGTTGTGCTGCACTATTGGAGTGTTAGTAATTGAGGGTGTGCTGCAATATTGGAGTGTCAGTAATTGAGGGTATGCTGCAATATTGGCGTGTCAGTAATTGACGGTGTGCTGCATTATTGGAATGTCTGAATTGAACATGTGCTGCACTATTGGAGTGTCAGTAATTGAGGCTCTGCTGCACTATTGGAATGTTAATAATTGAGGGTTTGCTTTACTGTTGGAGTGTCATTAAATGGGGCTGTGCTGCACTATTGGAGTGTCAGTAATTGAGGACACGCTGCGCTATTGGAGTGTCAGTATTTGAGGGTGCGCTGCACTATTGGAGTGTCAGTAATTGAGGGTGTGCTGCGCTATTGGAGTGTCAGTAATTGACGGTGTGCTGCACTATTGGAGTGTCAGTAACTGAGGGTTTGTGGCGCTATTCTGGTATCAGTAACTGAGGCTGTGCTGCACTATTCGAATATCGGTAATTGAGTGTGCGCTGTGTTATTGGAGTGTCAGTAATTGTGGGTGTGCTGCACTATTGGAGCGTCAATAATTGAGGGTGTGCTGCACTATTGGAGTATCAGTAAATGAGGGTGCGCTGCACTATTGGAGGATCAGTAATTGATGGTGTGCTGCAGTATTGGGGTATCAGTTATTGAGGGGCACTGGGCTATTGGAGGGTCAGTGATTGTGGGTGTGCTTCAATATTGGAGTGTCAGTAATTGAGGGTGTGCTGCACTATTGGAGTGTCAGTAATTCAGGGTGTGCTGCACTATTGGAGTGTCAGTAATTGAGGGTATGCTGCACTATTGGCGTGTCAGTAATTGACGGTGTGCTGCACCATTGGAGTATCAGTAATTGAGGATGTGCTGCAATATTGGAGAGTCATTAATTGAGGGTGTGCTGCCCTATTGGAGGGTCAGTAATTGAGGGTCTGTTGCACTGTTGGAAGATCAGTAATTGAGGATGTGCTGCACTATTGTAGTGTCAGTAATTGATGGTGTGCTGCACTATTGGAGTGTCAGTAATTGAGGGTGTGCTGCAGTATTGGAGAGTCATTAATTGAGGGTGAGCTGCAGTATTTGAGGGTCAGTAATAAAGATTGTTCTACACTATATGAGTTTCAGATTTGAGGCTGTGCTGCACAATTGAAGATTCAGAAATTAACCGTTTGCTGCACTATTATAGTGCCAGTATTTGAGGATATGCTGTACTATTGGCGGGTCAGTAATTGAGGGTGTGCTGCCCTATTGGAGTGTCAGTAATTGAGGGTCTGCTGCACTGTTGGAGGGTCAGTAATTGAGGATGTGCTGCACTATTAGAGTGTCAGTAATTGATGGTGTGCTGCATTACTGGAGAGTCAGTAATTGAGGGTGTGCTGCACTATTGGAATGTCAGTAACTGAGGGTGTGCTGCACTACTGAAGTGTCCGTAATTGAGGGTGTGCTGCACTATTAGAGTGTCAGTAATTGAGGGTGTGCTGCACTATTAGAGTGTCAGTAATTGTGGGTGTGCTGCACTATTGGCGTGTTAGTAATTGAGTGTGTGCTGCACTATTAGAGTGTCAGTAATTGAGGGTGTGGTGCACTATTGAAGTGTCAGTAATTGATGGTGTTTTGCATTACTGGAGAGTCAGCTATTCAGGGTGAGCTGCACTATTGGAGTGTCAGTAAGTGAGTGTGTGCTGCATTACTGGAATGTCAGTAATTGAGGGTGAGCTGCACAATTGCGGTGACAGTTTTCGAGGGTGTGCTACACTACTGAATGGTCGGTAATTGAGGGTGTGCCGCAGTATGGGATTGTCTGTAATTGAGGGTGTGCTGCACAATTGGAGTGTCTGTAATTGAGGGTGTGCTGCACTATTAGAGTGTCAGTAATTGAGGGTCTGCTGCACTATTGGAGTGTCAGTAATTGAGGGTGCGCTGCACTATTGGAGTGTCAGTAATTGAGGGTGTGCTGCACTATTGGAGTGTCAGTAACTGAGGGTGTGCTGCAGAATTGGAGTGTCAGTAATTGAGTGTATGCTGCACTATTGGAGTGTCAGTAACTGAGGGTGTGCTGCACTATTGGAGTGTCAGTAACTGAGGGTGTGCTGCACTATTGGAGTGTCAGTAATTGAGGGTGTGCTGCACTATTGGAGTGTCAGTAATTGAGGGTGTGCTACACTATTGGAGTGTCAGTAATTGAGGGTGTGCTGCACTATTGGAGTGTCAGTAATTGAGGGTGTGCTGCAGTATTGGAGTGTCAGTAACTGAGGGTGTGCTGCACTATTGAAGTGTCAGTAATTGAGTGTGTGCTGCACTATTGGAGTGTCAGTATTTGAGGGTGCGCTGCACTATTGGAGTGTCAGTAATTGAGGGTGTGCTGCGCTATTGGAGTGTCAGTAATTGACGGTGTGCTGCACTATTGGAGTGTCTGTAATTGAGGATGTGCTGCACTATTAGATTGTCAGTAATTGAGGGTGTGCTGCATTATTAGAGTGTCAGTAATTGAGGGTGTGCTGCGCTATTGAAGTGTCAGTAATTGATGGTGTTCTGCATTACTGGAGAGTCAGCGATTCAGCGTGAGCTGCACTATTGGAGTGTCAGAAATTGAGTGTGTGCTGCATTACTGGAATGTCAGTAATTGAGGGTGAGCTGCACAATTGCGGTGACAGTTTTCGACGGTGTGCTACACTACTGAATGGTCGGTAATTGAGGGTGTGCTGCAGTATGGGATTGTCTGTAATTGAGGGTGTGCTGCACAATTGGAGTGTCAGTAATTGAGGATGTGCTGCACTATTAGAGTGTCAGTAATTGAGGGTGTGGTGCACTATTAGAGTGTTATTAATTGATGGTGTGCTGCATTACTGGAAAGTAAGTAATTGAGGGTGAGCTGCGCTATTGGAGTGTCAGTAATTGAGGGTGTGCTGCATTACTGGAGTGTCAGTAATTGAGGGTTAGCCGCACAATTGGAGTGTCAGTTTTCGAGGGTGTGCTGCACTACTGAAGGGTCAGTAATTGTGGGTGTGCTGCAGTATGGGAGTGTCGGTAATTGAGGTTGTGCTGCACTATTGGAGTGTCGGCAATTGAGATTGTGCTGCACTATTGGAGTGTCAGTAATTGAGATTGTGCTGCACTATTGGAGTGTCAGAAATTAGCCGGTTAGTGCACTATTATAGTGCCAGTATTTGAGGATATGCTGTACTTTTGGAGTGCCAGTAATTGAGGGTGTGCTGCACTATTTGAGTCTCAGTATTTAAGGGTGAGCTGCACTATGGGAGTGTCAGCAAATGAGTTTGTGCTGCACTATTGGAGGGTCAGAATTGAGGGTGTGCTGCACAATTTAAGTTTCAGAAATTGACCGTTTGCTGCACTATTATAGTGCCAGTATTTGAGGATATGCTGTACTATTGGAGGGTCAGTAATTGAGGGTGTGCTGCCCTATTGGAGTGTCAGTAATTGAGGGTCTGCTGCACTGTTGGAGGGTCAGTAATTGAGGATGAGCTGCACTATTAGAGTGTCAGTAATTGAGGGTGTGGTGCAATATTGTTGTGTCAGCAATTGAGGCTATGCTGCGCTTTTGGAGTGTCAGTAATTTAGGGTGCGCTGCACTATTGGAGTGTCAGTAATTCAGCCTGTGCTGCACTATTGGAGTGTCAGTAATTGAGGTTGCACTGCACTATTGGAGGGTCAGTAATTGTGGATGTGCTGCCATATTGGAGTGTCAGTAACTGAGGGTTTGTGGCGCTATTCTGGTATCAGTAACTGAGGCTGTGCTGCACTATTCGAATATCGGTAATTGAGTGTGCGCTGTGTTATTGGAGTGTCAGTAATTGTGGGTGTGCTGCACTATTGGAGTGTCAATAATTGAGGGTGTGCTGCACTATTGGAGTATCAGTAAATGAGGGTGCGCTGCACTATTGGAGGATCAGTAATTGATGGTGTGCTGCAGTATTGGGGTATCAGTTATTGAGGGGCACTGGGCTATTGGAGGGTCAGTAATTGTGGGTGTGCTTCAATTTTGGAGTGTCAGTAATTGAGGGTGTGTTGCGCCGTTGTGGTGTCAGTAACTGAGGCTGTGCTGCATTATTCGAGTGTCGGTAATTGAGGGTGTGCCAGACTATTGCATTATCAGTAATTGAGGGTTTGGTTCAGAATTGGTGTGTCAGTAATTGAGTGTGCACTAGACTATTTGAGTGTCAGTCATTCAGAGTGTGTTGCACTATTGGAATGTCAGTAACTGAGGCTGTGCTGCATTATTGGTGTGTCAATAATTGAGGATATGCTGCTCTATTGCAGTGTCAGTAATTGTGCTGCACTATTGGAGTGTCAGTAATTGAAGGTGTTCTGCACTATTGGGGTGTCAGTAAATGAGAGTGTGCTGCACTATTGGAGGGTCAGTAACTGAGGTTGTGCTGCACCATTGAGTGTCGGTAATTGAGGGTGTGCTGCACTATTGGAGTGTCAGTAATTGAGTGTATGCTGCACTATTGGAGTGTCAATAATTGAAGGTGTGCTGCACTATTGGAGTGTCAGTAATTGAGGGTGTGCTGCAATATTGGAGTGTCTGTAATTGAGGGTGTGCTGCACTATTGGAGTGTTAGTAATTGAGGGTGTGCTGCAATATTGGAGTGTCAGTAATTGAGGGTATGCTGCAATATTGGCGTGTCAGTAAATGACGGTGTGCTGCATTATTGGAATGTCTGAATTGAACATGTGCTGCACTATTGGAGTGTCAGTAATTGAGGCTCTGCTGCACTATTGGAATGTTAATAATTGAGGGTTTGCTGCACTATTAGAGTGTCATTAAATGGGGCTGTGCTGCACTATTGGAGTGTCAGTAATTGAGGACACGCTGCGCTATTGGAGTGTCAGTATTTGAGGGTGCGCTGCACTATTGGAGTGTCAGTAATTGAGGGTGTGCTGCGCTATTGGAGTGTCAGTAATTGACGGTGTGCTGCACTATTGGAGTGTCTGTAATTGAGGATGTGCTGCACTATTAGAGTGTCAGTAATTGAGGGTGTGCTGCATTATTAGAGTGTCAGTAATTGAGGGTGTGCTGCGCTATTGAAGTGTCAGTAATTGATGGTGTTCTGCATTACTGGAGAGTCAGCGATTCAGCGTGAGCTGCACTATTGGAGTGTCAGAAATTGAGTGTGTGCTGCATTACTGGAATGTCAGTAATTGAGGGTGAGCTGCACAATTGCGGTGTCAGTTTTCGACGGTGTGCTACACTACTGAATGGTCGGTAATTGAGGGTGTGCTGCAGTATGGGATTGTCTGTAATTGAGGGTGTGCTGCACAATTGGAGTGTCAGTAATTGAGGATGTGCTGCACTATTAGAGTGTCAGTAATTGAGGGTGTGGTGCACTATTAGAGTGTTATTAATTGATGGTGTGCTGCATTACTGGAAAGTAAGTAATTGAGGGTGAGCTGCGCTATTGGAGTGTCAGTAATTGAGGGTGTGCTGCATTACTGGAGTGTCAGTAATTGAGGGTTAGCCGCACAATTGGAGTGTCAGTTTTCGAGGGTGTGCTGCACTACTGAAGGGTCAGTAATTGTGGGTGTGCTGCAGTATGGGAGTGTCGGTAATTGAGGTTGTGCTGCACTATTGGAGTGTCGGTAATTGAGATTGTGCTGCACTATTGGAGTGTCAGTAATTGAGATTGTGCTGCACTATTGGAGTGTCAGAAATTAGCCGGTTAGTGCACTATTATAGTGCCAGTATTTGAGGATATGCTGTACTTTTGGAGTGCCAGTAATTGAGGGTGTGCTGCACTATTTGAGTCTCAGTATTTAAGGGTGAGCTGCACTATGGGAGTGTCAGCAAATGAGTTTGTGCTGCACTATTGGAGGGTCAGAATTGAGGGTGTGCTGCACAATTTAAGTTTCAGAAATTGACCGTTTGCTGCACTATTATAGTGCCAGTATTTGAGGATATGCTGTACTATTGGAGGGTCAGTAATTGAGGGTGTGCTGCCCTATTGGAGTGTCAGTAATTGAGGGTCTGCTGCACTGTTGGAGGGTCAGTAATTGAGGATGAGCTGCACTATTAGAGTGTCAGTAATTGAGGGTGTGGTGCAATATTGTTGTGTCAGCAATTGAGGCTATGCTGCGCTTTTGGAGTGTCAGTAATTTAGGGTGCGCTGCACTATTGGAGTGTCAGTAATTCAGCCTGTGCTGCACTATTGGAGTGTCAGTAATTGAGGTTGCACTGCACTATTGGAGGGTCAGTAATTGTGGATGTGCTGCCATATTGGAGTGTCAGTAACTGAGGGTTTGTGGCGCTATTCTGGTATCAGTAACTGAGGCTGTGCTGCACTATTCGAATATCGGTAATTGAGTGTGCGCTGTGTTATTGGAGTGTCAGTAATTGTGGGTGTGCTGCACTATTGGAGTGTCAATAATTGAGGGTGTGCTGCACTATTGGAGTATCAGTAAATGAGGGTGCGCTGCACTATTGGAGGATCAGTAATTGATGGTGTGCTGCAGTATTGGGGTATCAGTTATTGAGGGGCACTGGGCTATTGGAGGGTCAGTAATTGTGGGTGTGCTTCAATTTTGGAGTGTCAGTAATTGAGGGTGTGTTGCGCTGTTGTGGTGTCAGTAACTGAGGCTGTGCTGCATTATTCGAGTGTCGGTCATTGAGGGTGTGCCAGACTATTGCATTATCAGTAATTGAGGGTTTGGTTCAGAATTGGTGTGTCAGTAATTGAGTGTGCACTAGACTATTTGAGTGTCAGTCATTCAGAGTGTGTTGCACTATTGGAATGTCAGTAACTGAGGCTGTGCTGCATTATTGGTGTGTCAATAATTGAGGATATGCTGCTCTATTGCAGTGTCAGTAATTGTGCTGCACTATTGGAGTGTCAGTAATTGAAGGTGTTCTGCACTATTGGGGTGTCAGTAAATGAGAGTGTGCTGCACTATTGGAGGGTCAGTAACTGAGGTTGTGCTGCACCATTGAGTGTCGGTAATTGAGGGTGTGCTGCACTATTGGAGTGTCAGTAATTGAGTGTATGCTGCACTATTGGAGTGTCAATAATTGAAGGTGTGCTGCACTATTGGAGTGTCAGTAATTGAGGGTGTGCTGCAATATTGGAGTGTCTGTAATTGAGGGTGTGCTGCACTATTGGAGTGTCAGTAATTGAGGATGTGCTGCAATATTGGAGTGTCAGTAATTGAGGGTGTGCTGCACTATTGGAGAGTCATTAATTGAGGGTGAGCTACAGTATTTGAGTGTCAGTAATAAAGATTGTTCTACACTATATGAGTGTCAGAATTGAGGCTGTGTTGCACAACTGAAGTTTCAGAAATTGACCGTTTGCTGCATTATTATAGTGCCAGTATTTGAGGATATGCTGTACTATTGGAGGGTCAGTAATTGAGGGTGTGCTGCCCTATTGGAGTGTCAGTAATTGAGGGTCTGCTGCACTGTTGGAGGGTCATTAATTGAGGATGTGCTGCACTATTAGTGTGTCAGTAATTGAATGTGTGGTGCACTATTGGAGTGTCAGTAATTGATGGTGTGCTGCATTACTGGAGAGTCTGTAATTGAGGGTGTGCTGCACTATTGGAGTGTCAGTAATTGAGGGTGTGCTGCACTATTGGAGTGTCAGTAATTGAGGGTGTGGTGCACTATTAGAGTGTCAGTAATTGTGGGTGTGCTGCACTATTAGAGTGTCAGTAATTGACGGTGTGGTGCACTATTGAAGTGTCAGTAATTGATGGTGTTCTGCATTACTGGAGAGTCAGCTATTCAGGGTGAGCTGCACTATTGGAGTGTCAGTAATTGAGTGTGTGCTGCATTTCTGGAATGTCAGTAATTGAGGGTTAGCCGCACAATTGGAGTGTCAGTTTTCGAGGGTGTGCTGCACTACTGAAGGGTCAGTAGTTGAGGGTGTGCTGCAGTATGGGAGTGTCGGTAATTGAGGTTGTGCTGCACTATTGGAGTGTCAGTAATTGAGGTTGTGCTGCACTATTGGAGTGTCAGTAATTGAGATTGTGCTGCACTACTGGAGTGTCAGTAATTGAGGGTATGCTGCAATATTGGAGAGTCTTAAATTGAGGGTTTGCTGCACTATTAGAGTATCAGTAATTGAGGGTGTGCTGCACTACTGTGTGTCAGTAATTGAGGGTGTGCTGCACTATTGTAGTGCCAGTATTTGAGGATATGCAGTACTATTGGAGGGTCAGTAACTGAGGGTGTGCTGCACTATTTGAGAGTCAGTAATTGTGGGTGTGCTGCACTATTGGAGTGTCAATAATTGAGGGTGTGCTGCACTATTGGAGTATCAATAAATGAGGGTGCGCTGCACTATTGGAGGATCAGTAATTGATGGTGTGCTGCAGTATTGGGGTATCAGTTATTGAGGGGCACTGCGCTATTGGAGGGTCAGTAATTGTGGGTGTGCTTCAATTTTGGAGTGTCAGTAATTGAGGGTGTGTTGCGCTGTTGTGGTGTCAGTAACTGAGGCTGTGCTGCATTATTCGAGTGTCGGTAATTGAGGGTGTGCCAGACTATTGCATTATCAGTAATTGAGGGTTTGGTTCAGAATTGGTGTGTCAGTAATTGAGTGTGCACTAGACTATTTGAGTGTCAGTCATTCAGAGTGTGTTGCACTATTGGAATGTCAGTAACTGAGGCTGTGCTGCATTATTGGTGTGTCAATAATTGAGGATATGCTGCTCTATTGCAGTGTCAGTAATTGTGCTGCACTATTGGAGTGTCAGTAATTGAAGGTGTTCTGCACTATTGGGGTGTCAGTAAATGAGAGTGTGCTGCACTATTGGAGGGTCAGTAACTGAGGTTGTGCTGCACCATTGAGTGTCGGTAATTGAGGGTGTGCTGCACTATTGGAGTGTCAGTAATTGAGTGTATGCTGCACTATTGGAGTGTCAATAATTGAAGGTGTGCTGCACTATTGGAGTGTCAGTAATTGAGGATGTGCTGCAATGTTGGAGTGTCTGTAATTGAGGGTGTGCTGCACTATTGGAGTGTTAGTAATTGAGGGTGTGCTGCAATATTGGAGTGTCAGTAATTGAGGGTATGCTGCAATATTGGCGTGTCAGTAATTGACGGTGTGCTGCATTATTGGAATGTCTGAATTGAACATGTGCTGCACTATTGGAGTGTCAGTAATTGAGGCTCTGCTGCACTATTGGAATGTTAATAATTGAGGGTTTGCTTTACTGTTGGAGTGTCATTAAATGGGGCTGTGCTGCACTATTGGAGTGTCAGTAATTGAGGACACGCTGCGCTATTGGAGTGTCAGTATTTGAGGGTGCGCTGCACTATTGGAGTGTCAGTAATTGAGGGTGTGCTGCGCTATTGGAGTGTCAGTAATTGACGGAGTGCTGCACTATTGGAGTGTCAGTAACTGAGGGTTTGTGGCGCTATTCTGGTATCAGTAACTGAGGCTGTGCTGCACTATTCGAATATCGGTAATTGAGGGTGGGCTGTGTTATTGGAGTGTCAGTAATTGTGGGTGTGCTGCACTATTGGAGCGTCAATAATTGAGGGTGTGCTGCACTATTGGAGTATCAGTAAATGAGGGTGCGCTGCACTATTGGAGGATCAGTAATTGATGGTGTGCTGCAGTATTGGGGTATCAGTTATTGAGGGGCACTGGGCTATTGGAGGGTCAGTGATTGTGGGTGTGCTTCAATATTGGAGTGTCAGTAATTGAGGGTGTGCTGCACTATTGGAGTGTCAGTAATTCAGGGTGTGCTGCACTATTGGAGTGTCAGTAATTGAGGGTATGCTGCACTATTGGCGTGTCAGTAATTGACGGTGTGCTGCACCATTGGAGTATCAGTAATTGAGGATGTGCTGCGCTATTGGAGTGTCAGTAATTGAGGATGTGCTGCAATATTGGAGAGTCATTAATTGAGGGTGTGCTGCCCTATTGGAGGGTCAGTAATTGAGGGTCTGTTGCACTGTTGGAAGATCAGTAATTGAGGATGTGCTGCACTATTGTAGTGTCAGTAATTGATGGTGTGCTGCACTATTGGAGTGTCAGTAATTGAGGGTGTGCTGCAGTATTGGAGAGTCATTAATTGAGGGTGAGCTGCAGTATTTGAGGGTCAGTAATAAAGATTGTTCTACACTATATGAGTTTCAGAAATGAGGCTGTGCTGCACAATTGAAGATTCAGAAATTAACCGTTTGCTGCACTATTATAGTGCCAGTATTTGAGGATATGCTGTACTATTGGCGGGTCAGTAATTGAGGGTGTGCTGCCCTATTGGAGTGTCAGTAATTGAGGGTCTGCTGCACTGTTGGAGGGTCAGTAATTGAGGATGTGCTGCACTATTAGAGTGTCAGTAATTGATGGTGTGCTGCATTACTGGAGAGTCAGTAATTGAGGGTGTGCTGCACTATTGGAATGTCAGTAACTGAGGGTGTGCTGCACTACTGAAGTGTCCGTAATTGAGGGTGTGCTGCACTATTAGAGTGTCAGTAATTGAGGGTGTGCTGCCCTATTAGAGTGTCAGTAATTGTGGGTGTGCTGCACTATTGGAGTGTTAGTAATTGAGTGTGTGCTGCACTATTAGAGTGTCAGTAATTGAGGGTGTGGTGCACTATTGAAGTGTCAGTAATTGATGGTGTTTTGCATTACTGGAGAGTCAGCTATTCAGGGTGAGCTGCACTATTGGAGTGTCAGTAAGTGAGTGTGTGCTGCATTACTGGAATGTCAGTAATTGAGGGTGAGCTGCACAATTGCGGTGACAGTTTTCGAGGGTGTGCTACACTACTGAATGGTCGGTAATTGAGGGTGTGCCGCAGTATGGGATTGTCTGTAATTGAGGGTGTGCTGCACAATTGGAGTGTCTGTAATTGAGGGTGTGCTGCACTATTAGAGTGTCAGTAATTGAGGGTCTGCTGCACTATTGGAGTGTCAGTAATTGAGGGTGCGCTGCACTATTGGAGTGTCAGTAATTGAGGGTGTGCTGCACTATTGGAGTGTCAGTAACTGAGGGTGTGCTGCAGAATTGGAGTGTCAGTAATTGAGTGTATGCTGCACTATTGGAGTGTCAGTAACTGAGGGTGTGCTGCACTATTGGAGTGTCAGTAACTGAGGGTGTGCTGCACTATTGGAGTGTCAGTAATTGAGGGTGTGCTGCACTATTGGAGTGTCAGTAATTGAGGGTGTGCTACACTATTGGAGTGTCAGTAATTGAGGGTGTGCTGCACTATTGGAGTGTCAGTAATTGAGGGTGTGCTGCAGTATTGGAGTGTCAGTAACTGAGGGTGTGCTGCACTATTGAAGTGTCAGTAATTGAGTGTGTGCTGCACTATTGGAGTGTCAGTATTTGAGGGTGCGCTGCACTATTGGAGTGTCAGTAATTGAGGGTGTGCTGCGCTATTGGAGTGTCAGTAATTGACGGTGTGCTGCACTATTGGAGTGTCTGTAATTGAGGATGTGCTGCACTATTAGATTGTCAGTAATTGAGGGTGTGCTGCATTATTAGAGTGTCAGTAATTGAGGGTGTGCTGCGCTATTGAAGTGTCAGTAATTGATGGTGTTCTGCATTACTGGAGAGTCAGCGATTCAGCGTGAGCTGCACTATTGGAGTGTCAGAAATTGAGTGTGTGCTGCATTACTGGAATGTCAGTAATTGAGGGTGAGCTGCACAATTGCGGTGACAGTTTTCGACGGTGTGCTACACTACTGAATGGTCGGTAATTGAGGGTGTGCTGCAGTATGGGATTGTCTGTAATTGAGGGTGTGCTGCACAATTGGAGTGTCAGTAATTGAGGATGTGCTGCACTATTAGAGTGTCAGTAATTGAGGGTGTGGTGCACTATTAGAGTGTTATTAATTGATGGTGTGCTGCATTACTGGAAAGTAAGTAATTGAGGGTGAGCTGCGCTATTGGAGTGTCAGTAATTGAGGGTGTGCTGCATTACTGGAGTGTCAGTAATTGAGGGTTAGCCGCACAATTGGAGTGTCAGTTTTCGAGGGTGTGCTGCACTACTGAAGGGTCAGTAATTGTGGGTGTGCTGCAGTATGGGAGTGTCGGTAATTGAGGTTGTGCTGCACTATTGGAGTGTCGGCAATTGAGATTGTGCTGCACTATTGGAGTGTCAGTAATTGAGATTGTGCTGCACTATTGGAGTGTCAGAAATTAGCCGGTTAGTGCACTATTATAGTGCCAGTATTTGAGGATATGCTGTACTTTTGGAGTGCCAGTAATTGAGGGTGTGCTGCACTATTTGAGTCTCAGTATTTAAGGGTGAGCTGCACTATGGGAGTGTCAGCAAATGAGTTTGTGCTGCACTATTGGAGGGTCAGAATTGAGGGTGTGCTGCACAATTTAAGTTTCAGAAATTGACCGTTTGCTGCACTATTATAGTGCCAGTATTTGAGGATATGCTGTACTATTGGAGGGTCAGTAATTGAGGGTGTGCTGCCCTATTGGAGTGTCAGTAATTGAGGGTCTGCTGCACTGTTGGAGGGTCAGTAATTGAGGATGAGCTGCACTATTAGAGTGTCAGTAATTGAGGGTGTGGTGCAATATTGTTGTGTCAGCAATTGAGGCTATGCTGCGCTTTTGGAGTGTCAGTAATTTAGGGTGCGCTGCACTATTGGAGTGTCAGTAATTCAGCCTGTGCTGCACTATTGGAGTGTCAGTAATTGAGGTTGCACTGCACTATTGGAGGGTCAGTAATTGTGGATGTGCTGCCATATTGGAGTGTCAGTAACTGAGGGTTTGTGGCGCTATTCTGGTATCAGTAACTGAGGCTGTGCTGCACTATTCGAATATCGGTAATTGAGTGTGCGCTGTGTTATTGGAGTGTCAGTAATTGTGGGTGTGCTGCACTATTGGAGTGTCAATAATTGAGGGTGTGCTGCACTATTGGAGTATCAGTAAATGAGGGTGCGCTGCACTATTGGAGGATCAGTAATTGATGGTGTGCTGCAGTATTGGGGTATCAGTTATTGAGGGGCACTGGGCTATTGGAGGGTCAGTAATTGTGGGTGTGCTTCAATTTTGGAGTGTCAGTAATTGAGGGTGTGTTGCGCCGTTGTGGTGTCAGTAACTGAGGCTGTGCTGCATTATTCGAGTGTCGGTAATTGAGGGTGTGCCAGACTATTGCATTATCAGTAATTGAGGGTTTGGTTCAGAATTGGTGTGTCAGTAATTGAGTGTGCACTAGACTATTTGAGTGTCAGTCATTCAGAGTGTGTTGCACTATTGGAATGTCAGTAACTGAGGCTGTGCTGCATTATTGGTGTGTCAATAATTGAGGATATGCTGCTCTATTGCAGTGTCAGTAATTGTGCTGCACTATTGGAGTGTCAGTAATTGAAGGTGTTCTGCACTATTGGGGTGTCAGTAAATGAGAGTGTGCTGCACTATTGGAGGGTCAGTAACTGAGGTTGTGCTGCACCATTGAGTGTCGGTAATTGAGGGTGTGCTGCACTATTGGAGTGTCAGTAATTGAGTGTATGCTGCACTATTGGAGTGTCAATAATTGAAGGTGTGCTGCACTATTGGAGTGTCAGTAATTGAGGGTGTGCTGCAATATTGGAGTGTCTGTAATTGAGGGTGTGCTGCACTATTGGAGTGTCAGTAATTGAGGATGTGCTGCAATATTGGAGTGTCAGTAATTGAGGGTATGCTGCAATATTGGCGTGTCAGTAATTGACGGTGTGCTGCATTATTGGAATGTCTGAATTGAACATGTGCTGCACTATTGGAGTGTCAGTAATTGAGGCTCTGCTGCACTATTGGAATGTTAATAATTGAGGGTTTGCTGCACTATTAGAGTGTCATTAAATGGGGCTGTGCTGCACTATTGGAGTGTCAGTAATTGAGGACACGCTGCGCTATTGGAGTGTCAGTATTTGAGGGTGCGCTGCACTATTGGAGTGTCAGTAATTGAGGGTGTGCTGCGCTATTGGAGTGTCAGTAATTGACGGTGTGCTGCACTATTGGAGTGTCTGTAATTGAGGATGTGCTGCACTATTAGATTGTCAGTAATTGAGGGTGTGCTGCATTATTAGAGTGTCAGTAATTGAGGGTGTGCTGCGCTATTGAAGTGTCAGTAATTGATGGTGTTCTGCATTACTGGAGAGTCAGCGATTCAGCGTGAGCTGCACTATTGGAGTGTCAGAAATTGAGTGTGTGCTGCATTACTGGAATGTCAGTAATTGAGGGTGAGCTGCACAATTGCGGTGTCAGTTTTCGACGGTGTGCTACACTACTGAATGGTCGGTAATTGAGGGTGTGCTGCAGTATGGGATTGTCTGTAATTGAGGGTGTGCTGCACAATTGGAGTGTCAGTAATTGAGGATGTGCTGCACTATTAGAGTGTCAGTAATTGAGGGTGTGGTGCACTATTAGAGTGTTATTAATTGATGGTGTGCTGCATTACTGGAAAGTAAGTAATTGAGGGTGAGCTGCGCTATTGGAGTGTCAGTAATTGAGGGTGTGCTGCATTACTGGAGTGTCAGTAATTGAGGGTTAGCCGCACAATTGGAGTGTCAGTTTTCGAGGGTGTGCTGCACTACTGAAGGGTCAGTAATTGTGGGTGTGCTGCAGTATGGGAGTGTCGGTAATTGAGGTTGTGCTGCACTATTGGAGTGTTGGTAATTGAGATTGTGCTGCACTATTGGAGTGTCAGTAATTGAGATTGTGCTGCACTATTGGAGTGTCAGAAATTAGCCGGTTAGTGCACTATTATAGTGCCAGTATTTGAGGATATGCTGTACTTTTGGAGTGCCAGTAATTGAGGGTGTGCTGCACTATTGGAGAGTCATTAATTGAGGGTGAGCTACAGTATTTGAGTGTCAGTAATAAAGATTGTTCTACACTATATGAGTGTCAGAATTGAGGCTGTGTTGCACAACTGAAGTTTCAGAAATTGACCGTTTGCTGCATTATTATAGTGCCAGTATTTGAGGATATGCTGTACTATTGGAGGGTCAGTAATTGAGGGTGTGCTGCCCTATTGGAGTGTCAGTAATTGAGGGTCTGCTGCACTGTTGGAGGGTCATTAATTGAGGATGTGCTGCACTATTAGTGTGTCAGTAATTGAATGTGTGGTGCACTATTGGAGTGTCACTAATTGATGGTGTGCTGCATTACTGGAGAGTCTGTAATTGAGGGTGTGCTGCACTATTGGAGTGTCAGTAATTGTGGGTGTGCTGCACTATTAGAGTGTCAGTAATTGAGGGTGTGGTGCACTATTGAAGTGTCAGTAATTGATGGTGTTCTGCATTACTGGAGAGTCAGCTATTCAGGGTGAGCTGCACTATTGGAGTGTCAGTAATTGAGTGTGTGCTGCATTACTGGAATGTCAGTAATTGAGGGTTAGCCGCACAATTGGAGTGTCAGTTTTCGAGGGTGTGCTGCACTACTGAAGGGTCAGTAGTTGAGGGTGTGCTGCAGTATGGGAGTGTCGGTAATTGAGGTTGTGCTGCACTATTGGAGTGTCAGTAATTGAGGTTGTGCTGCATATTGGAGTGTCAGTAATTGAGATTGTGCTGCACTACTGGAGTGTCAGTAATTGAGGGTATGCTGCAATATTGGAGAGTCTTAAATTGAGGGTTTGCTGCACTATTAGAGTATCAGTAATTGAGGGTGTGCTGCACTACTGTGTGTCAGTAATTGAGGGTGTGCTGCACTATTGTAGTGCCAGTATTTGAGGATATGCAGTACTATTGGAGGGTCAGTAACTGAGGGTGTGCTGCACTATTTGAGAGTCAGTAATTGTGGGTGTGCTGCACTATTGGAGTGTCAATAATTGAGGGTGTGCTGCACTATTGGAGTATCAGTAAATGAGGGTGCGCTGCACTATTGGAGGATCAGTAATTGATGGTGTGCTGCAGTATTGGGGTATCAGTTATTGAGGGGCACTGGGCTATTGGAGGGTCAGTAATTGTGGGTGTGCTTCAATTTTGGAGTGTCAGTAATTGAGGGTGTGTTGCGCTGTTGTGGTGTCAGTAACTGAGGCTGTGCTGCATTATTCGAGTGTCGGTAATTGAGGGTGTGCCAGACTATTGCATTATCAGTAATTGAGGGTTTGGTTCAGAATTGGTGTGTCAGTAATTGAGTGTGCACTAGACTATTTGAGTGTCAGTCATTCAGAGTGTGTTGCACTATTGGAATGTCAGTAACTGAGGCTGTGCTGCATTATTGGTGTGTCAATAATTGAGGATATGCTGCTCTATTGCAGTGTCAGTAATTGTGCTGCACTATTGGAGTGTCAGTAATTGAAGGTGTTCTGCACTATTGGGGTGTCAGTAAATGAGAGTGTGCTGCACTATTGGAGGGTCAGTAACTGAGGTTGTGCTGCACCATTGAGTGTCGGTAATTGAGGGTGTGCTGCACTATTGGAGTGTCAGTAATTGAGTGTATGCTGCACTATTGGAGTGTCAATAATTGAAGGTGTGCTGCACTATTGGAGTGTCAGTAATTGAGGATGTGCTGCAATATTGGAGTGTCTGTAATTGAGGGTGTGCTGCACTATTGGAGTGTTAGTAATTGAGGGTGTGCTGCAATATTGGAGTGTCAGTAATTGAGGGTATGCTGCAATATTGGCGTGTCAGTAATTGACGGTGTGCTGCATTATTGGAATGTCTGAATTGAACATGTGCTGCACTATTGGAGTGTCAGTAATTGAGGCTCTGCTGCACTATTGGAGTGTCAGTAATTGAGGCTCTGCTGCACTATTGGAATGTTAATAATTGAGGGTTTGCTTTACTGTTGGAGTGTCATTAAATGGGGCTGTGCTGCACTATTGGAGTGTCAGTAATTGAGGACACGCTGCGCTATTGGAGTGTCAGTATTTGAGGGTGCGCTGCAGTATTGGAGTGTCAGTAATTGAGGGTGTGCTGCGCTATTGGAGTGTCAGTAATTGACGGTGTGCTGCACTATTGGAGTGTCAGTAACTGAGGGTTTGTGGCGCTATTCTGGTATCAGTAACTGAGGCTGTGCTGCACTATTCGAATATCAGTAATTGAGTGTGCGCTGTGTTATTGGAGTGTCAGTAATTGTGGGTGTGCTGCACTATTGGAGCGTCAATAATTGAGGGTTTGCTGCACTATTGGAGTATCAGTAAATGAGGGTGCGCTGCACTATTGGAGGATCAGTAATTGATGGTGTGCTGCAGTATTGGGGTATCAGTTATTGAGGGGCACTGGGCTATTGGAGGGTCAGTGATTGTGGGTGTGCTTCAATATTGGAGTGTCAGTAATTGAGGGTGTGCTGCACTATTGGAGTGTCAGTAATTCAGGGTGTGCTGCACTATTGGAGTGTCAGTAATTGAGGGTATGCTGCACTATTGGCGTGTCAGTAATTGACGGTGTGCTGCACCATTGGAGTATCAGTAATTGAGGATGTGCTGCCCTATTGGAGGGTCAGTAATTGAGGGTCTGTTGCACTGTTGGAAGATCAGTAATTGAGGATGTGCTGCAGTATTGGAGAGTCATTAATTGAGGGTGAGCTGCAGTATTTGAGGGTCAGTAATAAAGATTGTTCTACACTATATGAGTTTCAGAAATGAGGCTGTGCTGCACAATTGAAGATTCAGAAATTAACCGTTTGCTGCACTATTATAGTGCCAGTATTTGAGGATATGCTGTACTATTGGCGGGTCAGTAATTGAGGGTGTGCTGCCCTATTGGACTGTCAGTAATTGAGGGTCTGCTGCACTGTTGGAGGGTCAGTAATTGAGGATGTGCTGCACTATTAGAGTGTCAGTAATTGATGGTGTGCTGCATTACTGGAGAGTCAGTAATTGAGGGTGTGCTGCACTATTGGAATGTCAGTAACTGAGGGTGTGCTGCACTACTGAAGTGTCCGTAATTGAGGGTGTGCTGCACTATTAGAGTGTCAGTAATTGAGGGTGTGCTGCCCTATTAGAGTGTCAGTAATTGTGGGTGTGCTGCACTATTGGAGTGTTAGTAATTGAGTGTGTGCTGCACTATTAGAGTGTCAGTAATTGAGGGTGTGGTGCACTATTGAAGTGTCAGTAATTGATGGTGTTTTGCATTACTGGAGAGTCAGCTATTCAGGGTGAGCTGCACTATTGGAGTGTCAGTAAGTGAGTGTGTGCTGCATTACTGGAATGTCAGTAATTGAGGGTGAGCTGCACAATTGCGGTGACAGTTTTCGAGGGTGTGCTACACTACTGAATGGTCGGTAATTGAGGGTGTGCCGCAGTATGGGATTGTCTGTAATTGAGGGTGTGCTGCACAATTGGAGTGTCTGTAATTGAGGGTGTGCTGCACTATTAGAGTGTCAGTAATTGAGGGTCTGCTGCACTATTGGAGTGTCAGTAATTGAGGGTGCGCTGCACTATTGGAGTGTCAGTAATTGAGGGTGTGCTGCACTATTGGAGTGTCAGTAACTGAGGGTGTGCTGCAGAATTGGAGTGTCAGTAATTGAGTGTATGCTGCACTATTGGAGTGTCAGTAACTGAGGGTGTGCTGCACTATTGGAGTGTCAGTAACTGAGGGTGTGCTGCACTATTGGAGTGTCAGTAATTGAGGGTGTGCTGCACTATTGGAGTGTCAGTAATTGAGGGTGTGCTACACTATTGGAGTGTCAGTAATTGAGGGTGTGCTGCACTATTGGAGTGTCAGTAATTGAGGGTGTGCTGCAGTATTGGAGTGTCAGTAACTGAGGGTGTGCTGCACTATTGAAGTGTCAGTAATTGAGTGTGTGCTGCACTATTGGAGTGTAAGTATTTGAGGGTGCGCTGCACTATTGGAGTGTCAGTAATTGAGGGTGTGCTGCGCTATTGGAGTGTCAGTAATTGACGGTGTGCTGCACTATTGGAGTGTCTGTAATTGAGGATGTGCTGCACTATTAGATTGTCAGTAATTGAGGGTGTGCTGCATTATTAGAGTGTCAGTAATTGAGGGTGTGCTGCGCTATTGAAGTGTCAGTAATTGATGGTGTTCTGCATTACTGGAGTGTCAGTAATTGAGGGTTAGCCGCACAATTGGAGTGTCAGTTTTCGAGGGTGTGCTGCACTACTGAAGGGTCAGTAATTGTGGGTGTGCTGCAGTATGGGAGTGTCGGTAATTGAGGTTGTGCTGCACTATTGGAGTGTCGGCAATTGAGATTGTGCTGCACTATTGGAGTGTCAGTAATTGAGATTGTGCTGCACTATTGGAGTGTCAGAAATTAGCCGGTTAGTGCACTATTATAGTGCCAGTATTTGAGGATATGCTGTACTTTTGGAGTGCCAGTAATTGAGGGTGTGCTGCACTATTTGAGTCTCAGTATTTAAGGGTGAGCTGCACTATGGGAGTGTCAGCAAATGAGTTTGTGCTGCACTATTGGAGGGTCAGAATTGAGGGTGTGCTGCACAATTTAAGTTTCAGAAATTGACCGTTTGCTGCACTATTATAGTGCCAGTATTTGAGGATATGCTGTACTATTGGAGGGTCAGTAATTGAGGGTGTGCTGCCCTATTGGAGTGTCAGTAATTGAGGGTCTGCTGCACTGTTGGAGGGTCAGTAATTGAGGATGAGCTGCACTATTAGAGTGTCAGTAATTGAGGGTGTGGTGCAATATTGTTGTGTCAGCAATTGAGGCTATGCTGCGCTTTTGGAGTGTCAGTAATTTAGGGTGCGCTGCACTATTGGAGTGTCAGTAATTCAGCCTGTGCTGCACTATTGGAGTGTCAGTAATTGAGGTTGCACTGCACTATTGGAGGGTCAGTAATTGTGGATGTGCTGCCATATTGGAGTGTCAGTAACTGAGGGTTTGTGGCGCTATTCTGGTATCAGTAACTGAGGCTGTGCTGCACTATTCGAATATCGGTAATTGAGTGTGCGCTGTGTTATTGGAGTGTCAGTAATTGTGGGTGTGCTGCACTATTGGAGTGTCAATAATTGAGGGTGTGCTGCACTATTGGAGTATCAGTAAATGAGGGTGCGCTGCACTATTGGAGGATCAGTAATTGATGGTGTGCTGCAGTATTGGGGTATCAGTTATTGAGGGGCACTGGGCTATTGGAGGGTCAGTAATTGTGGGTGTGCTTCAATTTTGGAGTGTCAGTAATTGAGGGTGTGTTGCGCCGTTGTGGTGTCAGTAACTGAGGCTGTGCTGCATTATTCGAGTGTCGGTAATTGAGGGTGTGCCAGACTATTGCATTATCAGTAATTGAGGGTTTGGTTCAGAATTGGTGTGTCAGTAATTGAGTGTGCACTAGACTATTTGAGTGTCAGTCATTCAGAGTGTGTTGCACTATTGGAATGTCAGTAACTGAGGCTGTGCTGCATTATTGGTGTGTCAATAATTGAGGATATGCTGCTCTATTGCAGTGTCAGTAATTGTGCTGCACTATTGGAGTGTCAGTAATTGAAGGTGTTCTGCACTATTGGGGTGTCAGTAAATGAGAGTGTGCTGCACTATTGGAGGGTCAGTAACTGAGGTTGTGCTGCACCATTGAGTGTCGGTAATTGAGGGTGTGCTGCACTATTGGAGTGTCAGTAATTGAGTGTATGCTGCACTATTGGAGTGTCAATAATTGAAGGTGTGCTGCACTATTGGAGTGTCAGTAATTGAGGGTGTGCTGCAATATTGGAGTGTCTGTAATTGAGGGTGTGCTGCACTATTGGAGTGTTAGTAATTGAGGGTGTGCTGCAATATTGGAGTGTCAATAATTGAGGGTATGCTGCAATATTGGCGTGTCAGTAAATGACGGTGTGCTGCATTATTGGAATGTCTGAATTGAACATGTGCTGCACTATTGGAGTGTCAGTAATTGAGGCTCTGCTGCACTATTGGAATGTTAATAATTGAGGGTTTGCTGCACTATTAGAGTGTCATTAAATGGGGCTGTGCTGCACTATTGGAGTGTCAGTAATTGAGGACACGCTGCGCTATTGGAGTGTCAGTAATTGAGGGTATGCTGCATTATTGGAGTGTCAGTATTTGAGGGTGTGCTGCACTATTGGAGTGTCAGTAATTGAAGGTGTGCTGCACTATTGGAGGGTCAGTAATTGAGGGTGTGCTGCACTATTGGAGTGTCAGTAATTGAGGGTATGCTGCGCTATTGGAGTGTCAGTAATTGACGGTGTGCTGCATTACTGGAGGGTCAGTAATTGAGAGTGTGCTGCACTATTGGAGTGTCAGTAACTGAGGGTGTGCTGCACTACTGAAGTGTCAGTAATTGAGGGTGTGCTGCACTATTGGAGTGTCAGTAACTGAGGGTGTGCTGCAGAATTGGAGTGTCAGTAATTGAGTGTATGCTGCACTATTGGAGTGTCAGTAACTGAGGGTGTGCTGCACTATTGGAGTGTCAGTAACTGAGGGTGTGCTGCACTATTGGAGTGTCAGTAATTGAGGGTGTGCTGCACTATTGGAGTGTCAGTAATTGAGGGTGTGCTACACTATTGGAGTGTCAGTAATTGAGGGTGTGCTGCACTATTGGAGTGTCAGTAATTGAGGGTGTGCTGCAGTATTGGAGTGTCAGTAACTGAGGGTGTGCTGCACTATTGAAGTGTCAGTAATTGAGTGTGTGCTGCACTATTGGAGTGTAAGTATTTGAGGGTGCGCTGCACTATTGGAGTGTCAGTAATTGAGGGTGTGCTGCGCTATTGGAGTGTCAGTAATTGACGGTGTGCTGCACTATTGGAGTGTCTGTAATTGAGGATGTGCTGCACTATTAGATTGTCAGTAATTGAGGGTGTGCTGCATTATTAGAGTGTCAGTAATTGAGGGTGTGCTGCGCTATTGAAGTGTCAGTAATTGATGGTGTTCTGCATTACTGGAGTGTCAGTAATTGAGGGTTAGCCGCACAATTGGAGTGTCAGTTTTCGAGGGTGTGCTGCACTACTGAAGGGTCAGTAATTGTGGGTGTGCTGCAGTATGGGAGTGTCGGTAATTGAGGTTGTGCTGCACTATTGGAGTGTCGGCAATTGAGATTGTGCTGCACTATTGGAGTGTCAGTAATTGAGATTGTGCTGCACTATTGGAGTGTCAGAAATTAGCCGGTTAGTGCACTATTATAGTGCCAGTATTTGAGGATATGCTGTACTTTTGGAGTGCCAGTAATTGAGGGTGTGCTGCACTATTTGAGTCTCAGTATTTAAGGGTGAGCTGCACTATGGGAGTGTCAGCAAATGAGTTTGTGCTGCACTATTGGAGGGTCAGAATTGAGGGTGTGCTGCACAATTTAAGTTTCAGAAATTGACCGTTTGCTGCACTATTATAGTGCCAGTATTTGAGGATATGCTGTACTATTGGAGGGTCAGTAATTGAGGGTGTGCTGCCCTATTGGAGTGTCAGTAATTGAGGGTCTGCTGCACTGTTGGAGGGTCAGTAATTGAGGATGAGCTGCACTATTAGAGTGTCAGTAATTGAGGGTGTGGTGCAATATTGTTGTGTCAGCAATTGAGGCTATGCTGCGCTTTTGGAGTGTCAGTAATTTAGGGTGCGCTGCACTATTGGAGTGTCAGTAATTCAGCCTGTGCTGCACTATTGGAGTGTCAGTAATTGAGGTTGCACTGCACTATTGGAGGGTCAGTAATTGTGGATGTGCTGCCATATTGGAGTGTCAGTAACTGAGGGTTTGTGGCGCTATTCTGGTATCAGTAACTGAGGCTGTGCTGCACTATTCGAATATCGGTAATTGAGTGTGCGCTGTGTTATTGGAGTGTCAGTAATTGTGGGTGTGCTGCACTATTGGAGTGTCAATAATTGAGGGTGTGCTGCACTATTGGAGTATCAGTAAATGAGGGTGCGCTGCACTATTGGAGGATCAGTAATTGATGGTGTGCTGCAGTATTGGGGTATCAGTTATTGAGGGGCACTGGGCTATTGGAGGGTCAGTAATTGTGGGTGTGCTTCAATTTTGGAGTGTCAGTAATTGAGGGTGTGTTGCGCCGTTGTGGTGTCAGTAACTGAGGCTGTGCTGCATTATTCGAGTGTCGGTAATTGAGGGTGTGCCAGACTATTGCATTATCAGTAATTGAGGGTTTGGTTCAGAATTGGTGTGTCAGTAATTGAGTGTGCACTAGACTATTTGAGTGTCAGTCATTCAGAGTGTGTTGCACTATTGGAATGTCAGTAACTGAGGCTGTGCTGCATTATTGGTGTGTCAATAATTGAGGATATGCTGCTCTATTGCAGTGTCAGTAATTGTGCTGCACTATTGGAGTGTCAGTAATTGAAGGTGTTCTGCACTATTGGGGTGTCAGTAAATGAGAGTGTGCTGCACTATTGGAGGGTCAGTAACTGAGGTTGTGCTGCACCATTGAGTGTCGGTAATTGAGGGTGTGCTGCACTATTGGAGTGTCAGTAATTGAGTGTATGCTGCACTATTGGAGTGTCAATAATTGAAGGTGTGCTGCACTATTGGAGTGTCAGTAATTGAGGGTGTGCTGCAATATTGGAGTGTCTGTAATTGAGGGTGTGCTGCACTATTGGAGTGTTAGTAATTGAGGGTGTGCTGCAATATTGGAGTGTCAATAATTGAGGGTATGCTGCAATA
Organism: Isurus oxyrinchus; assembly: GCA_026770705.1. Lineage (NCBI taxonomy): Eukaryota > Metazoa > Chordata > Chondrichthyes > Lamniformes > Lamnidae > Isurus > Isurus oxyrinchus. Next base: position 75,775 of record JANJGN010000373.1, read on the forward strand.
TTGGCGTGTCAGTAAATGACGGTGTGCTGCATTATTGGAATGTCTGAATTGAACATGTGCTGCACTATTGGAGTGTCAGTAATTGAGGCTCTGCTGCACTATTGGAATGTTAATAATTGAGGGTTTGCTGCACTATTAGAGTGTCATTAAATGGGGCTGTGCTGCACTATTGGAGTGTCAGTAATTGAGGACACGCTGCGCTATTGGAGTGTCAGTAATTGAGGGTATGCTGCATTATTGGAGTGTCAGTATTTGAGGGTGTGCTGCACTATTGGAGTGTCAGTAATTGAAGGTGTGCTGCACTATTGGAGGGTCAGTAATTGAGGGTGTGCTGCACTATTGGAGTGTCAGTAATTGAGGGTATGCTGCGCTATTGGAGTGTCAGTAATTGACGGTGTGCTGCATTACTGGAGGGTCAGTAATTGAGAGTGTGCTGCACTATTGGAGTGTCAGTAACTGAGGGTGTGCTGCACTACTGAAGTGTCAGTAATTGAGGGTGTGCTGCACTATTTGAGGGTCAGTAATTGAGGGTGTGGTGCACTATTGAAGTGTCAGTAATTGATGGTGTTCTGCATTACTGGAGAGTCAGCTATTCAGGGTGAGCTGCACTATTGGAGTGTCAGTAATTGAGTGTGTGCTGCATTACTGGAGTGTCAGTAATTGAGGGTTAGCCGCACAATTGGAGTGTCAGTTTTCGAGGGTGTGCTGCACTACTGAAGGGTCAGTAATTGAGGGTGTGCTGCAGTATGGGAGTGTCGGTAATTGAGGTTGTGCTGCACTATTGGAGTGTCAGTAATTGAGATTGTGCTGCACTACTGGAGTGTCAGTAATTGAGGGTATGCTGCAATATTGGACAGTCTTAAATTGAGGGTTTGCTGCACTATTAGAGTATCAGTAATTGAGGGTGTGCTGCACTACTGTGTGTCAGTAATTGAGGGTGTGCTGCACTATAGTAGTGCCAGTATTTGAGGATATGCAGTACTATTGGAGGGTCAGTAACTGAGGGTGTGCTGCACTATTTGAGAGTCAGTAATTGAGGGTGTGCTGCACTATTGAAGTTTCAGAAATTGACCGTTTGCTGCACTATTTTCGTGCCAGTATTTGAGGATATGGTGTACTATTGGAGCGTCAGGAATTGAGGGGGTGTTGCACTATTGGAGGGTCAGTAAAGGAGGATGTGCTGCACTATTGGGGTATCAGTAATTGAGGGTGTGCTGCATTACTGTAGTGTCAGTAATTGAGGGCGAGCTGCACTTTTGGAGTGACAGTAATTGAGGCTGTGCTGCATTACTGGAGTGTCAGTAAGAGGGTGAGCTGCACAACTGTAGTGTTAGTTCTCGAGGGTATGCTGCACTACTAAAGAGTCAGTAATTGAGGTTGTGCTGCAGTATTGGAGTGTCAGTAATTGAGGTTGTGCTGCAGTATTGGAGTGTCAGTAATTGAGGGTGTGCTGCACTATTTGAGAATCAGTAACTGAGGGTGTGCTGCACTATTGGAGTGACAGTAATTGAGGGTGTGCTGCACTATTGGAGTGTCAGTAATTGAGGTTGTGCTGCACTATTGGAGTGTCAGTAATTGAGGTTGTGCTGCACTATTGGACTGTTAATAATTGAGGGTATGCTGCAGTATTGGAGGGTCTTAAATTGAGGGTTTGCTGCACTATTAGAGTATCAGTAATTGAGGGAGTGCTGCAGTATGGGATTGTCTGTAATTGAGGGTGTGCTGCACAATTGGAGTGTCTGTAATTGAGGATGTGCTGCACTATTAGAGTGTCAGTAATTGAGGGTGTGCTGCACTATTGGAGTGTCAGTAATTGAGGGTGCGCTGCACTATTGGAGTGTCAGTAATTGAGGGTGTGCTGCACTATTGGAGTGTCAGTAATTGAGGGTGTGCTGCACTATTGGAGTGTCAGTAATTGAGGGTGTGCTGCACTATTGGAGTGTCAGTAACTGAGGGTGTGCTGCAGAATTGGAGTGTGAGTAATTGAGTGTATGCTGCACTATTGGAGTGTCAGTAACTGAGGGTGTGCTGCACTATTGGAGTGTCAGTAATTGAATGTGTGCTGCACTATTGGAGTGTCAGTAATTGAGGGTGTGCTGCACTATTGGAGTGTCAGTAATTGAGGGTGTGCTGCACTATTGGAGTGTCAGTAATTGAGGGTGTGCTGCACTATTGGAGTGTCAGTAATTGAGGGTGTGCTGCTCTATTGGAGTGTCAGTAATTGAGGGTGTGCTGCACTATTGGAGTGTCAGTAACTGAGGGTGTGCTGCACTATTGAAGTGTCAGTAATTGAGTGTGTGCTGCACTATTGGAGTGTCAGTATTTGAGGGTGCGCTGCACTATTGGAGTGTCAGTAATTGAGGGTGTGCTGCATTATTGGAGTGTCAGTAATTGAGGGTATGCTGCATTATTGGAGTGTCAGTATTTGAGGGTGCGCTGCACTATTGGAGTGTCAGTAATTGAAGGTGTGCTGCACTATTGGAGGGTCAGTAATTGAGGGTGTGCTGCACTATTGGAGTGTCAGTAATTGAGGATATGCTGCGCTATTGGAGTGTCAGTAATTGACGGTGTGCTGCACTATTGGAGTGTCTGTAATTGAGGATGTGCTGCACTATTAGATTGTCAGTAATTGAGGGTGTGCTGCATTATTAGAGTGTCAGTAATTGAGGGTGTGCTGCGCTATTGAAGTGTCAGTAATTGATGGTGTTCTGCATTACTGGAGAGTCAGCGATTCAGCGTGAGCTGCACTATTGGAGTGTCAGAAATTGAATGTGTGCTGCATTACTGGAGTGTCAGTAATTGAGGGTTAGCCGCACAATTGGAGTGTCAGTTTTCGAAGGTGTGCTGCACTACTGAAGGGTCAGTAATTGTGGGTGTGCTGCAGTATGGGAGTGTCGGTAATTGAGGTTGTGCTGCACTATTGGAGTGTCGGTAATTGAGATTGTGCTGCACTATTGGAGTGTCAGTAATTGACAGTGTGCTGCACTATTGGATTGTCAGTAATTGAGGGGGTGCTGCTCAATTGACGTGCCAGACATTCAGTGTTTGCTGCAATATTGTAATGCCAGTATTTGAGGATATGCGGTACTATTGGAGGGTCAGTAAATGAGGGTGTAATGCACTATTGGAGTGTCAGTAATTGAGGATCTGCTGCACTGTTGTAGTGTCAGGAATTGAGTGTGTGCTGCACTATTGGAGTATCAGTAATTGAGTGTGTGCTGCACTATTGGTGTGTCAGTAATTGAGGGTGTGCTGCACTTTTGGAGTGTCAGTAATTGAGGGGACGCTGCGCTATTGGAGTGTCAGTAATTGAGTTCGTGTTACACTATTGTAGTGTCAGAATTGAGGGTGTGCTGCACTATTGGAGTGTCAGTAATTGAGGTTGTGCTGAAGTATTGGAGTGTCAGTAATTGAGGGTGTGCTGCACTATTGGAGTGTCAGTAATTGAGGGGACGCTGCGCTATTGGAGTGTCAGTAATTGAGGGTGTGCTGCACTATTGGAGTGTCAGTAATTGAGGGTGTGCTGCACTATTGGAGTGTCAGTAATTGAGGGTGTGCTGCACTATTGGAGTGTCAGTAATTGAGGGTGTGCAGCATTATTGGTGTTTCAGTAATTGCGGGTGTGCTGCACTATTGGAGTGTCAGTAATTGAGGGTGTACTGCACTATTGGAGTGTCAATAATTGAGGGTGTGCTGCACTATTGGAGTGTCAGTAATTGATGGTGTGCTGCACTATTGGAGTGTCAGTAATTCAGGGTGTGCTGCACTATTGGAGTGTCAGGAATTGCGGGTGTGCTGCACTATTGGAGTGTCAGTAATTGAGGTTGTGCTACACTATTGTAGTGTCAGAATTGAGGGTGTGCTGCACAATTGGAGTGTCAGTAATTGAGGTTGTGCTGAAGTATTGGAGTGTCAGTAATTGAGGGTGTGCTGCACTATTGGAGTGTCAGTAATTGAGGTTGTGCTGAAGTATTGGAGTGTCAGTAATTGAGGGTGTGCTGCACTATTGGAGTGTCAGTAATTGAGGGTGTGCTGCACTATTGGAGTGTCAGTAATTGAGGGTGTGCTGCACTATTGGAGTGTCAGTAATTGAAGGTGTGCTGCACTATTGGTTTGTCAGTAATTGAGGTTGTGCTGCACTATTGGAGGGTCAGTAATTGAGGGTTTGCTTCAGAATTGGCCTGTCATTAATTGAGGGTTTGCTGCACTATTGGAGTGTCAGTAATTGACCGTTTGCTGCACTATTATAGTAGCAGTATTTGAGGATGTGCTGTACTATTGGAGGGTCAGTAATTGAGGGTGTGCTGCACTATTGGAGTGTCAGTAATTGAGGGTGTGCTGCACTATTGGAGTGTCAGTATTTGAGGCCGTGCTGCACTATTAGAGTGTCAGTATTTGAGGATGTGGTGCATTAATGGAGGGTCAGTAATTGAGGGTGTGGTGTACTATTGGAGTGTCAGTAATTGAGGCTGTGCTGTACAAATGACTTGTCAGAAGTTCAGCGTTTGCTGCACTATTGTAATGCCAGTGTTTGAGGATATGCGGTACTATTGAAGGGTCCGTAAATGAGGGTGTGTTGCACTATTGGAGTGTCAGTAATTGAGTGTCTGCTGCACTGTTGCAGTGTCAGGAATTGGGGGTGTGCTGCACAATTGGAGTGTCAGTAATTGAGGGTTTGCTTCAGAATTGATGTGTCAGTAATTGAGGGTTTGCTGTACTATTGGAGTGTCAGTAATTGAGGGTGTGCTGCGCTATTGGAGTGTTAGTAATTGTTGGTGCGCTGCACTATTGGAGTGTCAGTAATTGAGCGTGTGCTGCACTTTTGGAGTGTCAGAAATTGAGGGTTTGCTTCAGAATTGGCGTGTCAGTAATTGAGGCTGTGCTGCAATATTGTTGTGTCAGCAATTGAGGCTATGCTGCGCTTTTGGAGTGTCAGTAATTTAAGGTGCGCTGCACTATTGGAGTGTCTGTAATTGAGGTTGCACTGCACTATTGGAGGGTCAGTAATTGTGGATGTGCTGCCATATTGGAGTGTCAGTAACTGAGGGTTTGTTACGCTTTTCTGGTATCAGTAACTGAGGCTGTGCTGCACTATTCGAATGTCGGTAATTGAGTGTGCGCTGTGTTATTGGAGTGTCAGTAATTGTGGGTGTGCTGCACTATTGGAGTGTCAATAATTGAGGGTGTGCTGCACTATTGGAGTATCAGTAAATGAGGGTGCGCTGCACTTTTGGAGGATCAGTAATTGATGGTGTGCTGCAGTATTGGGGTATCAGTTATTGAGGGTGCACTGCGCTATTGGAGGGTCAGTAATTGTGGGTGTGCTTCAATATTGGAGTGTCAGTAATTGAGGGTGTGTTGCGCTGTTGTGGTGTCAGTAACTGAGGCTGTGCTGCATTATTCGAGTGTCGGTAATTGAGGGTGTGCTATACTATTGCATTATCAGTAATTGAGGGTTTGCTTCAGAATTGGCGTGTCAGTAATTGATTGTGCACTAGATTATTTGAGTGTCAGTCATTCAGAGTGTGTTGCACTATTGGAATGTCAGTAACTGAGGCTGTGCTGCATTATTGGTGTGTCAATAATTGAGGATATGCTGCACTATTGGAGTGTCAGTAATTGAAGGTGTTCTGCACTATTGGGGTGTCAGTAAATGAGAGTGTGCTGCACTATTGGAGGGTCAGTAACTGAGGTTGTGCTGCACCATTGAGTGTCGGTAATTGAGGGTGTGCTGCACTATTGGAGTGTCAGTAATTGAGGGTTTGCTTCAGAATTGATGTGTCAGTAATTGAGGGTTTGCTGTACTATTGGAGTGTCAGTAATTGAGGGTGTGCTGCGCTATTGGAGTGTTAGTAATTGTTGGTGCGCTGCACTATTGGAGTGTCAGTAATTGAGCGTGTGCTGCACTTTTGGAGTGTCAGAAATTGAGGGTTTGCTTCAGAATTGGCGTGTCAGTAATTGAGGCTGTGCTGCAATATTGTTGTGTCAGCAATTGAGGCTATGCTGCGCTTTTGGAGTGTCAGTAATTTAAGGTGCGCTGCACTATTGGAGTGTCTGTAATTGAGGTTGCACTGCACTATTGGAGGGTCAGTAATTGTGGATGTGCTGCCATATTGGAGTGTCAGTAACTGAGGGTTTGTTACGCTATTCTGGTATCAGTAACTGAGGCTGTGCTGCACTATTCGAATGTCGGTAATTGAGTGTGCGCTGTGTTATTGGAGTGTCAGTAATTGTGGGTGTGCTGCACTATTGGAGTGTCAATAATTGAGGGTGTGCTGCACTATTGGAGTATCAGTAAATGAGGGTGCGCTGCACTTTTGGAGGATCAGTAATTGATGGTGTGCTGCAGTATTGGGGTATCAGTTATTGAGGGTGCACTGCGCTATTGGAGGGTCAGTAATTGTGGGTGTGCTTCAATATTGGAGTGTCAGTAATTGAGGGTGTGTTGCGCTGTTGTGGTGTCAGTAACTGAGGCTGTGCTGCATTATTCGAGTGTCGGTAATTGAGGGTGTGCTATACTATTGCATTATCAGTAATTGAGGGTTTGCTTCAGAATTGGCGTGTCAGTAATTGATTGTGCACTAGATTATTTGAGTGTCAGTCATTCAGAGTGTGTTGCACTATTGGAATGTCAGTAACTGAGGCTGTGCTGCATTATTGGTGTGTCAATAATTGAGGATATGCTGCACTATTGGAGTGTCAGTAATTGAAGGTGTTCTGCACTATTGGGGTGTCAGTAAATGAGAGTGTGCTGCACTATTGGAGGGTCAGTAACTGAGGTTGTGCTGCACCATTGAGTGTCGGTAATTGAGGGTGTGCTGCACTATTGGAGTGTCAGTAATTGAGTGTGTGCTGCACTATTGGAGTGTCAATAATTGAAGGTGTGCTGCACTATTGGAGTGTCAGTAATTGAGGGTGTGCTGCCATATTGGAGTGTCTGTAATTGAGGGTGTGCTGCACTATTGGAGTGTTAGTAATTGAGGGTGTGCTGCAATATTGGAGTGTCAGTAATTGAGGGTATGCTGCAATATTGGAGTGTCAGTAATTGACGGTGTGCTGCATTATTGGAATGTCTGAATTGAACATGTGCTGCACTATTGGAGTGTCAGTAATTGAGGCTCTGCTGCACTATTGGAATGTTAATAATTGAGGGTTTGCTTTACTGTTGGAGTGTCATTAAATGGGGCTGTGCTGCACTATTGGAGTGTCAGTAATTGAGGACACGCTGTGCTATTGGAGTGCCAGTAATTGAAGGTGTGCTGAACTATTCGAGTGTCAGTAATTAAGGGTGTGCTGCACTATTGCAGTGTCAGCAATTGAGTTTGTGCTACACTATTGGAGTGTCAGAATTGAGGGTGTGCTGCACAATTGGAGTGTAAGTATTTGAAAGTTTTCTGCGCTATTATAGTGGCAGTATTTGAGGATATGCTGTACTATTGAAGGGTCAGTAATTGAAGGTGTGCTGCACTATTGGCGTGTCAGTAATTCAGAGTGTGCTTCACTATTGGAGTGTCAGTAATTGAGGCTGTGCTGCACTATTGGAGTGTCAGTAATTGAGGCTGTGCTGCACTATTGGAGGGTCAGTAATTGAAGGTGTGCTGCACTATTGGAGTGTCAGTAATTGAGGGTGTGCTGCACTATTGGAGTGTCAGTAATTGAGGATGTGCCGCACTATTGGAGTGTCAGTATTTGAGGGTGTGCTGCACTATTTGAGTGTCAGTATTTGAGGGTGTGCTGCACCATTGGAGTATCAGTAGTTGAGGATGTGCTGCAATATTGGAGTGTCATTAATTGAGGGTGAGCTGCACTATTGGAGTGTCAGTAATTGAGGATGTGCCGCACTATTGGAGTGTCAGTATTTGAGGGTGTGCTGCACTATTGGAGTATCAGTCGTTGAGGGTGTGCTGTGCTATTGGAGTGTCAGTAATTGAAGGTGTGCTGAACTATTCGAGTGTCAGTAATTGAGGCTCTGCTGCACTGTTGGAATGTCAGTAATTGAGGGTGTGCTGCACTATTGGAGTGTCAGTAATTGAGTGTGTGCTGCATTACTGGAATGTCAGTAATTGAGGGTGAGCTGCACAATTGCGGTGACAGTTTTCGAGAGTGTGCTACACTACTGAATGGTCGGTAATTGAGGGTGTGCTGCAGTATGGGATTGTCTGTAATTGAGGGTGTGCTGCACTATTGGAGTGTCAGTAATTGAGGATGTGCTGCACTATTAGAGTGTCAGTAATTGAGGGTGTGCTGCGCTATTGGAGTGTCAATAATTGAGGATGTGCTGCACTATTGGAGTGTCAGTAATTGAGGGTGTGCTGCACTATTAGAGTGTCAGTAATTGAGGGTGTGGTGCACTATTGGAGTGTTATTAATTGATGGTGTGCTGCATTACTGGAAAGTCAGTAATTGAGGGTGAGCTGCGCTATTGGAGTGTCAGTAATTGAGGGTGTGCTGCATTACTGGAGTGTCAGTCATTGAGGGTTAGCCACACAATTGGAGTGTCAGTTTTCGAGGGTGTGCTGCACTATGGGAGTGTCAGCAAATGAGTTTGTGCTGCACTATTGGAGGGTCAGAATTGAGGGTGTGCTGCACTATTTGAGTCTCAGTATTTAAGGGTGAGCTGCACTATGGGAGTGTCAGCAAATGAGTTTGTGCTGCACTATTGGAGGGTCAGAATTGAGGGTGTGCTGCACAATTTAAGTTTCAGAAATTGACCGTTTGCTGCACTATTATAGTGCCAGTATTTGAGGATGTGCTGTACTATTGGAGGGTCAGTAATTGAGGAGATGCTGTGCTATTGGAGTGTCAGTAATTGAAGGTGTGCTGAACTATTCGAGTATCAGTAACTGAGGGAGTGCTGCACTATTGCAGTGTCAGCAATTGAGTTTGTGCTACACTATTGGAGTGTCAGAATTGAGGGTGTGCTGCACAATTGGAGTGTCAGTATTTGACAGTTTTCTGCACTATTATAGTGGCAGTATTTGAGGATATGCTGTACTATTGATGGGTCAGTAATTGAAGGTGTGCTGAACTATTGGAGTGTCAGTAATTCAGGGTGTGCTGCACTATTGGCGTGTCAGTAATTGAGGGTGTGCTGCACTATTGGAGGGTCAGTAATTGAGGGTGAGCTGCACTATTGGAGTGTCAGTAATTCAGGGTGTGCTGCACTATTGGAGTGTCAGTAATTGAGGGTGAGCTGCACTATTGGAGTGTCAGTAATTGAGGGTGTGCTGCACTATTTGAGTGTCAGTATTTGAGGGTGTGCTGCACCATTGGAGTATCAGTAGTTGAGGATGTGCTGCAATATTGGAGTGTCATTAATTGAGGGTGAGCTGCACTATTGGAGTGTCAGTAATTGAGGATGTGCCGCACTATTGGAGTGTCAGTATTTGAGGGTGTGCTGCACTATTGGAGTATCAGTAGTTGAGGGTGTGCTGTGCTATTGGAGTGTCAGTAATTGAAGGTGTGCTGAACTATTCGAGTGTCAGTAATTGAGGCTCTGCTGCACTGTTGGAATGTCAGTAATTGAGGGTGTGCTGCACTATTGGCGTGTCAGTAATTGAGGGTGTGCTGCACTATTGGAGTGTCAGTAATTGAGGGTGAGCTGCACTGTTGGAGTGTCAGTAATTCAGGGTGTGCTGCACTATTGGAGTGTCAGTAATTGAGGGTGTGCTGCACTATTGGGGTGTCAGTAATTGAGGATGTGCTGCACTATTGGAGTGTCAGTAATTGAGGGTGTGCTGCACTATTTGAGTGTCAGTATTTGAGGGTGTGCTGCACCATTGGAGTATCAGTAGTTGAGGATGTGCTGCAATATTGGAGTGTCATTAATTGAGGGTGAGCTGCACTATTGGAGTGTCAGTAATTGAGGATGTGCCGCACTATTGGAGTGTCAGTATTTGAGGGTGTGCTGCACTATTTGAGTGTCAGTATTTGAGGGTGTGCTGCACCATTGGAGTATCAGTAGTTGAGGAGTGCTGCACTATTGGAGTGTCAGTAATTGAGGGTGTGCTGCACTATTGGAGTGTCAGTAATTGAGGGTGTGCTGCACTATTGGAGGGTCAGAATTGAGTTTGTGCTGCACAATTGAAGTTTCAGAAATTAACCGTTTGCTGCACTATTACAGCGCCAGCATTTGAGGATATGCTGTACTATTGGAGGGTCAGTAATTGAGGGTGTGCTGCACTTTTGGAGGGTCAGAATTGAGTTTGTGCTGCACTATTAGAGTGTCAGTAATTGAGGGTGTGGTGCACTATTGGAGTGTCAGTAATTGAGGATGTGCTGCACTATTAGAGTGTCAGTAATTGAGGGTGTGGTGCACTATTGGAGTGTTATTAATTGATGGTGTGCTGCATTACTGGAAAGTCAGTAATTGAGGGTGAGCTGCGCTATTGGAGTGTCAGTAATTGAGGGTGTGCTGCATTACTTGAGTGTCAGTAATTGAGGGTTAGCCACACAATTGGAGTGTCAGTTTTCGAGGGTGTGCTGCTCTATGGGAGTGTCAGCAAATGAGTTTGTGCTGCACTATTGGAGGGTCAGAATTGAGGGTGTGCTGCACAATTTAAGTTTCAGAAATTGACCGTTTGCTGCACTATTATAGTGCCAGTATTTGAGGATATGCTGTACTATTGGAGTGCCAGTAATTGAGGGTGTGCTACACTATTTGAGTCTCAGTATTTAAGGGTGAGCTGCACTATGGGAGTGTCAGCAAATGAGTTTGTGCTGCACTATTGGAGGGTCAGAATTGAGGGTGTGCTGCACAATTTAAGTTTCAGAAATTGACCGTTTGCTGCACTATTATAGTGCCAGTATTTGAGGATGTGCTGTACTTTTGGAGTGCCAGTAATTGAGGGTGTGCTGCACTATTTGAGTCTCAGTATTTAAGGGTGAGCTGCACTATGGGAGTGTCAGCAGATGAGTTTGTGCTGCACTATTGGAGGGTCAGAATTGAGGGTGTGCTGCACAATTTAAGTTTCAGAAATTGACCGTTTGCTGCACTATTATAGTGCCAGTATTTGAGGATGTGCTGTACTGTTGGAGGGTCAGTAATTGAGGAGATGCTGTGCTATTGGAGTGTCAGTAATTGAAGGTGTGCTGAACTATTCGAGTATCAGTAACTGAGGGAGTGCTGCACTATTGCAGTGTCAGCAATTGAGTTTGTGCTACACTATTGGAGTGTCAGAATTGAGGGTGTGCTGCACAATTGGAGTGTCAGTATTTGACAGTTTTCTGCACTATTATAGTGGCAGTATTTGAGGATATGCTGTACTATTGATGGGTCAGTAATTGAAGGTGTGCTGAACTATTGGAGTGTCAGTAATTCAGGGTGTGCTCCACTATTGGAGTGTCAGTAATTGAGGGTATGCCGCACTATTGGAGTGTCAGTAATTGAGGGTGTGCTGCACTATTGGAGTGTCAGTAATTGAGGTGCGCTGCGCTATTGGAGTGTCAGTAATTGAGTGTATGCTGCACTATTGGAGTGTCAGTAATTGAGTGTATGCCGCACTATTGGAGTGTCAGTAATTGAGGGTGTGCTGCACTATTGGAGTGTCAGTAATTGAGGGTTTGCTGCACTATTGGAGTGTCAGTAATTGAGGGTGTGCTGCACTATTGGCGTGTCAGGAATTGAGGGTGTGCTGCACTATTGGCGTGTCAGGAATTGAGGGTGTGCTGCACTATTGGAGTGTCTGTAATTAAGGTTTGTGCTGCACTATTGGAGTGTCAGTAATTGAGGGTGTGCTGCACTATTGGAGTGTCAGTAATTGAGGGTGTGCTGCACTATTGGAGTGTCAGTATTTGAGGCCGTGCTGCACTATTAGAGTGTCAGTATTTGAGGATGTGGTGCATTAATGGAGGGTCAGTAATTGAGGGTGTGGTGTACTATTGGAGTGTCAGTAATTGAGGCTGTGCTGTACAAATGACTTGTCAGAAGTTCAGCGTTTGCTGCACTATTGTAATGCCAGTGTTTGAGGATATGCGGTACTATTGAAGGGTCCGTAAATGAGGGTGTGTTGCACTATTGGAGTGTCAGTAATTGAGTGTCTGCTGCACTGTTGCAGTGTCAGGAATTGGGGGTGTGCTGCACAATTGGAGTGTCAGTAATTGAGGGTTTGCTTCAGAATTGATGTGTCAGTAATTGAGGGTTTGCTGTACTATTGGAGTGTCAGTAATTGAGGGTGTGCTGCGCTATTGGAGTGTTAGTAATTGTTGGTGCGCTGCACTATTGGAGTGTCAGTAATTGAGCGTGTGCTGCACTTTTGGAGTGTCAGAAATTGAGGGTTTGCTTCAGAATTGGCGTGTCAGTAATTGAGGCTGTGCTGCAATATTGTTGTGTCAGCAATTGAGGCTATGCTGCGCTTTTGGAGTGTAAGTAATTTAAGGTGCGCTGCACTATTGGAGTGTCTGTAATTGAGGTTGCACTGCACTATTGGAGGGTCAGTAATTGTGGATGTGCTGCCATATTGGAGTGTCAGTAACTGAGGGTTTGTTACGCTATTCTGGTATCAGTAACTGAGGCTGTGCTGCACTATTCGAATGTCGGTAATTGAGTGTGCGCTGTGTTATTGGAGTGTCAGTAATTGTGGGTGTGCTGCACTATTGGAGTGTCAATAATTGAGGGTGTGCTGCACTATTGGAGTATCAGTAAATGAGGGTGCGCTGCACTTTTGGAGGATCAGTAATTGATGGTGTGCTGCAGTATTGGGGTATCAGTTATTGAGGGTGCACTGCGCTATTGGAGGGTCAGTAATTGTGGGTGTGCTTCAATATTGGAGTGTCAGTAATTGAGGGTGTGTTGCGCTGTTGTGGTGTCAGTAACTGAGGCTGTGCTGCATTATTCGAGTGTCGGTAATTGAGGGTGTGCTATACTATTGCATTATCAGTAATTGAGGGTTTGCTTCAGAATTGGCGTGTCAGTAATTGATTGTGCACTAGATTATTTGAGTGTCAGTCATTCAGAGTGTGTTGCACTATTGGAATGTCAGTAACTGAGGCTGTGCTGCATTATTGGTGTGTCAATAATTGAGGATATGCTGCACTATTGGAGTGTCAGTAATTGAAGGTGTTCTGCACTATTGGGGTGTCAGTAAATGAGAGTGTGCTGCACTATTGGAGGGTCAGTAACTGAGGTTGTGCTGCACCATTGAGTGTCGGTAATTGAGGGTGTGCTGCACTATTGGAGTGTCAGTAATTGAGTGTGTGCTGCACTATTGGAGTGTCAATAATTGAAGGTGTGCTGCACTATTGGAGTGTCAGTAATTGAGGGTGTGCTGCCATATTGGAGTGTCTGTAATTGAGGGTGTGCTGCACTATTGGAGTGTTAGTAATTGAGGGTGTGCTGCAATATTGGAGTGTCAGTAATTGAGGGTATGCTGCAATATTGGAGTGTCAGTAATTGAGGGTGTGCTGCATTATTGGAATGTCTGAATTGAACATGTGCTGCACTATTGGAGTGTCAGTAATTGAGGCTCTGCTGCACTATTGGAATGTTAATAATTGAGGGTTTGCTTTACTGTTGGAGTGTCATTAAATGGGGCTGTGCTGCACTATTGGAGTGTCAGTAATTGAGGACACGCTGTGCTATTGGAGTGCCAGTAATTGAAGGTGTGCTGAACTATTCGAGTGTCAGTAATTAAGGGTGTGCTGCACTATTGCAGTGTCAGCAATTGAGTTTGTGCTACACTATTGGAGTGTCAGAATTGAGGGTGTGCTGCACAATTGGAGTGTAAGTATTTGAAAGTTTTCTGCGCTATTATAGTGGCAGTATTTGAGGATATGCTGTACTATTGAAGGGTCAGTAATTGAAGGTGTGCTGCACTATTGGCGTGTCAGTAATTCAGAGTGTGCTTCACTATTGGAGTGTCAGTAATTGAGGCTGTGCTGCACTATTGGAGTGTCAGTAATTGAGGCTGTGCTGCACTATTGGAGGGTCAGTAATTGAAGGTGTGCTGCACTATTGGAGTGTCAGTAATTGAGGGTGTGCTGCACTATTGGAGTGTCAGTAATTGAGGCTGTGCTGCACTATTGGAGGGTCAGTAATTGAAGGTGTGCTGCACTATTGGAGTGTCAGTAATTGAGGGTGTGCTGCACTATTGGAGTGTCAGTAATTGAGGATGTGCCGCACTATTGGAGTGTCAGTATTTGAGGGTGTGCTGCACTATTTGAGTGTCAGTATTTGAGGGTGTGCTGCACCATTGGAGTATCAGTAGTTGAGGATGTGCTGCAATATTGGAGTGTCATTAATTGAGGGTGAGCTGCACTATTGGAGTGTCAGTAATTGAGGATGTGCCGCACTATTGGAGTGTCAGTATTTGAGGGTGTGCTGCACTATTGGAGTATCAGTAGTTGAGGGTGTGCTGTGCTATTGGAGTGTCAGTAATTGAAGGTGTGCTGAACTATTTGAGTGTCAGTAATTGAGGCTCTGCTGCACTGTTGGAATGTCAGTAATTGAGGGTGTGCTGCACTATTGGAGTGTCAGTAATTGAGTGTGTGCTGCATTACTGGAATGTCAGTAATTGAGGGTGAGCTGCACAATTGCGGTGACAGTTTTCGAGAGTGTGCTACACTACTGAATGGTCGGTAATTGAGGGTGTGCTGCAGTATGGGATTGTCTGTAATTGAGGGTGTGCTGCACTATTGGAGTGTCAGTAATTGAGGATGTGCTGCACTATTAGAGTGTCAGTAATTGAGGGTGTGCTGCGCTATTGGAGTGTCAATAATTGAGGATGTGCTGCACTATTGGAGTGTCAGTAATTGAGGATGTGCTGCACTATTAGAGTGTCAGTAATTGAGGGTGTGGTGCACTATTGGAGTGTTATTAATTGATGGTGTGCTGCATTACTGGAAAGTCAGTAATTGAGGGTGAGCTGCGCTATTGGAGTGACCGTAATTGAGGGTGTGCTGCATTACTGGAGTGTCAGTCATTGAGGGTTAGCCACACAATTGGAGTGTCAGTTTTCGAGGGTGTGCTGCACTATGGGAGTGTCAGCAAATGAGTTTGTGCTGCACTATTGGAGGGTCAGAATTGAGGGTGTGCTGCACAATTTAAGTTTCTGAAATTGACCTTTTGCTGCACTATTATAGTGCCAGTATTTGAGGATGTGCTGTACTATTGGAGGGTCAGTAATTGAGGAGATGCTGTGCTATTGGAGTGTCAGTAATTGAAGGTGTGCTGAACTATTCGAGTATCAGTAACTGAGGGAGTGCTGCACTATTGCAGTGTCAGCAATTGAGTTTGTGCTACACTATTGGAGTGTCAGAATTGAGGGTGTGCTGCACAGTTGGAGTGTCAGTATTTGACAGTTTTCTGCACTATTATAGTGGCAGTATTTGAGGATATGCTGTACTATTGATGGGTCAGTAATTGAAGGTGTGCTGAACTATTGGAGTGTCAGTAATTCAGGGTGTGCTCCACTATTGGAGTGTCAGTAATTGAGGGTATGCCGCACTATTGGAGTGTCAGTAATTGAGGGTATGCTGCACTATTGGAGTGTCAGTAATTGAGGGTGCGCTGCGCTATTGGAGTGTCAGTAATTGAGTGTATGCCGCACTATTGGAGTGTCAGTAATTGAGTGTATGCCGCACTATTGGAGTGTCAGTAATTGAGGGTGTGCTGCACTATTGGCGTGTCAGTAATTGAGGGTGTGCTGCACTATTGGAGTGTCAGTAATTGAGGGTGAGCTGCACTATTGGAGTGTCAGTAATTCAGGGTGTGCTGCACTATTGGAGTGTCAGTAATTGAGGGTGAGCTGCACTATTGGAGTGTCAGTAATTGAGGGTGTGCTGCACTATTGGAGTGTCAGTAATTGAGGCTGTGCTGCACTATTGGAGGGTCTGTAATTGAAGGTGTGCTGCACTATTGGAGTGTCAGTAATTGAGGGTGTGCTGCACTATTGGAGTGTCAGTAATTGAGGATGTGCCGCACTATTGGAGTGTCAGTATTTGAGGGTGTGCTGCACTATTTGAGTGTCAGTATTTGAGGGTGTGCTGCACCATTGGAGTATCAGTAGTTGAGGATGTGCTGCAATATTGGAGTGTCATTAATTGAGGGTGAGCTGCACTATTGGAGTGTCAGTAATTGAGGATGTGCCGCACTATTGGAGTGTCAGTATTTGAGGGTGTGCTGCACTATTGGAGTATCAGTAGTTGAGGGTGTGCTGTGCTATTGGAGTGTCAGTAATTGAAGGTGTGCTGAACTATTTGAGTGTCAGTAATTGAGGCTCTGCTGCACTGTTGGAATGTCAGTAATTGAGGGTGTGCTGCACTATTGGAGTGTCAGTAATTGAGTGTGTGCTGCATTACTGGAATGTCAGTAATTGAGGGTGAGCTGCACAATTGCGGTGACAGTTTTCGAGAGTGTGCTACACTACTGAATGGTCGGTAATTGAGGGTGTGCTGCAGTATGGGATTGTCTGTAATTGAGGGTGTGCTGCACTATTGGAGTGTCAGTAATTGAGGATGTGCTGCACTATTAGAGTGTCAGTAATTGAGGGTGTGCTGCGCTATTGGAGTGTCAATAATTGAGGATGTGCTGCACTATTGGAGTGTCAGTAATTGAGGATGTGCTGCACTATTAGAGTGTCAGTAATTGAGGGTGTGGTGCACTATTGGAGTGTTATTAATTGATGGTGTGCTGCATTACTGGAAAGTCAGTAATTGAGGGTGAGCTGCGCTATTGGAGTGACCGTAATTGAGGGTGTGCTGCATTACTGGAGTGTCAGTCATTGAGGGTTAGCCACACAATTGGAGTGTCAGTTTTCGAGGGTGTGCTGCACTATGGGAGTGTCAGCAAATGAGTTTGTGCTGCACTATTGGAGGGTCAGAATTGAGGGTGTGCTGCACAATTTAAGTTTCTGAAATTGACCTTTTGCTGCACTATTATAGTGCCAGTATTTGAGGATGTGCTGTACTATTGGAGGGTCAGTAATTGAGGAGATGCTGTGCTATTGGAGTGTCAGTAATTGAAGGTGTGCTGAACTATTCGAGTATCAGTAACTGAGGGAGTGCTGCACTATTGCAGTGTCAGCAATTGAGTTTGTGCTACACTATTGGAGTGTCAGAATTGAGGGTGTGCTGCACAGTTGGAGTGTCAGTATTTGACAGTTTTCTGCACTATTATAGTGGCAGTATTTGAGGATATGCTGTACTATTGATGGGTCAGTAATTGAAGGTGTGCTGAACTATTGGAGTGTCAGTAATTCAGGGTGTGCTCCACTATTGGAGTGTCAGTAATTGAGGGTATGCCGCACTATTGGAGTGTCAGTAATTGAGGGTATGCTGCACTATTGGAGTGTCAGTAATTGAGGGTGCGCTGCGCTATTGGAGTGTCAGTAATTGAGTGTATGCCGCACTATTGGAGTGTCAGTAATTGAGTGTATGCCGCACTATTGGAGTGTCAGTAATTGAGGGTGTGCTGCACTATTGGCGTGTCAGTAATTGAGGGTGTGCTGCACTATTGGAGTGTCAGTAATTGAGGGTGAGCTGCACTATTGGAGTGTCAGTAATTCAGGGTGTGCTGCACTATTGGAGTGTCAGTAATTGAGGGTGAGCTGCACTATTGGAGTGTCAGTAATTGAGGGTGTGCTGCACTATTTGAGTGTCAGTATTTGAGGGTGTGCTGCACCATTGGAGTATCAGTAGTTGAGGATGTGCTTCAATATTGGAGTGTCATTAATTGAGGGTGAGCTGCACTATTGGAGTGTCAGTAATTGAGGATGTGCCGCACTATTGGAGTGTCAGTATTTGAGGGTGTGCTGCACTATTTGAGTGTCAGTATTTGAGGGTGTGCTGCACCATTGGAATATCAGTAGTTGAGGAGTGCTGCACTATTGGAGTGTCAGTAATTGAGGGTGTGCTGCACTATTGGAGGGTCAGAATTGAGTTTGTGCTGCACAACTGAAGTTTCAGAAATTAACCGTTTGCTGCACTATTACAGCGCCAGCATTTGAGGATATGCTGTACTATTGGAGGGTCAGTAATTGAGGGTGTGCTGCACTTTTGGAGGGTCAGAATTGAGTTTGTGCTGCACTATTAGAGTGTCAGTAATTGAGGGTGTGGTGCACTATTGGAGTGTCAGTAATTGAGGATGTGCTGCACTATTAGAGTGTCAGTAATTGAGGGTGTGGTGCACTATTGGAGTGTTATTAATTGATGGTGTGCTGCATTACTGGAAAGTCAGTAATTGAGGGTGAGCTGCGCTATTGGAGTGCCAGTAATTGAGGGTGTGCTGAACTATTGGAGGGTCAGTAATTGAGGAGATGCTGTGCTATTGGAGTGTCAGTAATTGAAGGTGTGCTGAACTATTCGAGTATCAGTAACTGAGGGAGTGCTGCACTATTGCAGTGTCAGCAATTGAGTTTGTGCTACACTATTGGAGTGTCAGAATTGAGGGTGTGCTGCACAATTGGAGTGTCAGTATTTGACAGTTTTCTGCACTATTATAGTGGCAGTATTTGAGGATATGCTGTACTATTGATGGGTCAGTAATTGAAGGTGTGCTGAACTTTTGGAGTGTCAGTAATTCAGGGTGTGCTCCACTATTGGAGTGTCAGTAATTGAGGGTATGCCGCACTATTGGAGTGTCAGTAATTGAGGGTGTGCTGCACTATTGGAGTGTCAGTAATTGAGGTGCGCTGCGCTATTGGAGTGTCAGTAATTGAGTGTATGCCGCACTATTGGAGTGTCAGTAATTGAGTGTATGCCGCACTATTGGAGTGTCAGTAATTGAGGGTGTGCTGCACTATTGGAGTGTCAGTAATTGAGGGTTTGCTGCACTATTGGAGTGTCAGTAATTCAGGGTGTGCTGCACTATTGGCGTGTCAGGAATTGAGGGTGTGCTGCACTATTGGCGTGTCAGGAATTGAGGGTGTGCTGCACTATTGGAGTGTCTGTAATTAAGGTTTGTGCTGCACTATTGGGGTGTCAGTAATTGAGAGTGTGCTGCATTATTGGAGTGTCAGTAATTGAGGGTGTGCTGCACTATTGGAGTGTCAGTAATTGAGGGTGTGCTGCACTATTGGAGTGTCAGTATTTGAGGCCGTGCTGCACTATTAGAGTGTCAGTATTTGAGGATGTGGTGCATTAATGGAGGGTCAGTAATTGAGGGTGTGGTGTACTATTGGAGTGTCAGTAATTGAGGCTGTGCTGTACAAATGACTTGTCAGAAGTTCAGCGTTTGCTGCACTATTGTAATGCCAGTGTTTGAGGATATGCGGTACTATTGAAGGGTCCGTAAATGAGGGTGTGTTGCACTATTGGAGTGTCAGTAATTGAGTGTCTGCTGCACTGTTGCAGTGTCAGGAATTGGGGGTGTGCTGCACAATTGGAGTGTCAGTAATTGAGGGTTTGCTTCAGAATTGATGTGTCAGTAATTGAGGGTTTGCTGTACTATTGGAGTGTCAGTAATTGAGGGTGTGCTGCGCTATTGGAGTGTTAGTAATTGTTGGTGCGCTGCACTATTGGAGTGTCAGTAATTGAGCGTGTGCTGCACTTTTGGAGTGTCAGAAATTGAGGGTTTGCTTCAGAATTGGCGTGTCAGTAATTGAGGCTGTGCTGCAATATTGTTGTGTCAGCAATTGAGGCTATGCTGCGCTTTTGGAGTGTCAGTAATTTAAGGTGCGCTGCACTATTGGAGTGTCTGTAATTGAGGTTGCACTGCACTATTGGAGTGTCAGTAATTGTGGATGTGCTGCCATATTGGAGTGTCAGTAACTGAGGGTTTGTTACGCTATTCTGGTATCAGTAACTGAGGCTGTGCTGCACTATTCGAATGTCGGTAATTGAGTGTGCGCTGTGTTATTGGAGTGTCAGTAATTGTGGGTGTGCTGCACTATTGGAGTGTCAATAATTGAGGGTGTGCTGCACTATTGGAGTATCAGTAAATGAGGGTGCGCTGCACTTTTGGAGGATCAGTAATTGATGGTGTGCTGCAGTATTGGGGTATCAGTTATTGAGGGTGCACTGCGCTATTGGAGTGTCAGTAATTGTGGGTGTGCTTCAATATTGGAGTGTCAGTAATTGAGGGTGTGTTGTGCTGTTGTGGTGTCAGTAACTGAGGCTGTGCTGCATTATTCGAGTGTCGGTAATTGAGGGTGTGCTATACTATTGCATTATCAGTAATTGAGGGTTTGCTTCAGAATTGGCGTGTCAGTAATTGATTGTGCACTAGATTATTTGAGTGTCAGTCATTCAGAGTGTGTTGCACTATTGGAATGTCAGTAACTGAGGCTGTGCTGCATTATTGGTGTGTCAATAATTGAGGATATGCTGCACTATTGGAGTGTCAGTAATTGAAGGTGTTCTGCACTATTGGGGTGTCAGTAAATGAGAGTGTGCTGCACTATTGGAGGGTCAGTAACTGAGGTTGTGCTGCACCATTGAGTGTCGGTAATTGAGGGTGTGCTGCACTATTGGAGTGTCAGTAATTGAGTGTGTGCTGCACTATTGGAGTGTCAATAATTGAAGGTGTGCTGCACTATTGGAGTGTCAGTAATTGAGGGTGTGCTGCCATATTGGAGTGTCTGTAATTGAGGGTGTGCTGCACTATTGGAGTGTTAGTAATTGAGGGTGTGCTGCAATATTGGAGTGTCAGTAATTGAGGGTATGCTGCAATATTGGAGTGTCAGTAATTGACGGTGTGCTGCATTATTGGAATGTCTGAATTGAACATGTGCTGCACTATTGGAGTGTCAGTAATTGAGGCTCTGCTGCACTATTGGAATGTTAATAATTGAGGGTTTGCTTTACTGTTGGAGTGTCATTAAATGGGGCTGTGCTGCACTATTGGAGTGTCAGTAATTGAGGACACGCTGTGCTATTGGAGTGCCAGTAATTGAAGGTGTGCTGAACTATTCGAGTGTCAGAAATTGAGGCTCTGCTGCACTGTTGGAATGTCAGTAATTGAGGGTGTGCTGCACTATTGGAGTGTCAGTAATTGAGTGTGTGCTGCATTACTGGAATGTCAGTAATTGAGGGTGAGCTGCACAATTGCGGTGACAGTTTTCGAGAGTGTGCTACACTACTGAATGGTCGGTAATTGAGGGTTTGCTGCAGTATGGGATTGTCTGTAATTGAGGGTGTGCTGCACTATTGGAGTGTCAGTAATTGAGGATGTGCTGCACTATTAGAGTGTCAGTAATTGAGGGTGTGCTGCGCTATTGGAGTGTCAATAATTGAGGATGTGCTGCACTATTGGAGTGTCAGTAATTGAGGATGTGCTGCACTGTTAGAGTGTCAGTAATTGAGGGTGTGCTGCGCTATTGGAGTGTCAATAATTGAGGATGTGCTGCACTATTAGAGTGTCAGTAATTGAGGGTGTGGTGCACTATTGGAGTGTTATTAATTGATGGTGTGCTGCATTACTGGAAAGTCAGTAATTGAGGGTGAGCTGCGCTATTGGAGTGACAGTAATTGAGGGTGTGCTGCATTACTGGAGTGTCAGTAATTGAGGGTTAGCCACACAATTGGAGTGTCAGTTTTCGAGGGTGTGCTGCACTATGGGAGTGTCAGCAAATGAGTTTGTGCTGCACTATTGGAGGGTCAGAATTGAGGGTGTGCTGCACTATTTGAGTCTCAGTATTTAAGGGTGAGCTGCACTATGGGAGTGTCAGCAAATGAGTTGTGCTGCACTATTGGAGGGTCAGAATTGAGGGTGTGCTGCACAATTTAAGTTTCCGAAATTGACCGTTTGCTGCACTATTATAGTGCCAGTATTTGAGGATGTGCTGTACTATTGGAGGGTCAGTAATTGAGGAGATGCTGTGCTATTGGAGTGTCAGTAATTGAAGGTGTGCTGAACTATTCGAGTATCAGTAACTGAGGGAGTGCTGCACTATTGCAGTGTCAGCAATTGAGTTTGTGCTACACTATTGGAGTGTCAGAATTGAGGGTGTGCTGCACAATTGGAGTGTCAGTATTTGACAGTTTTCTGCACTATTATAGTGGCAGTATTTGGGGATATGCTGTACTATTGATGGGTCAGTAATTGAAGGTGTGCGGAACTATTGGAGTGTCAGTAATTCAGGGTGTGCTCCACTATTGGAGTGTCAGTAATTGAGGGTATGCCGCACTATTGGAGTGTCAGTAATTGAGGGTATGCTGCACTATTGGAGTGTCAGTAATTGAGGGTGTGCTGCGCTATTGGAGTGTCAGTAATTGAGTGTATGCCGCACTATTGGAGTGTCAGTAATTGAGTGTATGCCGCACTATTGGAGTGTCAGTAATTGAGGGTGTGCTGCACTATTGGCGTGTCAGTAATTGAGGGTGTGCTGCACTATTGGAGTGTCAGTAATTGAGGGTGTGCTGCACTATTGGAGTGTCAGTAATTGAAGGTGTGCTGCACTATTGGTTTGTCAGTAATTGAGGTTGTGCTGCACTATTGGAGGGTCAGTAATTGAGGGTTTGCTTCAGAATTGGCCTGTCATTAATTGAGGGTTTGCTGCACTATTGGAGTGTCAGTTATTGACCGTTTGCTGCACTATTATAGTAGCAGTATTTGAGGATATGCTGTACTATTGGAGGGTCAGTAATTGAGGGTGTGCTGCACTATTGGAGTGTCAGTAATTAAGGTTTGTGCTGCACTATTGGGGTGTCAGTAATTGAGAGTGTGCTGCATTATTGGAGTGTCAGTAATTGAGGGTGTGCTGCACTATTGGAGTGTCAGTAATTGAGGGTGTGCTGCACTATTGGAGTGTCAGTATTTGAGGCCGTGCTGCACTATTAGAGTGTCAGTATTTGAGGATGTGGTGCATTAATGGAGGGTCAGTAATTGAGGGTGTGGTGTACTATTGGAGTGTCAGTAATTGAGGATGTGCTGTACAAATGACTTGTCAGAAGTTCAGCGTTTGCTGCACTATTGTAATGCCAGTGTTTGAGGATATGCGGTACTATTGAAGGGTCCGTAAATGAGGGTGTGTTGCACTATTGGAGTGTCAGTAATTGAGTGTCTGCTGCACTGTTGCAGTGTCAGGAATTGGGGGTGTGCTGCACAATTGGAGTGTCAGGAATTGAGGGTTTGCTTCAGAATTGATGTGTCAGTAATTGAGGGTTTGCTGTACTATTGGAGTGTCAGTAATTGAGGGTGTGCTGCGCTATTGGAGTGTTAGTAATTGAGGGTGTGCTGCACTATTGGAGTGTCAGTAATTGAGGGTGTGCTGCACTATTGGAGTGTCAGTAATTGAGGGTGTGCTGCACTATTGGAGTGTCAGTAATTGAGGGTGTGCAGCATTATTGGTGTTTCAGTAATTGCGGGTGTGCTGCACTATTGGAGTGTCAGTAATTGAGGGTGTACTGCACTATTGGAGTGTCAATAATTGAGGGTGTGCTGCACTATTGGAGTGTCAGTAATTGATGGTGTGCTGCACTATTGGAGTGTCAGTAATTCAGGGTGTGCTGCACTATTGGAGTGTCAGTATTTGAGGGTGTGCTGCACTATTTGAGTGTCAGTGTTTGAGGGTGTGCTGCACCATTGGAGTATCAGTAGTTGAGGATGTGCTGCAATATTGGAGTGTCATTAATTGAGGGTGAGCTGCACTATTGGAGTGTCAGTAATTGAGGATGTGCCGCACTATTGGAGTGTCAGTATTTGAGGGTGTGCTGCACTATTGGAGTATCAGTAGTTGAGGGTGTGCTGTGCTATTGGAGTGTCAGTAATTGAAGGTGTGCTGAACTATTCGAGTGTCAGTAATTGAGGCTCTGCTGCACTGTTAGAATGTCAGTAATTGAGTGTGTGCTGCATTACTGGAATGTCAGTAATTGAGGGTGAGCTGCACAATTGCGGTGACAGTTTTCGAGAGTGTGCTACACTACTGAATGGTCGGTAATTGAGGGTTTGCTGCAGTATGGGATTGTCTGTAATTGAGGGTGTGCTGCACTATTGGAGTGTCAGTAATTGAGGATGTGCTGCCCTATTAGAGTGTCAGTAATTGAGGGTGTGCTGCGCTATTGGAGTGTCAATAATTGAGGATGTGCTGCACTATTGGAGTGTCAGTAATTGAGGATGTGCTGCACTATTAGAGTGTCAGTAATTGAGGGTGTGGTGCACTATTGGAGTGTTATTAATTGATGGTGTGCTGCATTACTGGAAAGTCAGTAATTGAGGGTGAGCTGCGCTATTGGAGTGACAGTAATTGAGGGTGTGCTGCATTACTGGAGTTTCAGTCATTGAGGGTTAGCCACACAATTGGAGTGTCAGTTTTCGAGGGTGTGCTGCACTATGGGAGTGTCAGCAAATGAGTTTGTGCTGCACTATTGGAGGGTCAGAATTGAGGGTGTGCTGCACTATTTGAGTCTCAGTATTTAAGGGTGAGCTGCACTATGGGAGTGTCAGCAAATGAGTTTGTGCTGCACTATTGGAGGGTCAGAATTGAGGGTGTGCTGCACAATTTAAGTTTCCGAAATTGACCGTTTGCTGCACTATTATAGTGCCAGTATTTGAGGATGTGCTGTACTATTGGAGGGTCAGTAATTGAGGAGATGCTGTGCTATTGGAGTGTCAGTAATTGAAGGTGTGCTGAACTATTCGAGTATCAGTAACTGAGGGAGTGCTGCACTATTGCAGTGTCAGCAATTGAGTTTGTGCTACACTATTGGAGTTTCAGAATTGAGGGTGTGCTGCACAATTGGAGTGTCAGTATTTGACAGTTTTCTGCACTATTATAGTGGCAGTATTTGAGGATATGCTGTACTATTGATGGGTCAGTAATTGAGGGTGTGCTGAACTATTGGAGTGTCAGTAATTCAGGGTGTGCTGCACTATTGGAGTGTCAGTAATTGAGGGTATGCCGCACTATTGGAGTGTCAGTAATTGTGGGTGTGCTGCACTATTGGAGTGTCAGTAATTGAGGGTATGCCGCAATATTGGAGTGTCAGTAATTGAGGGTATGCTGCACTATTGGAGTGTCAGTAATTGAGGGTGCGCTGCGCTATTGGAGTGTTTGTAATTGAGTGTATGCCGCACTATTGGAGTGTCAGTAATTGAGTGTATGCCGCACTATTGGAGTGTCAGTAATTGAGGGTGTGCTGCACTATTGGCGTGTCAGTAATTGAGGGTGTGCTGCACTATTGGAGTGTCAGTAATTGTGGGTGTGCTGCACTATTGGAGTGTCAGTAATTGAGGGTATGCTGCAATATTGGAGTGTCAGTAATTGAGGGTATGCTGCACTATTGGAGTGTCAGTAATTGAGGGTGTGCTGCGCTATTGGAGTGTCAGTAATTGAGTGTATGCCGCACTATTGGAGTGTCAGTAATTGAGTGTATGCCGCACTATTGGAGTGTCAGTAATTGATGGTGTGCTGCACTATTGGCGTGTCAGTAATTGAGGGTGTGCTGCACTATTGGAGTGTCAGTATTTGAGGGTGCGCTGCAATATTGGAGTGTCAGTAATTGAAGGTGTGCTGCACTATTGGTTTGTCAGTAATTGAGGTTGTGCTGCACTATTGGAGGGTCAGAATTGAGGGTTTGCTTCAGAATTGGCCTGTCATTAATTGAGGGTTTGCTGCACTATTGGAGTGTCAGTAATTGACCGTTTGCTGCACTATTATAGTAGCAGTATTTGAGGATATGCTGTACTATTGGAGGGTCAGTAATAGAGGGTGTGCTGCACTATTGGAGTGTCAGTAATTAAGGTTTGTGCTGCACTATTGGGGTGTCAGTAATTGAGAGTGTGCTGCATTATTGGAGTGTCAGTAATTGAGGGTGTACTGCACTATTGGGGTGTCAGTAATTGAGGGTGTGCTGCACTATTGGAGTGTCAGTAATTGAGGGTGTGCTGCATTATTGGAGTGTCAGTAATTGAGGGTGTGCTGCACTATTGGAGTGTCAGTAATTGAGGGTGTGCTGCACTATTGGAGTGTCAGTATTTGAGGCCGTGCTGCACTATTAGAGTGTCAGTATTTGAGGATGTGGTGCATTAATGGAGGGTCAGTAATTGAGGGTGTGGTGTTCTATTGGAGTGTCAGTAATTGAGGATGTGCTGTACAAATGATTTGTCAGAAGTTCAGCGTTTGCTGCATTATTGTAATGCCAGTGTTTGAGGATATGCGGTACTATTGAAGGGTCCGTAAATGAGGGTGTGTTGCACTATTGGAGTGTCAGTAATTGAGTGTCTGCTGCACTGTTGCAGTGTCAGGAATTGGGGGTGTGCTGCACAATTGGAGTGTCAGTAATTGAGGGTTTGCTTCAGAATTGATGTGTCAGTAATTGAGGGTTTGCTGTACTATTGGAGTGTCAGTAATTGAGGGTGTGCTGCGCTATTGGAGTGTTAGTAATTGAGGGTGTGCTGCACTATTGGAGTGTCAGTAATTGAGGGTGTGCTGCACTATTGGAGTGTCAGTAATTGAGGGTGTGCTGCACTATTGGAGTGTCAGTAATTGAGGGTGTGCAGCATTATTGGTGTTTCAGTAATTGCGGGTGTGCTGCACTATTGGAGTGTCAGTAATTGAGGGTGTACTGCACTATTGGAGTGTCAATAATTGAGGGTGTGCTGCACTATTGGAGTGTCAGTAATTGATGGTGTGCTGCACTATTGGAGTGTCAGTAATTCAGGGTGTGCTGCACTATTGGAGTGTCAGTATTTGAGGGTATGCTGCACTATTTGAGTGTCAGTATTTGAGGGTGTGCTGCACCATTGGAGTATCAGTAGTTGAGGATGTGCTGTGCTATTGGAGTGTCAGTAATTGAAGGTGTGCTGAACTATTCGAGTGTCAGTAATTGAGGCTCTGCTGCACTGTTGGAATGTCAGTAATTGAGGGTGTGCTGCACTATTGGAGTGTCAGTAATTGAGTGTGTGCTGCATTACTGGAATGTCAGTAATTGAGGGTGAGCTGCACAATTGCGGTGACAGTTTTTGAGAGTGTGCTACACTACTGAATGGTCGGTAATTGAGGGTGTGCTGCAGTATGGGATTGTCTGTAATTGAGGGTGTGCTGCACTATTGGAGTGTCAGTAATTGAGGATGTGCTGCACTATTAGAGTGTCAGTAATTGAGGGTGTGCTGCGCGATTGGAGTGTCAATAATTGAGGATGTGCTGCACTATTGGAGTGTCAGTAATTGAGGGTGTGGTGCACTATTGGAGTGTTATTAATTGATGGTGTGCTGCATTACTGGAAAGTCAGTAATTGAGGGTGAGCTGCGCTATTGGAGTGTCAGTAATTGAGGGTGTGCTGCATTACTGGAGTGTCAGTCATTGAGGGTTAGCCACACAATTGGAGTGTCAGTTTTCGAGGGTGTGCTGCACTATGGGAGTGCCAGCAAATGAGTTTGTGCTGCACTATTGGAGGGTCAGAATTGAGGGTGTGCTGCACAATTTAAGTTTCAGAAATTGACCGTTTGCTGCACTATTATAGTGCCAGTATTTGAGGATGTGCTGTACTATTGGAGGGTCAGTAATTGAGGAGATGCTGTGCTATTGGAGTGTCAGTATTTGAAGGTGTGCTGAACTATTCGAGTATCAGTAACTGAGGGAGTGCTGCACTATTGCAGTGTCAGCAATTGAGTTTGTGCTACACTATTGGAGTGTCAGAATTGAGGGTGTGCTGCACAGTTGGAGTGTCAGTATTTGACAGTTTTCTGCACTATTATAGTGGCAGTATTTGAGGATATGCTGTACTATTGATGGGTCAGTAATTGAAGGTGTGCTGAACTATTGGACTGTCAGTAATTCAGGGTGTGCTCCACTATTGGAGTGTCAGTAATTGAGGGTATGCCGCACTATTGGAGTGTCAGTAATTGAGTGTATGCTGCACTATTGGAGTGTCAGTAATTGAGGGTGCGCTGCGCTATTGGAGTGTCAGTAATTGAATGTATGCCGCACTATTGGAGTGTCAGTAATTGAGGGTGTGCTGCACTATTGGAGGGTCAGTAATTGAGGGTGCGCTGCGCTATTGGAGTGTCAGTAATTGAGTGTATGCCGCACTATTGGAGTGTCAGTAATTGAGGGTGTGCTGCACTATTGGCGTGTCAGTAATTGAGGGTGTGCTGCACTATTGGCGTGTCAGTAATTGAGGGTGAGCTGCACTATTGGAGTGTCAGTAATTGAGGGTGTGCTGCACTATTGGAGTGTCAGTAATTGAGGGTGAGCTGCACTATTGGAGTCTCAGTATTTAAGGGTGAGCTGCACTATGGGAGTGTCAGCAAATGAGTTTGTGCTGCACTATTGGAGGGTCAGAATTGAGGGTGTGCTGCACAATTTAAGTTTCCGAAATTGACCGTTTGCTGCACTATTATAGTGCCAGTATTTGAGGATGTGCTGTACTATTGGAGGGTCAGTAATTGAGGAGATGCTGTGCTATTGGAGTGTCAATAATTGAAGGTGTGCTGAACTATTCGAGTATCAGTAACTGAGGGAGTGCTGCACTATTGCAGTGTCAGCAATTGAGTTTGTGCTACACTATTGGAGTTTCAGAATTGAGGGTGTGCTGCACAATTGGAGTGTCAGTATTTGACAGTTTTCTGCACTATTATAGTGGCAGTATTTGAGGATATGCTGTACTATTGATGGGTCAGTAATTGAGGGTGTGCTGAACTATTGGAGTGTCAGTAATTCAGGGTGTGCTGCACTATTGGAGTGTCAGTAATTGAGGGTATGCCGCACTATTGGAATGTCAGTAATTGTGGGTGTGCTGCACTATTGGAGTGTCAGTAATTGAGGGTATGCCGCAATATTGGAGTGTCAGTAATTGAGGGTATGCTGCACTATTGGAGTGTCAGTAATTGAGGGTGCGCTGCGCTATTGGAGTGTCAGTAATTGAGTGTATGCCGCACTATTGGAGTGTCAGTAATTGAGTGTATGCCGCACTATTGGAGTGTCAGTAATTGAGGGTGTGCTGCACTATTGGCGTGTCAGTAATTGAGGGTGTGCTGCACTATTGGAGTGTCAGTAATTGTGGGTGTGCTGCACTATTGGAGTGTCAGTAATTGAGGGTATGCCGCAATATTGGAGTGTCAGTAATTGAGGGTATGCTGCACTATTGGAGTGTCAGTAATTGAGGGTGCGCTGCGCTATTGGAGTGTCAGTAATTGAGTGTATGCCGCACTATTGGAGTGTCAGTAATTGAGGGTGTGCTGCACTATTGGCGTGTCAGTAATTGAGGGTGTGCTGCACTATTGGAGTGTCAGTAATTGTGGGTGTGCTGCACTATTGGAGTGTCAGTAATTGAGGGTGTGCTGCACTATTGGCGTGTCAGTAATTGAGGGTGTGCTGCACTATTGGAGTGTCAGTAATTGAGGGTGCGCTGCACTATTGGAGTGTCAGTAATTGAAGGTGTGCTGCACTATTGGTTTGTCAGTAATTGAGGTTGTGCTGCACTATTGGAGGGTCAGAATTGAGGGTTTGCTTCAGAATTGGCCTGTCATTAATTGAGGGTTTGCTGCACTATTGGAGTGTCAGTAATTGATCGTTTGCTGCACTATTATAGTAGCAGTATTTGAGGATATGCTGTACTATTGGAGGGTCAGTAATAGAGGGTGTGCTGCACTTTTGGAGTGTCAGTAATTAAGGTTTGTGCTGCACTATTGGGGTGTCAGTAATTGAGAGTGTGCTGCATTATTGGAGTGTCAGTAATTGAGGGTGTGCTGCACTATTGGAGTGTCAGTAATTGAGGGTGTGCTGCACTATTGGAGTGTCAGTATTTGAGGCCGTGCTGCACTATTAGAGTGTCAGTATTTGAGGATGTGGTGCATTAATGGAGGGTCAGTAATTGAGGGTGTGGTGTACTATTGGAGTGTCAGTAATTGAGGATGTGCTGTACAAATGACTTGTCAGAAGTTCAGCGTTTGCTGCATTATTGTAATGCCAGTGTTTGAGGATATGCGGTACTATTGAAGGGTCCGTAAATGAGGGTGTGTTGCACTATTGGAGTGTCAGTAATTGAGTGTCTGCTGCACTGTTGCAGTGTCAGGAATTGGGGGTGTGCTGCACAATTGGAGTGTCAGTAATTGAGGGTTTGCTTCAGAATTGATGTGTCAGTAATTGAGGGTTTGCTGTACTATTGGAGTGTCAGTAATTGAGGGTGTGCTGCGCTATTGGAGTGTTAGTAATTGAGGGTGTGCTGCACTATTGGACTGTCAGTAATTGAGGGTGTGCTGCACTATTGGAGTGTCAGTAATTGAGGGTGTGCTGCACTATTGGAGTGTCAGTAATTGAGGGTGTGCAACATTATTGGTGTTTCAGTAATTGCGGGTGTGCTGCACTATTGGAGTGTCAGTAATTGAGGGTGTACTGCACTATTGGAGTGTCAATAATTGAGGGTGTGCTGCACTATTGGAGTGTCAGTAATTGATGGTGTGCTGCACTATTGGAGTGTCAGTAATTCAGGGTGTGCTGCACTATTGGAGTGTCAGTATTTGAGGGTGTGCTGCACTATTTGAGTGTCAGTATTTGAGGGTGTGCTGCACCATTGGAGTATCAGTAGTTGAGGATGTGCTGCAATATTGGAGTGTCATTAATTGAGGGTGAGCTGCACTATTGGAGTGTCAGTAATTGAGGATGTGCCGCACTATTGGAGTGTCAGTATTTGAGGGTGTGCTGCACTATTGGAGTATCAGTAGTTGAGGGTGTGCTGTGCTATTGGAGTGTCAGTAATTGAAGGTGTGCTGAACTATTTGAGTGTCAGTAATTGAGGCTCTGCTGCACTGTTGGAATGTCAGTAATTGAGTGTGTGCTGCATTACTGGAATGTCAGTAATTGAGGGTGAGCTGCACAATTGCGGTGACAGTTTTCGAGAGTGTGCTACACTACTGAATGGTCGGTAATTGAGGGTTTGCTGCAGTATGGGATTGTCTGTAATTGAGGGTGTGCTGCACTATTGGAGTGTCAGTAATTGAGGATGTGCTGCCCTATTAGAGTGTCAGTAATTGAGGGTGTGCTGCGCTATTGGAGTGTCAATAATTGAGGATGTGCTGCACTATTGGAGTGTCAGTAATTGAGGATGTGCTGCACTATTAGAGTGTCAGTAATTGAGGGTGTGGTGCACTATTGGAGTGTTATTAATTGATGGTGTGCTGCATTACTGGAAAGTCAGTAATTGAGGGTGAGCTGCGCTATTGGAGTGACAGTAATTGAGCGTGTGCTGCATTACTGGAGTGTCAGTCATTGAGGGTTAGCCACACAATTGGAGTGTCAGTTTTCGAGGGTGTGCTGCACTATGGGAGTGTCAGCAGATGAGTTTGTGCTGCACTATTGGAGGGTCAGAATTGAGGGTGTGCTGCACTATTTGAGTCTCAGTATTTAAGGGTGAGCTGCACTATGGGAGTGTCAGCAAATGAGTTTGTGCTGCACTATTGGAGGGTCAGAATTGAGGGTGTGCTGCACAATTTAAGTTTCCGAAATTGACCGTTTGCTGCACTATTATAGTGCCAGTATTTGAGGATGTGCTGTACTATTGGAGGGTCAGTAATTGAGGAGATGCTGTGCTATTGGAGTGTCAGTAATTGAAGGTGTGCTGAACTATTCGAGTATCAGTAACTGAGGGAGTGCTGCACTATTGCAGTGTCAGCAATTGAGTTTGTGCTACACTATTGGAGTTTCAGAATTGAGGGTGTGCTGCACAATTGGAGTGTCAGTATTTGACAGTTTTCTGCACTATTATAGTGGCAGTATTTGAGGATATGCTGTACTATTGATGGGTCAGTAATTGAGGGTGTGCTGAACTATTGGAGTGTCAGTAATTCAGGGTGTGCTGCACTATTGGAGTGTCAGTAATTGAGGGTATGCCGCACTATTGGAGTGTCAGTAATTGTGGGTGTGCTGCACTATTGGAGTGTCAGTAATTGAGGGTATGCCGCAATATTGGAGTGTCAGTAATTGAGGGTATGCTGCACTATTGGAGTGTCAGTAATTGAGGGTGCGCTGCGCTATTGGAGTGTCAGTAATTGAGTGTATGCCGCACTATTGGAGTGTCAGTAATTGAGTGTATGCCGCACTATTGGAGTGTCAGTAATTGACCGTTTGCTGCACTATTATAGTAGCAGTATTTGAGGATATGCTGTACTATTGGAGGGTCAGTAATAGAGGGTGTGCTGCACTATTGGAGTGTCAGTAATTAAGGTTTGTGCTGCACTATTGGGGTGTCAGTAATTGAGAGTGTGCTGCATTATTGGAGTGTCAGTAATTGAGGGTGTGCTGCACTATTGGAGTGTCAGTAATTGAGGGTGTGCTGCACTATTGGAGTGTCAGTTTTTGAGGCCGTGCTGCACTATTAGAGTGTCAGTATTTGAGGATGTGGTGCATTAATGGAGTGTCAGTAATTGAGGGTGTGGTGTACTATTGGAGTGTCAGTAATTGAGGATGTGCTGTACAAATGACTTGTCAGAAGTTCAGCGTTTGCTGCATTATTGTAATGCCAGTGTTTGAGGATATGCGGTACTATTGAAGGGTCCGTAAATGAGGGTGTGTTGCACTATTGGAGTGTCAGTAATTGAGTGTCTGCTGCACTGTTGCAGTGTCAGGAATTGGGGGTGTGCTGCACAATTGGAGTGTCAGTAATTGAGGGTTTGCTTCAGAATTGATGTGTCAGTAATTGAGGGTTTGCTGTACTATTGGAGTGTCAGTAATTGAGGGTGTGCTGCGCTATTGGAGTGTTAGTAATTGAGGGTGTGCTGCACTATTGGAGTGTCAGTAATTGAGGGTGTGCTGCACTATTGGAGTGTCAGTAATTGAGGGTGTGCTGCACTATTGGAGTGTCAGTAAGAGGGTGTGCTGCACTATTGGAGTGTCAGTAATTGAGGGTGTGCAGCATTATTGGTGTTTCAGTAATTGCGGGTGTGCTGCACTATTGGAGTGTCAGTAATTGAGGTTGTACTGCACTATTGGAGTGTCAATAATTGAGGGTGTGCTGCACTATTGGAGTGTCAGTAATTGATGGTGTGCTGCACTATTGGAGTGTCAGTAATTCAGAGTGTGCTGCACTATTGGAGTGTCAGTATTTGAGGGTGTGCTGCACTATTTGAGTGTCAGTATTTGAGGGTGTGCTGCACCATTGGAGTATCAGTAGTTGAGGATGTGCTGCAATATTGGAGTGTCATTAATTGAGGGTGAGCTGCACTATTGGAGTGTCAGTAATTGAGGATGTGCCGCACTATTGGAGTGTCAGTATTTGAGGGTGTGCTGCACTATTGGAGTATCAGTAGTTGAGGGTGTGCTGTGCTATTGGAGTGTCAGTAATTGAAGGTGTGCTGAACTATTCGAGTGTCAGTAATTGAGGCTCTGCTGCACTGTTGGAATGTCAGTAATTGAGGGTGTGCTGCACTATTGGAGTGTCAGTAATTGAGTGTGTGCTGCATTACTGGAATGTCAGTAATTGAGGGTGAGCTGCACAATTGCGGTGACAGTTTTCGAGAGTGTGCTACACTACTGAATGGTCGGTAATTGAGGGTGTGCTGCAGTATGGGATTGTCTGTAATTGAGGGTGTGCTGCACTATTGGAGTGTCAGTAATTGAGGATGTGCTGCACTATTAGAGTGTCAGTAATTGAGGGTGTGCTGCGCTATTGGAGTGTCAATAATTGAGGATGTGCTGCACTATTGGAGTGTCAGTAATTGAGGGTGTGGTGCACTATTGGAGTGTTATTAATTGATGGTGTGCTGCATTACTGGAAAGTCAGTAATTGAGGGTGAGCTGCGCTATTGGAGTGTCAGTAATTGAGGGTGTGCTGCATTACTGGAGTGTCAGTCATTGAGGGTTAGCCACACAATTGGAGTGTCAGTTTTCGAGGGTGTGCTACACTATGGGAGTGCCAGCAAATGAGTTTGTGCTGCACTATTGGAGGGTCAGAATTGAGGGTGTGCTGCACAATTTAAGTTTCAGAAATTGACCGTTTGCTGCACTATTATAGTGCCAGTATTTGAGGATGTGCTGTACTATTGGAGGGTCAGTAATTGAGGAGATGCTGTGCTATTGGAGTGTCAGTATTTGAAGGTGTGCTGAACTATTCGAGTATCAGTAACTGAGGGAGTGCTGCACTATTGCAGTGTCAGGAATTGAGTTTGTGCTACACTATTGGAGTGTCAGAATTGAGGGTGTGCTGCACAGTTGGAGTGTCAGTATTTGACAGTTTTCTGCACTATTATAGTGGCAGTATTTGAGGATATGCTGTACTATTGATGGGTCAGTAATTGAAGGTGTGCTGAACTATTGGAGTGTCAGTAATTCAGGGTGTGCTCCACTATTGGAGTGTCAGTAATTGAGGGTATGCCGCACTATTGGAGTGTCAGTAATTGAGGGTGTGCTGCACTATTGGAGTGTCAGTAATTGAGGGTGTGCTGCACTATTGGAGTGTCAGTAATTGAGGGTGCGCTGCGCTATTGGAGTGTCAGTAATTGAGTGTATGCCGCACTATTGGAGTGTCAGTAATTGAGGGTGTGCTGCACTATTGGCGTGTCAGTAATTGAGGGTGTGCTGCACTATTGGCGTGTCAGTAATTGAGGGTGAGCTGCACTATTGGAGTGTCAGTAATTCAGGGTGTGCTGCACTATTGGAGTGTCAGTAATTGAGGGTGAGCTGCACTATTGGAGTGTCAGTAATTGAGGGTGTGCTGCACTATTTGAGTGTCAGTATTTGAGGGTGTGCTGCACCATTGGAGTATCAGTAGTTGAGGATGTGCTGCAATATTGGAGTGTCATTAATTGAGGGTGAGCTGCACTATTGGAGTGTCAGTAATTGAGGATGTGCCGCACTATTGGAGTGTCAGTATTTGAGGGTGTGCTGCACTATTTGAGTGTCAGTATTTGAGGGTGTGCTGCACCATTGGAGTATCAGTAGTTGAGGAGTGCTGCACTATTGGAGTGTCAGTAATTGAGGGTGTGCTGCACTATTGGAGGGTCAGAATTGAGTTTGTGCTGCACAATTGAAGTTTCAGAAATTCACCGTTTGCTGCACTATTACAGCGCCAGCATTTGAGGATATGCTGTACTATTGGAGGGTCAGTAATTGAGGGTGTGCTGCACTTTTGGAGGGTCAGAATTGAGTTTGTGCTGCACTATTAGAGTGTCAGTAATTGAGGGTGTGGTGCACTATTGGAGTGTCAGTAATTGAGGATGTGCTGCACTATTAGAGTGTCAGTAATTGAGGGTGTGGTGCACTATTGGAGTGTTATTAATTGATGGTGTGCTGCATTACTGGAAAGTCAGTAATTGAGGGTGAGCTGCGCTATTGGAGTGTCAGTAATTGAGGGTGTGCTGCATTACTGGAGTGTCAGTAATTGAGGGTTAGCCACACAATTGGAGTGTCAGTTTTCGAGGGTGTGCTGCACTATGGGAGTGTCAGCAGATGAGTTTGTGCTGCACTATTGGAGGGTCAGAATTGAGGGTGTGCTGCACAATTTAAGTTTCAGAAATTGACCATTTGCTGCACTATTATAGTGCCAGTATTTGAGGATATGCTGTACTATTGGAGTGCCAGTAATTGAGGGTGTGCTACACTATTTGAGTCTCAGTATTTAAGGGTGAGCTGCACTATGGGAGTGTCAGCAAATGAGTTTGTGCTGCACTATTGGAGGGTCAGAATTGAGGGTGTGCTGCACAATTTAAGTTTCAGAAATTGACCGTTTGCTGCACTATTATAGTGCCAGTATTTGAGGATGTGCTGTACTATTGGAGGGTCAGTAATTGAGGAGATGCTGTGCTATTGGAGTGTCAGTAATTGAAGGTGTGCTGAACTATTCGAGTATCAGTAACTGAGGGAGTGCTGCACTATTGCAGTGTCAGCAATTGAGTATGTGCTACACTATTGGAGTGTCAGAATTGAGGGTGTGCTGCACAATTGGAGTGTCAGTATTTGACAGTTTTCTGCACTATTATAGTGGCAGTATTTGAGGATATGCTGTACTATTGATGGGTCAGTAATTGAAGGTGTGCTGAACTATTGGAGTGTCAGTAATTCAGGGTGTGCTCCACTATTGGAGTGTCAGTAATTGAGGGTATGCCGCACTATTGGAGTGTCAGTAATTGAGGGTGTGCTGCACTATTGGAGTGTCAGTAATTGAGGTGCGCTGCGCTATTGGAGTGTCAGTAATTGAGTGTATGCCGCACTATTGGAGTGTCAGTAATTGAGTGTATGCCGCACTATTGGAGTGTCAGTAATTGAGGGTGTGCTGCACTATTGGAGTGTCAGTAATTGAGGGTGAGCTGCACTATTGGAGTGTCAGTAATTCAGGGTGTGCTGCACTATTGGCGTGTCAGGAATTGAGGGTGTGCTGCACTATTGGCGTGTCAGGAATTGAGGGTGTGCTGCACTATTGGAGTGTCTGTAATTAAGGTTTGTGCTGCACTATTGGGGTGTCAGTAATTGAGAGTGTGCTGCATTATTGGAGTGTCAGTAATTGAGGGTGTGCTGCACTATTGGAGTGTCAGTAATTGAGGGTGTGCTGCACTATTGGAGTGTCAGTATTTGAGGCCGTGCTGCACTATTAGACTGTCAGTATTTGAGGATGTGGTGCATTAATGGAGGGTCAGTAATTGAGGGTGTGGTGTACTATTGGAGTGTCAGTAATTGAGGATGTGCTGTACAAATGACTTGTCAGAAGTTCAGCGTTTGCTGCACTATTGTAATGCCAGTGTTTGAGGATATGCGGTACTATTGAAGGGTCCGTAAATGAGGGTGTGTTGCACTATTGGAGTGTCAGTAATTGAGTGTCTGCTGCACTGTTGCAGTGTCAGGAATTGGGGGTGTGCTGCACAATTGGAGTGTCAGTAATTGAGGGTTTGCTTCAGAATTGATGTGTCAGTAATTGAGGGTTTGCTGTACTATTGGAGTGTCAGTAATTGAGGGTGTGCTGCGCTATTGGCGTGTCAGGAATTGAGGGTGTGCTGCACTATTGGAGTGTCTGTAATTAAGGTTTGTGCTGCACTATTGGGGTGTCAGTAATTGAGAGTGTGCTGCATTATTGGAGTGTCAGTAATTGAGGGTGTGCTGCACTATTGGAGTGTCAGTAATTGAGGGTGTGCTGCACTATTGGAGTGTCAGTATTTGAGGCCGTGCTGCACTATTAGAGTGTCAGTATTTGAGGATGTGGTGCATTAATGGAGGGTCAGTAATTGAGGGTGTGGTGTACTATTGGAGTGTCAGTAATTGAGGCTGTGCTGTACAAATGACTTGTCAGAAGTTCAGCGTTTGCTGCACTATTGTAATGCCAGTGTTTGAGGATATGCGGTACTATTGAAGGGTCCGTAAATGAGGGTGTGTTGCACTATTGGAGTGTCAGTAATTGAGTGTCTGCTGCACTGTTGCAGTGTCAGGAATTGGGGGTGTGCTGCACAATTGGAGTGTCAGTAATTGAGGGTTTGCTTCAGAATTGATGTGTCAGTAATTGAGGGTTTGCTGTAGTATTGGAGTGTCAGTAATTGAGGGTGTGCTGCGCTATTGGAGTGTTAGTAATTGTTGGTGCGCTGCACTATTGGAGTGTCAGTAATTGAGCGTGTGCTGCACTTTTGGAGTGTCAGAAATTGAGGGTTTGCTTCAGAATTGGCGTGTCAGTAATTGAGGCTGTGCTGCAATATTGTTGTGTCAGCAATTGAGGCTATGCTGCGCTTTTGGAGTGTCAGTAATTTAAGGTGCGCTGCACTATTGGAGTGTCTGTAATTGAGGTTGCACTGCACTATTGGAGGGTCAGTAATTGTGGATGTGCTGCACTATTGGAGTGTCAGTAATTGAGGCTGTGCTGCACTATTGGAGGGTCAGTAATTGAAGGTGTGCTGCACTATTGGAGGGTCAGAATTGAGGGTGTGCTGCACAATTTAAGTTTCAGAAATTGACCGTTTGCCGCACTATTATAGTGCCAGTATTTGAGGATATGCTGTACTATTGGTGTGCCAGTAATTGAGGGTGTGCTGCACTATTTGAGTCTCAGTATTTAAGGGTGAGCTGCACTATGGGAGTGTCAGCAAATGAATTTGTGCTGCACTATTGGAGGGTCAGA
Organism: Isurus oxyrinchus; assembly: GCA_026770705.1. NCBI lineage: Eukaryota > Metazoa > Chordata > Chondrichthyes > Lamniformes > Lamnidae > Isurus > Isurus oxyrinchus. Next base: position 113,677 of record JANJGN010000373.1, read on the forward strand.
ATTGAGGGTGTGCTGCACAATTTAAGTTTCAGAAATTGACCGTTTGCTGCACTATTATAGTGCCAGTATTTGAGGATGTGCTGTACTATTGGATGGTCAGTAATTGAGGAGATGCTGTGCTATTGGAGTGTCAGTAATTGAAGGTGTGCTGAACTATTCGAGTATCAGTAATTGAGGGAGTGCTGCACTATTGCAGTGTCAGCAATTGAGTTTGTGCTACACTATTGGAGTGTCAGAATTGAGGGTGTGCTGCACAATTGGAGTGTCAGTATTTGACAGTTTTCTGCACTATTATAGTGGCAGTATTTGAGGATATGCTGTACTATTGATGGGTCAGTAATTGAAGGTGTGCTGAACTATTGGAGTGTCAGTAATTCAGGGTGTGCTCCACTATTGGAGTGTCAGTAATTGAGGGTATGCCGCACTATTGGAGTGTCAGTAATTGAGGGTGTGCTGCACTATTGGAGTGTCAGTAATTGAGGTGCGCTGCGCTATTGGAGTGTCAGTAATTGAGTGTATGCCGCACTATTGGAGTGTCAGTAATTGAGTGTATGCCGCACTATTGGAGTGTCAGTAATTGAGGGTGTGCTGCACTATTGGAGTGTCAGTAATTGAGGGTGAGCTGCACTATTGGAGTGTCAGTAATTCAGGGTGTGCTGCACTATTGGCGTGTCAGGAATTGAGGGTGTGCTGCACTATTGGAGTGTCAGTAATTGAGGATGTGCCGCACTATTGGAGTGTCAGTATTTGAGGATGTGCTGCACTATTTGAGTGTCAGTATTTGAGGGTGTGCTGCACCATTGGAGTATCAGTAGTTGAGGATGTGCTGCAATATTGGAGTGTCATTAATTGAGGGTGAGCTTCACTATTGGAGTGTCAGTAATTGAGGATGTGCCGCACTATTGGAGTGTCAGTATTTGAGGGTGTGCTGCACTATTGGAGTATCAGTAGTTGAGGGTGTGCTGTGCTATTGGAGTGTCAGTAATTGAAGGTGTGCTGAACTATTTGAGTGTCAGTAATTGAGGCTCTGCTGCACTGTTGGAATGTCAGTAATTGAGGGTGTGCTGCACTATTGGAGTGTCAGTAATTGAGTGTGTGCTGCATTACTGGAATGTCAGTAATTGAGGGTGAGCTGCACAATTGCGGTGACAGTTTTCGAGAGTGTGCTACACTACTGAATGGTCGGTAATTGAGGGTTTGCTGCAGTATGGGATTGTCTGTAATTGAGGGTGTGCTGCACTATTGGAGTGTCAGTAATTGAGGATGTGCTGCACTATTAGAGTGTCAGTAATTGAGGGTGTGCTGCGCTATTGGAGTGTCAATAATTGAGGATGTGCTGCACTATTGGAGTGTCAGTAATTGAGGATGTGCTGCACTATTAGAGTGTCAGTAATTGAGGGTGTGGTGCACTATTGGAGTGTTATTAATTGATGGTGTGCTGCATTACTGGAAAGTCAGTAATTGAGGGTGAGCTGCGCTATTGGAGTGTCAGTAATTGAGGGTGTGCTGCATTACTGGAGTGTCAGTCATTGAGGGTTAGCCACACAATTGGAGTGTCAGTTTTCGAGGGTGTGCTGCACTATGGGAGTGTCAGCAATTGAGTTTGTGCTGCACTATTGGAGGGTCAGAATTGAGGGTGTGCTGCACAATTTAAGTTTCAGAAATTGACCGTTTGCTGCACTATTATAGTGCCAGTATTTGAGGATGTGCTGTACTATTGGAGGGTCAGTAATTGAGGAGATGCTGTGCTATTGGAGTGTCAGTAATTGAAGGTGTGCTGAACTATTCGAGTATCAGTAACTGAGGGAGTGCTGCACTGTTGCAGTGTCAGCAATTGAGTTTGTGCTACACTATTGGAGTGTCAGAATTGAGGGTGTGCTGCACAATTGGAGTGTCAGTATTTGACAGTTTTCTGCACTATTATAGTGGCAGTATTTGAGGATATGCTGTACTATTGATGGGTCAGTAATTGAAGGTGTGCTGAACTATTGGAGTGTCAGTAATTCAGGGTGTGCTGCACTATTGGAGTGTCAGTAATTGACGGTGTGCCGCACTATTGGAGTGTCAGTAATTGAGGGTATGCTGCACTATTGGAGTGTCAGTAATTGAGGGTGTGCTGCGCTATTGGAGTGTCAGTAATTGAGTGTATGCCGCACTATTGGAGTGTCAGTAATTGAGTGTATGCCGCACTATTGGAGTGTCAGAAATTGAGGGTGTGCTGCACTATTGGAGTGTCAGTAATTGAGGGTGAGCTGCACTATTGGAGTGTCAGTAATTCAGGGTGTGCTGCACTATTGGAGTGTCAGTAATTGAGGATGTGCCGCACTATTGGAGTGTCAGTATTTGAGGGTGTGCTGCACTATTTGAGTGTCAGTATTTGAGGGTGTGCTGCACCATTGGAGTATCAGTAGTTGAGGAGTGCTGCACTATTGGAGTGTCAGTAATTGAGGGTGTGCTGCACTATTGGAGGGTCAGAATTGAGTTTGTGCTGCAGAATTGAAGTTTCAGAAATTAACCGTTTGCTGCACTATTACAGCGCCAGCATTTGAGGATATGCTGTACTATTGGAGGGTCAGTAATTGAGGGTGTGCTGCACTTTTGGAGGGTCAGAATTGAGTTTGTGCTGCACTATTAGAGTGTCAGTAATTGAGGGTGTGGTGCACTATTGGAGTGTCAGTAATTGAGGATGTGCTGCACTATTAGAATGTCAGTAATTGAGGGCGTGGTGCACTATTGGAGTGTTATTAATTGATGGTGTGCTGCATTACTGGAAAGTCAGTAATTGAGGGTGAGCTGCGCTATTGGAGTGTCAGTAATTGAGGGTGTGCTGCATTACTGGAGTGTCAGTAATTGAGGGTTTGCCACACAATTGGAGTGTCAGTTTTCGAGGGTGTGCTGCACTATGGGAGTGTCAGCAAATGAGTTTGTGCTGCACTATTGGAGGGTCAGAATTGAGGGTGTGCTGCACAATTTAAGTTTCAGAAATTGACCGTTTGCTGCACTATTATAGTGCCAGTATTTGAGGATATGCTGTACTATTGGAGTGCCAGTAATTGAGGGTGTGCTACACTATTTGAGTCTCAGTATTTAAGGGTGAGCTACACTATGGGAGTGTCAGCAAATGAGTTTGTGCTGCACTATTGGAGTGTCAGAATTGAGGGTGTGCTGCACAATTGGAGTGTCAGTATTTGACAGTTTTCTGCACTATTATAGTGGCAGTATTTGAGGATATGCTGTACTTTTGATGGGTCAGTAATTGAAGGTGTGCTGAACTATTGGAGTGTCAGTAATTCAGGGTGTGCTCCACTATTGGAGTGTCAGTAATTGAGGGTATGCCGCACTATTGGAGTGTCAGTAATTGAGGGTGTGCTGCACTATTGGAGTGTCAGTAATTGAGTGTATGCCGCACTATTGGAGTGTCAGTAATTGAGTGTATGCCGCACTATTGGAGTGTCAGTATTTGAGGGTGTGCTGCACTATTGGAGTGTCAGTAATTGAGGGTGAGCTGCACTATTGGAGTGTCAGTAATTCAGGGTGTGCTGCACTATTGGCGTGTCAGGAATTGAGGGTGTGCTGCACTATTGGCGTGTCAGGAATTGAGGGTGTGCTGCACTATTGGAGTGTCTGTAATTAAGGTTTGTGCTGCACTATTGGGGTGTCAGTAATTGAGAGTGTGCTGCACTATTGGAGGATCAGAATTGAGGGTGTGCTGCACAATTTAAGTTTCAGAAATTGACCGTTTGCTGCACTATTATAGTGCCAGTATTTGAGGATGTGCTGTACTATTGGAGGGTCAGTAATTGAGGAGATGCTGTGCTATTGGAGTGTCAGTAATTGAAGGTGTGCTGAACTATTCGAGTATCAGTAACTGAGGGAGTGCTGCACTATTGCAGTGTCAGCAATTGAGTTTGTGCTACACTATTGGAGTGTCAGAATTGAGGGTGTGCTGCACAATTGGAGTGTCAGTATTTGACAGTTTTCTGCACTATTATAGTGGCAGTATTTGAGGATATGCTGTACTATTGATGGGTCAGTAATTGAAGGTGTGCTGAACTATTGGAGTGTCAGTAATTCAGGGTGTGCTCCACTTTTGGAGTGTCAGTAATTGAGTGTGAGCTGCACTATTGGAGTGTCAGTAATTGAGTGTATGCCGCACTATTGGAGTGTCAGTAATTGAGGGTGTGCTGCACTATTGGAGTGTCAGTAATTGAGGGTGAGCTGCACTATTGGAGTGTCAGTAATTGAGGGTGTGCTGCACTATTTGAGTGTCAGTATTTGAGGGTGTGCTGCATCATTGGAGTATCAGTAATTGAGGATGTGCTGCAATATTGGACTGTCATTAATTGAGGGTGAGCTGCAGTATTTGAGGGTCAGTAATAAAGATTGTTCTACACTATATGAGTGTCAGTAATTGAGGGTGTGCTGCACTATAGGAGTGTCAGAATTGATGGTGTGCTGCACAATTGAAGTTTCAGAAATTGATCGTTTGCTGCACTATTATAGTGCCAGTATTTGAGGATATGCTGTACTATTGGAGGGTCAGTAATTGAGGCTGTGCTGCACTATTATAGTGCCAGTATTTGCGGATGTGCTGCACTATTGGAGGGTCAGTAATTGAGGGTGTGCTGCCCTATTGGAGTGTCAGTAATTGAGGGTGTGCTGCACTGTTGGAGGGTCAGTAATTGAGGATGAGCTGCACTATTAGAGTGTCAGAAATTGAGGGTGTGGTGCACTATTGGAGTGTCAGTAATTGATGATGTGCTGCACTACTGAAGTGTCCGTAATTGAGGGTGAGCTGCACTATTGGAGTGTCAGTAATTGAGGATGTGCCGCACTATTGGAGTGTCAGTATTTGAGGGTGTGCTGCACTATTTGAGTTTCAGTATTTGAGGGTGTGCTGCACCATTGGAGTGTCAGTAATTGAGGGTGTTCAGCACTATTGGAGGGTCAGAATTGAGTTTGTGCTGCACAATTGAAGTTTCAGAAATTAACCGTTTGCTGCACTATTACAGTGCCAGCATTTGAGTATATGCTGTACTATTGGAGGGTCAGTAATTGAGGGTGTGCTGCACTTTTGGAGGGTCAGAATTGAGTTTGTGCTGCACTATTAGAGTGTCAGTAATTGAGGGTGTGGTGCACTATTGGAGTGTCAGTAATTGCGGATGTGCTGCACTATTAGAGTGTCAGTAATTGAGGGTGTGGTGCACTATTGGAGTGTTATTAATTGATGGTGTGCTGCATTACTGGAAAGTCAGTAATTGAGGGTGAGCTGCGCTATTGGAGTGTCAGTAATTGAGGGTGTGCTGCATTACTGGAGTGTCAGTAATTGAGGGTTAGCCACACAATTGGAGTGTCAGTTTTCGAGGGTGTGCTGCACTATGGGAGTGTCAGCAAATGAGTTTGTGCTGCACTATTGGAGGGTCAGAATTGAGGGTGTGCTGCACAATTTAAGTTTCAGTAATTGACCGTTTGCTGCACTATTATAGTGCCAGTATTTGAGGATATGCTGTACTATTGGAGTGCCAGTAATTGAGGGTGTGCTGCACTATTTGAGTCTCAGTATTTAAGGGTGAGCTGCACTATGGGAGTGTCAGCAAATGAGTTTGTGCTGCACTATTGGAGGGTCAGAATTGAGGGTGTGCTGCACAATTTAAGTTTCAGAAATTGACCGTTTGCTGCACTATTATAGTGCCAGTATTTGAGGATGTGCTGTACTATTGGAGGGTCAGTAATTGAGGAGATGCTGTGCTATTGGAGTGTCAGTAATTGAAGGTGTGCTGAACTATTCGAGTATCAGTAACTGAGTTTGTGCTGCACTATTGCAGTGTCAGCAATTGAGTTTGTGCTACACTATTGGAGTGTCAGAATTGAGGGTGTGCTGCACAATTGGAGTGTCAGTATTTGACAGTTTTCTGCACTATTATAGTGGCAGTATTTGAGGATATGCTGTACTATTGATGGGTCAGTAATTGAAGGTGTGCTGAACTATTGGAGTGTCAGTAATTCAGGGTGTGCTCCACTATTGGAGTGTCAGTAATTCAGGGTGTGCTGCACTATTGGCGTGTCAGGAATTGAGGGTGTGCTGCACTATTGGCGTGTCAGGAATTGAGGGTGAGCTGCACTATTGGAGTGTCAGTAATTCAGGGTGTGCTGCACTATTGGAGTGTCAGTAATTGAGGGTGAGCTGCACTATTGGAGTGTCAGTAATTGAGGGTGTGCTGCTCTATTGGAGTGTCAGTATTTGAGGGTGTGCTGTACTATTTGAGTGTCAGTATTTGAGGGTGTGCTGCACCATTGGAGTATCAGTAGTTGAGGATGTGCTGCAATATTGGAGTGTCATTAATTGAGGGTGAGCTGCACTATTGGAGTGTCAGTAATTGAGGATGTGCCGCACTATTGGAGTGTCAGTATTTGAGGGTGTGCTGCACTATTTGAGTGTCAGTATTTGAGGGTGTGCTGCACCATTGGAGTATCAGTAGTTGAGGATGTGCTGCACTATTGGAGTGTCAGTAATTGAGGGTGTGCTGCACTATTGGAGGGTCAGAATTGAGTTTGTGCTGCACAATTGAAGTTTCAGAAATTAACCGTTTGCTGCACTATTACAGCGCCAGTATTTGAGGATATGCTGTACTATTGGAGGGTCAGTAATTGAGGGTGTGCTGCACTATTGGAGGGTCAGAATTGAGTTTGTGCTGCACTATATGAGTGTCAGTAATTGAGGGTGTGCTGCACTATTGGAGGGTCAGAATTGAGGGTGTGCTGCACTATTGGAGGGTCAGAATTGAGTTTGTGCTGCACTATATGAGTGTCAGTAATTGAGGGTGTGCTGCACTATTGGAGTGTCAGAAATTGACCGTTTGCTGCACTATTATAGTGCCAGTATTTGAGGTTATTCTGTACTATTGGAGGGTCAGTAATTGAGGAGATGCTGTGCTATTGGAGTGTCAGTAATTGAAGGTGTGCTGAACCATTCGAGTGTCAGTAATTGAGGCTCTGCTGCACTGTTGGAGGGTCAGTAATTGAGGATGTGCTGCACTATTGGAGTGTCAGTAATTGAGGGTGTGCTGCACTATTAGAGTGTCAGAATTTGAGGGTGTGGTGCACTATTGGAGTGTCAGTAATTGATGGTGTGCTGCACTGTTGGAGGGTCAGTAATTGAGGATGTGCTGCACTATTGGAGTGTCAGAAATTGAGGGTGTGCTGCACTATTGGAGTGTCAGTAATTGATGGTGTGCTGCATTACTGGAGAGTCAGTAATTGAGGGTGTGCTGCACTATTGGAGTGTCAGTAACTGAGGGTGTGCTGCACTACTGAAGTGTCAGTAATTGAGGGTGTGGTGCACTATTGAAGTGTCAGTAATTGATGGTGTTCTGCATTACTGGAGAGTCAGTAATTGAGGGTGAGCTGCGCTATTGGAGTGTCAGTAATTGAGGGTGTGCTGCATTACTGGAGTGTCAGTAATTGAGGGTTAGCCGCACAATTGGAGTGTCACTTTTCGAGGGTGTGCTGCACTATGGGAGTGTCAGCAAATGAGTTTGTGCTGCACTATTGGAGGGTCAGAATTGAGGGTGTGCTGCACAATTTAAGTTTCAGAAATTGATCGTTTGCTGCACTATTATAGTGCCAGTATTTGAGGATATGCTGTACTATTGGAGTGCCAGTAATTGAGGGTGTGCTGCACTATTTGAGTCTCAGTATTTAAGGGTGAGCTGCACTATGGGAGTGTCAGCAAATGAGTTTGTGCTGCACTATTGGAGGGTCAGAATTGAGGGTTTGCTGCACAATTTAAGTTTCAGAAATTGACCGTTTGCTGCACTATTTTAGTGCCAGTATTTGAGGATATGCTGTACTATTGGAGGGTCAGTAATTGAGGGGATGCTGTGCTATTGGAGTGTCAGTAATTGAAGGTGTGCTGAACTATTCGAGTATCAGTAACTGAGGGAGTGCTGCACTATTGCAGTGTCAGCAATTGAGTTTGTGCTACACTATTGGAGTGTCAGAATTGAGGGTGTGCTGCACAATTGGAGTGTCAGTATTTGACAGTTTTCTGCACTATTATAGTGGCAGTATTTGAGGATATGCTGTACTATTGATGGGTCAGTAATTGAGGGTGTGCTGCACTATCGGAGTGTCAGTAATTGAGGGTGTGCTGCACTATTGGAGTGTCAGTAATTGAGTGTATGCCGCACTATTGGAGTGTCAGTAATTGAGTGTATGCCGCACTATTGGAGTGTCAGCAATTGAGGGTGAGCTGCACTATTGGAGTGTCAGTAATTGAGGGTGTGCTGCACTATTTGAGTGTCAGTATTTGAGGGTGTGCTGCATCATTGGAGTATCAGTAATTGAGGATGTGCTGCAATATTGGACTGTCATTAATTGAGGGTGAGCTGCAGTATTTGAGGGTCAGTAATAAAGATTGTTCTACACTATATGAGTGTCAGTAATTGAGGGTGTGCTGCACTATAGGAGTGTCAGAATTGATGGTGTGCTGCACAATTGAAGTTTCAGAAATTGATCGTTTGCTGCACTATTATAGTGCCAGTATTTGAGGATATGCTGTACTATTGGAGGGTCAGTAATTGAGGCTGTGCTGCACTATTATAGTGCCAGTATTTGAGGATGTGCTGCACTATTGGAGGGTCAGTAATTGAGGGTGTGCTGCCCTATTGGAGTGTCAGTAATTGAGGGTGTGCTGCACTGTTGGAGGGTCAGTAATTGAGGATGAGCTGCACTATTAGAGTGTCAGAAATTGAGGGTGTGGTGCACTATTGGAGTGTCAGTAATTGATGGTGTGCTGCACTACTGAAGTGTCCGTAATTGAGGGTGAGCTGCACTATTGGAGTGTCAGTAATTGAGGATGTGCCGCACTATTGGAGTGTCAGTATTTGAGGGTGTGCTGCACTATTTGAGTGTCAGTATTTGAGGGTGTGCTGCACCATTGGAGTATCAGTAGTTGAGGAGTGCTGCACTATTGGAGTGTCAGTAATTGAGGGTGTGCTGCACTATTGGAGGGTCAGAATTTGAGGGTGTGCTGCATCATTGGAGTATCAGTAATTGAGGATGTGCTGCAATATTGGACTGTCATTAATTGAGGGTGAGCTGCAGTATTTGAGGGTCAGTAATAAAGATTGTTCTACACTATATGAGTGTCAGTAATTGAGGGTGTGCTGCACTATAGGAGTGTCAGAATTGATGGTGTGCTGCACAATTGAAGTTTCAGAAATTGATCGTTTGCTGCACTATTATAGTGCCAGTATTTGAGGATATGCTGTACTATTGGAGGGTCAGTAATTGAGGCTGTGCTGCACTATTATAGTGCCAGTATTTGAGGATGTGCTGCACTATTGGAGGGTCAGTAATTGAGGGTGTGCTGCCCTATTGGAGTGTCAGTAATTGAGGGTGTGCTGCACTGTTGGAGGGTCAGTAATTGAGGATGAGCTGCACTATTAGAGTGTCAGAAATTGAGGGTGTGGTGCACTATTGGAGTGTCAGTAATTGATGGTGTGCTGCACTACTGAAGTGTCCGTAATTGAGGGTGAGCTGCACTATTGGAGTGTCAGTAATTGAGGATGTGCCGCACTATTGGAGTGTCAGTATTTGAGGGTGTGCTGCACTATTTGAGTGTCAGTATTTGAGGGTGTGCTGCACCATTGGAGTATCAGTAGTTGAGGAGTGCTGCACTATTGGAGTGTCAGTAATTGAGGGTGTGCTGCACTATTGGAGGGTCAGAATTGAGTTTGTGCTGCACTATTAGAGTGTCAGTAATTGAGGGTGTGGTGCACTATTGGAGTGTCAGTAATTGAGGATGTGCTGCACTATTAGAGTGTCAGTAATTGAGGGTGTGGTGCACTATTGGAGTGTTATTAATTGATGGTGTGCTGCATTACTGGAAAGTCAGTAATTGAGGGTGAGCTGCGCTATTGGAGTGTCAGTAATTGAGGGTGTGCTGCATTACTGGAGTGTCAGTAATTGAGGGTTAGCCACACAATTGGAGTGTCAGTTTTCGAGGGTGTGCTGCACTATGGGAGTGTCAGCAAATGAGTTTGTGCTGCACTATTGGAGGGTCAGAATTGAGGGTGTGCTGCACAATTTAAGTTTCAGAAATTGACCGTTTGCTGCACTATTATAGTGCCAGTATTTGAGGATATGCTGTACTATTGGAGTGCCAGTAATTGAGGGTGTGCTGCACTATTTGAGTCTCAGTATTTAAGGGTGAGCTGCACTATGGGAGTGTCAGCAAATGAGTTTGTGCTGCACTATTGGAGGGTCAGAATTGAGGGTGTGCTGCACAATTTAAGTTTCAGAAATTGACCGTTTGCTGCACTATTATAGTGCCAGTATTTGAGGATGTGCTGTACTATTGGAGGGTCAGTAATTGAGGAGATGCTGTGCTATTGGAGTGTCAGTAATTGAAGGTGTGCTGAACTATTCGAGTATCAGTAACTGAGGGAGTGCTGCACTATTGCAGTGTCAGCAATTGAGTTTGTGCTACACTATTGGAGTGTCAGAATTGAGGGTGTGCTGCACAGTTGGAGTGTCAGTATTTGACAGTTTTCTGCACTATTATAGTGGCAGTATTTGAGGATATGCTGTACTATTGATGGGTCAGTAATTGAAGGTGTGCTGAACTATTGGAGTGTCAGTAATTCAGGGTGTGCTCCACTATTGGAGTGTCAGTAATTGAGGGTATGCCGCACTATTGGAGTGTCAGTAATTGAGGGTGTGCTGCACTATTGGAGTGTCAGTAATTGAGGTACGCTGCGCTATTGGAGTGTCAGTAATTGAGTGTATGCCGCACTATTGGAGTGTCAGTAATTGAGTGTATGCCGCACTATTGGAGTGTCAGTAATTGAGGGTGTGCTGCACTATTGGAGTGTCAGTAATTGAGGGTGAGCTGCACTATTGGAGTGTCAGTAATTCAGGGTGTGCTGCACTATTGGCGTGTCAGGAATTGAGGGTGTGCTGCACTATTGGCGTGTCAGGAATTGAGGGTGAGCTGCACTATTGGAGTGTCAGTAATTCAGGGTGTGCTGCACTATTGGAGTGTCAGTAATTGAGGGTGAGCTGCACTATTGGAGTGTCAGTAATTGAGGGTGTGCTGCTCTATTGGAGTGTCAGTATTTGAGGCTGTGCTGTACTATTTGAGTGTCAGTATTTGAGGGTGTGCTGCACCATTGGAGTATCAGTAGTTGAGGATGTGCTGCAATATTGGAGTGTCATTAATTGAGGGTGAGCTGCACTATTGGAGTGTCAGTAATTGAGGATGTGCCGCACTATTGGAGTGTCAGTATTTGAGGGTGTGCTGCACTATTTGAGTGTCAGTATTTGAGGGTGTGCTGCACCATTGGAGTATCAGTAGTTGAGGATGTGCTGCAATATTGGAGTGTCATTAATTGAGGGTGAGCTGCACTATTGGAGTGTCAGTAATTGAGGATGTGCCGCACTATTGGAGTGTCAGTATTTGAGGGTGTGCTGCACTATTTGAGTGTCAGTATTTGAGGGTGTGCTGCACCATTGGAGTATCAGTAGTTGAGGATGTGCTGCACTATTGGAGTGTCAGTAATTGAGGGTGTGCTGCACTATTGGAGGGTCAGAATTGAGTTTGTGCTGCACAATTGAACTTTCAGAAATTAACCGTTTGCTGCACTATTACAGCGCCAGTATTTGAGGATATGCTGTACTATTGGAGGGTCAGTAATTGAGGGTGTGCTGCACTATTGGAGGGTCAGAATTGAGTTTGTGCTGCACTATATGAGTGTCAGTAATTGAGGGTGTGCTGCACTATTGGAGGGTCAGAATTGAGGGTGTGCTGCACTATTGGAGGGTCAGAATTGAGTTTGTGCTGCACTATATGAGTGTCAGTAATTGAGGGTGTGCTGCACTATTGGAGTGTCAGAAATTGACCGTTTGTTGCACTATTATAGTGCCAGTATTTGAGGTTATTCTGTACTATTGGAGGGTCAGTAATTGAGGAGATGCTGTGCTATTGGAGTGTCAGTAATTGAAGGTGTGCTGAACCATTCGAGTGTCAGTAATTGAGGCTCTGCTGCACTGTTGGAGGGTCAGTAATTGAGGATGTGCTGCACTATTGGAGTGTCAGTAATTGAGGATGTGCTGCACTATTAGAGTGTCAGAAATTGAGGGTGTGGTGCACTATTGGACTGTCAGTAATTGAGGGTGCGCTGCGCTATTGGAGTGTCAGTAATTGAGTGTATGCCGCACTATTGGAGTGTCAGTAATTGAGTGTATGCCGCAATATTGGAGTGTCAGTAATTGAGGGTGTGTTGCACTATTGGCGTGTCAGTAATTGAGGGTGTGCTGCACTATTGGAGTGTCAGTAATTGAGGGTGAGCTGCACTATTGGAGTGTCAGTAATTGAGAGTGTGCTGCACTATTTGAGTGTCAGTATTTGAGGGTGTGCTGCATCATTGGAGTATCAGTAATTGAGGATGTGCTGCAATATTGGACTGTCATTAATTGAGGGTGAGCTGCAGTATTTGAGGGTCAGTAATAAAGATTGTTCTACACTATATGAGTGTCAGTAATTGAGGGTGTGCTGCACTATAGGAGTGTCAGAATTGATGGTGTGCTGCACAATTGAAGTTTCAGAAATTGATCGTTTTCTGCACTTTTATAGTGCCAGTATTTGAGGATATGCTGTACTATTGGAGGGTCAGTAATTGAGGCTGTGCTGCACTATTATAGTGCCAGTATTTGAGGATGTGCTGCACTATTGGAGGGTCAGTAATTGAGGGTGTGCTGCCCTATTGGAGTGTCAGAAATTGAGGGTGTGGTGCACTATTGGAGTGTCAGTAATTGATGGTGTGCTGCACTACTGAAGTGTCCGTAATTGAGGGTGTGCTGCACTATTGGAGTGTCAGTAATTGAGGGTGTGCTGCACTATTGGAGTGTCAGTAATTGAGGGTGTGCTGCACTATTGGAGTGTCAGTAATTGAGGGTGTGGTGCACTATTGAAGTGTCAGTAATTGATGGTGTTCTGCATTCCTGGAGAGTCAGCTATTCAGGGTGAGCTGCACTATTGGAGTGTCAGTAATTGAGGGTCTGCTGCACTGTTGGAGGGTCAGTAATTGAGGATGAGCTGCACTATTAGAGTGTCAGAAATTGAGGGTGTGATGCACTATTGGAATGTCAGTAATTGAGGGTGTGCTGCACTACTGGAGTGTCAGTAATTGAGGGTGTGCTGCACTTTTGGAGGGTCAGTAATTGAGGGTGTGCTGCACTATTGGAGGGTCAGAATCGAGGGTGTGCTGCACTATTGGAGGGTCAGAATTGAGTTTGTGCTGCACTATATGAGTGTCAGTAATTGAGGGTGTGCTGCACTATTGGAGTGTCAGAAATTGACCGTTTGCTGCACTATTATAGTGCAGTATTTGAGGTTATTCTGTACTATTGGAGGGTCAGTAATTGAGGAGATGCTGTGCTATTGGAGTGTCAGTAATTGAAGGTGTGCTGAACCATTCGAGTGTCCGTAATTGAGGGTGTGCTGCACTATTGGAGTGTCAGTAATTGAGGGTGTGCTGCACTATTGGAGTGTCAGTAATTGAGGGTCTGCTGCACTGTTGGAGGGTCAGTAATTGAGGATGAGCTGCACTATTAGAGTGTCAGAAATTGAGGGTGTGGTGCACTATTGGAGTGTCAGTAATTGATGGTGTGCTGCACTACTGAAGTGTCCGTAATTGAGGGTGTGCTGCACTATTGGAGTGTCAGGAATTGAGGGTGTGCTGCACTATTGGAGTGTAAGTAATTGAGGGTGTGGTGCACTATTGAAGTGTCAGTAACTGATGGTGTTCTGCATTCCTGGAGAGTCAGCTATTCAGGGTGTGCTGCACTATTGGAGTGTCAGTAATTGAGTGTGTGCTGCATTACTGGAGTGTCAGTAATTGAGGGTGAGCTGCACAATTGCGGTGACAGTTTTCGAGAGTGAGCTACACTACTGAATGGTCGGTAATTGAGGGTGTGCTGCAGTATGGGATTGTCTGTAATTGAGGGTGTGCTGCACTATTGGAGTGTCAGTAATTGAGGGTGTGCTGCACTATTGGAGTGTCAGTAATTGAGGATGTGCTGCACTATTAGAGTGTCAGTAATTGAGGGTGTGGTGCACTATTGGAGTGTTATTAATTGATGGTGTGCTGCATTACTGGAAAGTCAGTAATTGAGGGTTAGCCGCACAATTGGAGTGTCAGTTTTCGATGGTGTGCTGCACTACCGAAGGGTCAGTAATTGAGGTTGTGCTGCAGTATGGGAGTGTCGGTAATTGAGGGTGTGCTGCACTATTGGAGTGTCAGTAATTGAGGGTGTGCTGCACTATTGGAGTGTCAGTAAATGAGGGTATGCTGCAATATTGGAGGGTCTTAAATTGAGGGTTTGCTGCACTATTAGGGTATCAGTAATTGAGGGTGTGCTGCACTACTGAGTGTCAGTAATTGCGGGTGTGCTGCACTATTGTAGTGCCAGTATTTGAGGATAGGCAGTACTATTGGAGGTTCAGTAATTGAGGGTGTGTTGCACTATTGGAGGGTCAGTAATTGAAGGTGTGCTACACTATTGGTGTGTCAGTAAGTGAGGGTGTGCTGCACTATTAGAGTGTCAGTAATTGTGGGTGTACTGCACTATTTGAGGGTCAGTAATTGAGGATGTGCTGTACTATTGGAGTGTCAGAAATTGACCGTTTGCTGCACTATTTTAGTGCCAGTATTTGTGGATATGGTGTACTATTGGAACGTCAGAAATTGAGGGGGTGTTGCACTATTGGAGGGTCAGTAAAGGAGGATGTGCTGCACTATTGGGGTATCAGTAATTGAGGATGTGCTGCACTATTGGAGTGTCAGTAATTGAGGGTGTGGTGCACTATTGGAGTGTTATTAATTGATGGTGTGCTGCATTTCTGGAAAGTCAGTAATTGAGGGTGAGCTGCGCTATTGGAGTATCAGTAATTGAGGGTGTGCTGCATTACTGGAGTGTCAGTAATTGAGGGTGTGGTGCACAATTGGAGTGTCAGTTTTCGAGGGTGTGCTGCACTACTGAAGGGTCAGTAATTGTGGGTGTGCTGCAGTATGGGAGTGTCGGTAATTGAGGTTGTGCTGCACTATTGGAGTGTCAGTAATTGAGGCTGTGCTGCACTATTGGAGTGTCAGTAATTGAGGGTATGCTGCGATATTGGAGGGTCTTAAATTGAGGGTTTGCTGCACTATTAGAGTATCAGTAATTGAGGGTGTGCTGCACTCCTGAGTGTCAGTAATTGCGGGTGTGCTGCAATATTGTAGTGCCAGTATTTGAGGATAGGCAGTACTATTGGAGGGTCAGTAATTGAGGGTGTGTTGCACTATTGGAGGGTCAGTAATTGAAGGTGTGCTACACTATTGGTGTGTCAGTAAGTGAGGGTGTGCTGCACTATTAGAGTGTCAGTAATTGTGGGTGTGCTGCACTATTTGAGGGTCAGTAATTGAGGATGTGCTGTACTATTGGAGTGTCAGAAATTGACCGTTTGCTGCACTATTTTAGTGCCAGTATTTGTGGATATGGTGTACTATTGGAACGTCAGTAATTGAGGGGGTGTTGCACTATTGGAGGGTCAGTAAAGGAGGATGTGCTGCACTATTGGGGTATCAGTAATTGAGGTTGTGCTGCATTACTGTAGTGTCAGTAATTGAGGGCGAGCTGCATTATTGGAGTGTCAGTAATTGAGGGTGTGCTGCATTACTGGAGTGTCAGTGAGAGGGTGAGCTGTACAACTGTAGTGTTAGTTTTCGAGGGTGTGCTGCACCACTAAAGAGTCAGTAATTGAGGTTGTGCTGCAGTATTGGAGTGTCAGTAATTGAGGTTGTGCTGCGCTATTGGACTGTTAGTAATTGAGGGTACGCTGCAGTATTGGAGGGTCTAAAATTGAGGGTTTGCTGCACTATTAGAGTATCAGTAATTGAGGGAGTGCTGCATAATTAGAATATCAGTAATTGAGGGTGTGCTGCACTATTGCAGTGTCAGTAATTGATGGTGTGCTGCAGTGTTGGAGTGTCAGGAATTGAGGGTTTGCTGAAGAATTGGCGTGTCAGTAATTGAGGCTGTACTGCAGTATTGGAGTGTCAGTCATTCAGAATGTGTTGCACTATTGGAGTGTCAGTAATTGAGTGTGTGCTGGTCTATTGGACTGTATGTAATTGAGGGTGTGCTGTACTATTTGAGGGTCAGTAATTGAGGGTGTGCTGCACTATTGGTGTGTCAGTAATTGAGGGTGTGCTGCACTATTGGAGGGTCAGTAATTGAGGGTGTGCTGCATTATTAGAGTGCCAGTAATTGAGGATGTGCTGCACTATTTGAGGGTCAGTAATTGAGGGTGTGCTGCACTATTAGAGTGTCATTAATTGAGGGTGTGGTGCACTATTGGAGTGTTATTAATTGATGGTGTGCTGCATTACTGGAAAGTCAGTAATTGAGGGTGAGCTGCGCTATTGGAGTGTCAGTAATTGAGGGTGTGTTGCACTATTGGAGTGTCAGTAATTGAGGGTGTGCTGCACTATTGGAGTGTCAGTAATTGAGGGTGTGCTGCACTATTGGAGGGTCAGTAAAGGAGGATGTGCTGCACTATTGGGGTATCAGTAATTGAGGGTGTGCTGCACGATTGGCGTGTCAGTAATTGAGGGTGTGGTGCACTATTGGAGTGTTATTAATTGATGGTGTGCTGCATTACTGGAAAGTCAGTAATTGAGTGTGAGCTGCGCTATTGGAGTGTCAGTAATTGAGTGTGAGCTGCGCTATTGGAGTGTCAGTAATTGAGGGTGTGCTGCATTACTGGAGTGTCAGTGATTGAGAGTTAGCCGCACAATTGGAGTGTCAGTTTTCGAGGGTGTGCTGCACTACTGAAGGGTCAGTAATTGAGGGTGTGCTGCAGTATGGGAGTGTCGGTAATTGAGGTTGTGCTGCACTATTGGAATGTCAGTAATTGAGGGTGTGCTGCACTATTGGAGTGTCAGTAATTGAGGGTATGCTGCAATATTGGAGGGTCTTAAATTGAGGGTTTGCTGCACTATTAGAGTATCAGTAATTGAGGGTGTGCTGCACTACTGAGTGTCAGTAATTGCGGGTGTGCTGCACTATTGTAGTGCCAGTATTTGAGGATAGGCAGTACTCTTGGAGGGTCAGTAATTGAGGGTGTGTTGCACTATTGGAGGGTCAGTAATTGAAGGTGTGCTACACTATTGGTGTGTCAGTAAGTGAGGGTGTGCTGCACTATTAGAGTGTCAGTAATTGTGAGTGTGCTGCACTATTTGAGGGTCAGTAATTGAGGATGTGCTGTACTATTGGAGTGTCAGAAATTGACCGTTTGCTGCACTATTTTAGTGCCAGTATTTGTGGATATGGTGTACTATTGGAACGTCAGTAATTGAGGGGGTGTTGCACTATTGGAGGGTCAGTAAAGGAGGATGTGCTGCACTATTGGGGTATCAGTAATTGAGGTTGTGCTGCATTACTGTAGTGTCAGTAATTGAGGGCGAGCTGCACTTTTGGAGTGTCAGTAATTGAGGGTGTGCTGCATTACTGGAGTGTCAGTGAGAGGGTGAGCTGTACAACTGTAGTGTTAGTTTTCGAGGGTGTGCTGCACCACTAAAGAGTCAGTAATTGAGGTTGTGCTGCAGTATTGGAGTGTCAGTAATTGAGGTTGTGCTGCGCTATTGGACTGTTAGTAATTGAGGGTATGCTGCAGTATTGGAGGGTCTTAAATTGAGGGGTTGCTGCACTATTAGAGTATCAGTAATTGAGGGAGTGCTGCATAATTAGAATATCAGTAATTGAGGGTGTGCTGCACTATTGCAGTGTCAGTAATTGATGGTGTGCTGCAGTGTTGGAGTGTCAGGAATTGAGGGTTTGCTGAAGAATTGGCGTGTCAGTAATTGAGGCTGTGCTGCAGTATTGGAGTGTCAGTCATTCAGAATGTGTTGCACTATTGGAGTGTCAGTAATTGAGTGTGTGCTGGTCTATTGGAGGGTCAGTAATTGAGGGTGTGCTGCACTATTGGTGTGTCAGTAATTGAGGGTGTGCTGCACTATTGGAGGGTCAGTAATTGAGGGTGTGCTGCATTATTAGAGTGCCAGTAATTGAGGATGTGCTGCACTATTTGAGGGTCAGTAATTGAGGGTGTGGTGCACTATTGGAGTGTTATTAATTGATGGTGTGCTGCATTACTGGAAAGTCAGTAATTGAGGGTGAGCTGCGCTATTGGAGTGTCAGTAATTGAGGGTGTGTTGCACTATTGGAGTGTCAGTAATTGAGGGTGTGCTGCACTATTGGAGTGTCAGTAATTGAGGGTGTGCTGCATTATTGGTGTTTCAGTAATTGACGGTGTACTGCATTATTGGAGTGTCAGTAATTGAGGGTATGCTGCAATATTGGAGGGTCTTAAATTGAGGGTTTGCTGCACTATTAGAGTATCAGTAATTGAGGGTGTGCTGCACTACTAAGTGTCAGTAATTGCGGGTGTGCTGCACTATTGTAGTGCCTGTTTTTGAGGATAGGCAGTACTATTGGAGGGTCAGTAATTGAGGGTGTGTTGCACTATTGGAGGGTCAGTAATTGAAGGTGTGCTACCCTATTGGTGTGTCAGTAATTGTGGTGGTGCTGCACTATTTGAGGGTCAGTAATTGAGGATGTGCTGTACTATTGGAGTGTCAGAAATTGACCGTTTGCTGCACTATTTTAGTGCCAGTATTGGTGGATATGGTGTACTATTGGAACGTCAGTAATTGAGGGGGTGTTGCACTATTGGAGGGTCAGTAAAGGAGGATGTGCTGCACTATTGGGGTATCAGTAATTGAGGTTGTGCTGCATTACTGTAGTGTCAGTAATTGAGGGCGAGCTGCGCTTTTGGAGTGTCAGTAATTGAGGGTGTGCTGCATTACTGGAGTGTCAGTAAGAGGGTGAGCTGTACAACTGTAGTGTTAGTTTTCGAGGGTGTGCTGCACCACTAAAGAGTCAGTAATTGAGGTTGTGCTGCAGTATTGGAGTGTCAGTAATTGAGGTTGTGCTGCGCTATTGGACTGTTAGTAATTGAGGGTATGCTGCAGTATTGGAGGGTCTTAAATTGAGGGTTTGCTGCACTATTAGAGTATCAGTAATTGAGGGAGTGCTGCATAATTAGAATATCAGTAATTGAGGGTGTGCTGCACTATTGCAGTGTCAGTAATTGATGTTGTGCTGCACTATTGCAGTGTCAGTAATTAATGGTGTGCTGCAGTGTTGGAGTGTCAGTAATTGAGGGTTTGCTGAAGTATTGGCGTGTCAGTAATTGAAGCTGTGCTGCACTATTGGAGTGTCAGTCATTCAGAATGTGTTGCACTATTGGAGTGTCAGTAATTGAGTGTGCGCTGGTCTATTGGACGGTATGTAATTGAGGGTGTGCTGTACTATTGGAGGGTCAATAATTGAGGGTGTGCTGCACTATTGGTGTGTCAGTAATTGAGGGTGTGCTGCACTATTGGAGGGTCAGTAATTGAGGGTGTGCTGCACTATTGTAGTGCCAGTATTTGAGGATAGGCAGTACTATTGGAGGGTCAATAATTGAGGGTATGTTGCACTATTGGAGGGTCAGTAATTGAAGGTGTGCTACACTATTGGTGTGTCAGTAAGTGAGGGTGTGCTGCACTATTAGAGTGTCAGTAATTGTGGGTGTGCTGCACTATTTGAGGGTCAGTAATTGAGGATGTGCTGTACTATTGGAGTGTCAGAAATTGACCGTTTGCTGCACTATTTTAGTGCCAGTATTTGTGGATATGGTGTACTATTGGAACGTCAGTAATTGAGGGGGTGTTGCACTATTGGAGCGTCAGTAAAGGAGGATGTGCTGCACTATTGGGGTATCAGAAATTGAGGGTGTGCTGCACGATTGGAGTGTCAGTAATTGAGGGTGTGGTGCACTATTGGAGTGTTATTAATTGATGGTGTGCTGCATTGTTGGAGTGTCAGTAATTGATGGTGTGCTGCATTACTGCAAAGTCAGTAATTGAGTGTGAGCTGCGCTATTGGAGTGTCAGTAATTGAGGGTGTGCTGCATTACTGGAGTGTCAGTAATTGAGGGTTAGCCACACAATTGGGGTGTCAGTTTTCGAGGGTGTGCTGCACTCTGAAGGGTCAGTAATTGAGGGTGTGCTGCAGTATGGGAGTGTCGGTAATTGAGGTTGTGCTGCACTATTGGAGTGTCAGTAATTGAGGGTGTGCTGCACTATTGGAGTGTCAGTAATTGAGGGTATGCTGCAATATTGGAGGGTCTTAAATTGAGGGTTTGCTGCACTATTAGAGTATCAGTAATTGAGGGTGTGCTGCACTACTGAGTGTCAGTAATTGCGGGTGTGCTGCACTATTGTAGTGCCAGTATTTGAGGATAGGCAGTACTATTGGACGGTCAGTAATTGAGGGTGTGTTGCACTATTGGAGGGTCAGTAATTGAAGGTGTGCTACACTATTGGTGTGTCAGTAAGTGAGGGTGTGCTGCACTATTAGATTGTCAGTAATTGTGGGTGTGCTGCACTATTTGAGGGTCAGTAATTGAGGATGTGCTGTACTATTGGAGTGTCAGAAATTGACCGTTTGCTGCACTATTTTAGTGCCAGTATTTGTGGAAATGGTGTACTATTGGAACGTCAGTAATTGAGGGGGTGTTGCACTATTGGAGGGTCAGTAAAGGAGGATGTGCTGCACTATTGGGGTATCAGTAATTGAGGTTGTGCTGCATTACTGTAGTGTCAGTAATTGAGGGCGAGCTGCACTTTTGGAGTGTCAGTAATTGAGGGTGTGCTGCATTACTGGAGTGTCAGTGAAAGGGTGAGCTGTACAACTGTAGTGTTAGTTTTCGAGGGTGTGCTGCACCACTAAAGAGTCAGTAATTGAGGTTGTGCTGCAGTATTGGAGTGTCAGTAATTGAGGTTGTGCTGCGCTATTGGACTGTTAGTAATTGAGGGTATGCTGCAGTATTGGAGGGTCTTAAATTGAGGGTTTGCTGCACTATTAGAGTATCAGTAATTGAGGGAGTGCTGCATAATTAGAATATCAGTAATTGAGGGTGTGCTGCACTATTGCAGTGTCAGTAATTGATGGTGTGCTGCAGTGTTGGAGTGTCAGGAATTGAGGGTTTGCTGAAGAATTGGCGTGTCAGTAATTGAGGCTGTGCTGCAGTATTGGAGTGTCAGTCATTCAGAATGTGTTGCACTATTGGAGTGTCAGTAATTGAGTGTGTGCTGGTCTATTGGACGGTATGTAATTGAGGGTGTGCTGTACTATTGGAGGGTCAGTAATTGAGGGTGTGCTGCTATTGGTGTGTCAGTAATTGAGGGTGTGCTGCACTATTGGAGGGTCAATAATTGAGGGTGTGCTGCATTATTGGAGTGCCAGTAATTGAGGATGTGCTGCACTATTTGAGGGTCAGTAATTGAGGGTGTGCTGCACTATTGAAGTGTCAGTAATTGATGGTGTTCTGCATTACTGGAGAGTCAGCTATTCAGGGTGAGCTGCACTATTGGAGTGTCAGTAATTGAGTGTGTGCTGCATTACTGGAGTGTCAGTAATTGAGGGTGAGCTGCACAATTGCGGTGACAGTTTTCGAGAGTGTGCTACACTACTGAATGGTCGGTAATTGAGGGTGTGCTGCAGTATGGGATTGTCTGTAATTGAGGGTGTGCTGCACTATTGGAGTGTCAGTAATTGAGGATGTGCTGCACTATTAGAGTGTCAGTAATTGAGGGTGTGGTGCACTATTGGAGTGTTATTAATTGATGGTGTGCTGCATTACTGGAAAGTCAGTAATTGAGGGTGAGCTGCGCTATTGGAGTGTCAGTAATTGAGGGTGTGCTGCATTACTGGAGTGTCAGTAATTGAGGGTTAGCCGCACAATTGGAGTGTCAGTTTTCGAGGGTGTGCTGCACTACTGAAGGGTCAGTAATTGAGGGTGTGCTGCAGTATGGGAGTGTCGGTAATTGAGGTTGTGCTGCACTATTGGAGTGTCAGTAATTGAGGGTGTGCTGCACTATTGGAGTATCAGTAATTGAGGGTATGCTGCACTATTGGTGTGTCAGTAATTGAGGGTGTGCTGCACTATTGGAGTGCCAGTAATTGAGGATGTGCTGCACAATTTGAGGGTCAGTAATTGAGGGTGTGCTGCACTATTTGAGAATCAGTAACTGAGGGTGTGCTGCACTATTGGAGTGTCAGTAATTGAGGGTGTGCTGCACTATTGGAGTGTCAGTAATTGACGGTGTGCTGCACTATTGGATTGTCAGTAATTGAGGGTGTGCTGCACTATTGGAGTGTCAGTAATTGAGGGTGTGTTGCACTATTGGAGTGTCAGTAATTGAGGGTGTGCTGCATTATTGGAGTGTCAGTAATTGAGAGTGTGCTGCATTACTGGAGTGTCAGTGATTGAGAGTTAGCCGCACAATTGGAGTGTCAGTTTTCGAGGGTGTGCTGCACTACTGAAGGGTCAGTAATTGAGGGTGTGCTGCAGTATGGGAGTGTCGGTAATTGAGGTTGTGCTGCACTATTGGAATGTCAGTAATTGAGGGTGTGCTGCACTATTGGAGTGTCAGTAATTGAGGGTATGCTGCAATATTGGAGGGTCTTAAATTGAGGGTTTGCTGCACTATTAGAGTATCAGTAATTGAGGGTGTGCTGCACTACTAAGTGTCAGTAATTGCGGGTGTGCTGCACTATTGTAGTGCCAGTATTTGAGGATAGGCAGTACTATTGGAGGGTCAGTAATTGAGGGTGTGTTGCACTATTGGCGGGTCAGTAATTGAAGGTGTGCTACCCTATTGGTGTGTCAGTAAGTGAGGGTGTGCTGCACTATTAGAGTGTCAGTAATTGTGGGTGTGCTGCACTATTTGAGGGTCAGTAATTGAGGATATGCTGTACTATTGGAGTGTCAGAAATTGACCGTTTGCTGCACTATTTTAGTGCCAGTATTTGTGGATATGGTGTACTATTGGAACGTCAGTAATTGAGGGGGTGTTGCACTATTGGAGGGTCAGTAAAGGAGGATGTGCTGCACTATTGGGGTATCAGTAATTGAGGTTGTGCTGCATTACTGTAGTGTCAGTAATTGAGGGCGAGCTGCACTTTTGGAGTGTCAGTAATTGAGGGTGTGCTGCATTACTGGAGTGTCAGTGAGAGGGTGAGCTGTACAACTGTAGTGTTAGTTTTCGAGGGTGTGCTGCACCACTAAAGAGTCAGTAATTGAGGTTGTGCTGCAGTATTGGAGTGTCAGTAATTGAGGTTGTGCTGCGCTATTGGACTGTTAGTAATTGAGGGTATGCTGCAGTATTGGAGGGTCTTAAATTGAGGGTTTGCTGCACTATTAGAGTATCAGTAATTGAGGGAGTGCTGCATAATTAGAATATCAGTAATTGAGGGTGTGCTGCACTATTGCAGTGTCAGTAATTGATGTTGTGCTGCACTATTGCAGTGTCAGTAATTGATGGAGTGCTGCAGTGTTGGAGTGTCAGTAATTGAGGGTTTGCTGAAGTATTGGCGTGTCAGTAATTGAAGCTGTGCTGCAGTATTGGAGTGTCAGTCATTCAGAATGTGTTGCACTATTGGAGTGTCAGTCATTGAGTGTGCGCTGGTCTATTGGACGGTATGTAATTGAGGGTGTGCTGCACTATTGGAGGGTCAGTAATTGAGGGTGTGCTGCATTATTAGAGTGCCAGTAATTGAGGATGTGCTGCACAATTTGAGGGTCAGTAATTGAGGGTGTGCTGCACTATTTGAGAATCAGTAACTGAGGGTGTGCTGCACTATTGGAGTGTCTGTAATTGAGGGTGTGCTGCCCTTTTGGAGTGTCAGCAATTGAAGGTGTGCTGCACTATTGGAGTGTCAGTATTTGAGGGTGTGCTGCACTATTGGAGTGTCAGTAATTGAGGGTGTGCTGCACTATTGGAGTGTCAGTAATTGAGGGTGTGCTGCACCATTGGAGTATCAGTAATTGAGGATGTGCTGCAATATTGGAGAGTCATTAATTGAGGGTGAGCTGCAGTATTTGAGGGTCAGTAATAAAGATTGTTCTACACTATATGAGTGTCAGAATTGAGGCTGTGCTGCACAACTGAAGTTTCAGAAATTAACTGTTTGCTGCACTATTATAGTGCCAGTATTTGAGGATATGCTGTACTATTGGAAGGGCAGTAATTGAGGGTGTACTGCACTATTGGAGTGTCAGTAATTGAGGCTGTGCTGCTCAACTGAAGTCTCAGAAATTAACTCTTTGCTGCATTATTATAGTCCCAGTATTTGAGGATATGCTGTACTATTGGAGGGTCGGTAATTGAGGGTGTACTGCACTATTGGAGGGTCAGTAATTGAGGGTGTGCTGCCCTATTGGAGTGTCAGTAATTGAGGGTCTGCTGCACTGTTGGAGTGTCAGTAATTGAGGGTCTGCTGCACTGTTGGAGGGTCAGTAATTGAGGATGAGCTGCACTATTAGAGTGTCAGTAATTGAGGGTGTGGTGCACTATTGGAGGGTCAGTAATTGATGGTGTGCTGCATTACTGGAGAGTCTGTAATTGAGGGTGTGCTGCACTGTTGGAGTGTCAGTAATTGAGGGTGTGGTGCACTATTGGAGTGTCAATAATTGATGGTGTGCTGCATTACTGGAGAGTCTGTAATTGAGCTTGTGCTGCACTATTGGAGTGTCAGTTATTGAGAGTGTGCTGCACTACTGAAGTGTCCGTAATTGAGGGTGTGCTGCACTATTAGATTGTCAGTAATTGAGGGTGTCGTGCACTATTGGAGTGTCAGTAATTGATGGTGTTCTGCATTACTGGAGAGTCAGCTATTCAGTGTGAGCTGCGCTATTGGAGTGTCAGTAATTGAGTGTGTGATGCATTACTGGAGTGTCTGCAATTGAGGGTGAGCTGCACAATTGCAGTGACAGTTTTCGAGGGTGTGCTGCACTACTGAATGGTCGGTAATTGAGGGTGTGCTGCAGTATGGGATTGTCTGTAATTGAGGGTGTGCTGCACTATTGGAGTGTCAGTAATTGAGGATGTGCTGCACTATTAGAGTGTCAGTAATTGAGGGTGTGCTGCACTATTAGAGTGTCAGTAATTGAGGGTGTGGTGCACTATTGGAGTGTTATTAATTGATGGTGTGCTGCATTACTAGAAAGTCAGTAATTGAGGGGGAGCTGCGCTATTGGAGTGTCAGTAATTGAGGGTGTGCTGCATTACTGGAGTGTCAGTAATTGAGGGTGAGCTGCGCTATTGGAGTGTCAGTAATTGAGGGTGTGCTGCATTACTGGAGTGTCAGTAATTGAGGGTTAGCCGCACAATTGGAGTGCCAGTTTTCGAGGGTGTGCTGCACTACTGAAGGGTCAGTAATTGAGGGTATGCTGCAGTATGGGAGTGTCAGTAATTGAGGGTGTGTTGCACTATTGGAGTGTCAGTAATTGAGATTGTGCTGCACTATTGGAGTGTCAGTAATTGATGGTGTGTTGCATTACTGGAGAGACAGTAATTGAGGGTGAGCTGCACTATTGGAGTGTCAGTAATTGAGGGTGCGCTGCGCTATTGGAGTGTCAGTAATTGAGGATATGCTGTACAATTGGAGTGCCAGTAATTGAGGGTGTGCTGCACTATTTGAGTCTCAGTATCTAAGGGTGTGCTGCACTATTGCAGTGTCAGCAATTGATTTTGTGCTGCACTATTGGAGTGTCAGAATTGAGGGTGTGCTGCACAATTGGAGTGTCAGTAATTGAGGATATGCTGTACAATTGGAGTGCCAGTAATTGAGGGTGTGCTGCACTATTTGAGTCTCAGTATCTAAGGGTGTGCTGCACTATTGCAGTGTCAGCAATTGATTTTGTGCTGCACTATTGGAGTGTCAGAATTGAGGGTGTGCTGCACAATTGGAGTGTCAGAATTGAGGGTGTGCTGCACAATTGGAGTGTCAGTATTTGACAGTTTTCTGCACTATTATAGTGGCAGTATTTGAGGATATGCTGTACTATTGATGGGTCAGTAATTGAAGATGTGCTGAACTATTGGAGTGTCAGTAATTCAGGGTGTGCTTCACTATTGGAGTGTCAGTAATTGAGGGTATGCCGCACTATTGGAGTGTCAGTAATTGAGGGTATGCCGCACTATTGGAGTGTCAGTAATTGAGGGTGTGCTGCACTATTGGAGTGTCAGTAATTGAGGGTGTGCTGCACTATTGGAGTGTCAGCAATTGAAGGTGTGCTGCACTATTGGTGTGTCAGTATTTGAGGGTGTGCTGCACTATTGGAGTGTCAGTAATTGAGGGTGTGCTGCACTATTGGAGTGTCAGTAATTGAGGGTGTGCTGCATCATTGGAGTATCAGTAATTGAGGATGTGCTGCAATATTGGAGAGTCATTAATTGTGGGTGAGCTGCAGTATTTGAGGGTCAGTAATAAAGATTGTTCTACACTATATGAGTGTCAGAATTGAGGGTGTGCTGCACAACTGAAGTTTCAGAAATTGACCGTTTGCTGCACTATTATAGTGCCAGTATTTGAGGATATGATGTACTATTGGAGGGCCAGGAATTAAGGGTGTGCTGCACTATTTCAGTCTCAGTATTTAAGTGTGAGCTGCACTATGGGAGTGTCAGCAATTGAGTTTGTGCTGCACTATTGCAGGGTCAGAATTGAGGGTGTGCTGCACTATAGGAGGGTCAGTAATTGAGGGTGCGCTGCACTATTGGAGTGTCAGTAATTGAGGGTGTGCTGCAC
Organism: Isurus oxyrinchus; assembly: GCA_026770705.1. Lineage (NCBI taxonomy): Eukaryota > Metazoa > Chordata > Chondrichthyes > Lamniformes > Lamnidae > Isurus > Isurus oxyrinchus. The sequence goes on from JANJGN010000373.1 coordinate 140,422, forward strand.
TATTGGAGTGTCAGTAATTGAGGGTCTGCTGCACTGTTGGAGGGTCAGTAATTGAAGATGAGCTGCACTATTAGAGTGTCAGTAATTGAGGGTGTGGTGCACTATTTGAGTGTCAGTAATTGAGGATGTGCTGCATTATTGGACTGTCAGTAATTGAGGGTGTGCTGTGCTCTTGGAGTGTCATAATTGAGGCTGTGCTGCACTATTGGTGTGTCAGTAATTGAGGGTGCGCTGCTCTATTGGAGGTTCAGTAATTGGGGGTGTGCTGCAGTATTAGGGTATCAGTTATTGAGGGTGCCCTGCGCTATTGGAGGGTCAGTAATTGTGTGTGTGCTGCCATATTGGAGTGTCAGGAATTGAGGGTGTGCTGCAACATTGCAGGGTCTGTAATTGAGGGTGTGTTGCACTATTGGAATGTCAGTAATTGAGGTTGTGCAACCCTATTGGAGTGTCAGGAATTGAGGGTTTGCTTCAGAATTGTCGTGACAGTAATTGAGGGTGTGCTGCACTATTGGAGTGTCAGTAATTGAGGGTGCGCTGCACCACTGGAGTGTCAGTAATGGAGGGTGCACTGCATGATTGGAGTGTCAGTAATTGAGGGTGCGCTGCACTTTTGGAATGTCAGTAATTGTGCATGCGCTGCACTATTGGAGGGTCAGTAATTCCGGGTGCGCTGCACTATAGGAGTGTCAATAATTGAAGCTGTGCTGCACTATTTGAAGGTCAGTAATTGAGGTTGCACTGCGCTATTGGAGGGTCTGCAATTGAGGGTGTGCTGCACTATTGGAGTGTCAATAATTGAGGTTGCACTGTGCTATTGGAGGATCAGTAATTGAGGATGCGCTGTGCTATTGGAGGATCAGTCATTGAGGTTGTGCTGCAGTATTGCGGAATCCGTATCTGAGGGTGCACTGTGTAATTGGAGGGTCAATAATTGTGGGTGTGCTGCAATATTGGAGGGTCAGTAATTGAGGGTGTGTTGCGCTATTGTGGTGTCAGTAACTGAGGCTGTGGTGCACTATTCGAGTTTCGGTAATTGCACTATTGCAGTATCAGTAATTGAGGGTTTGCTTCAGAATTGGCGTGTCAATATTTGAGGGTGTGCTTCATTGTTGGTGTGTCAGTAATTGAGGGTGCGCTGCACTATTGGAGTGTTAGTAATTGAGGGTGTGCTGCACTATTGGAGTGTCAGTAATTGAGGGTGTACTGCAGTATTTTAGTGTCATTAATTGAGGGTGAGCTGCACTATGGGAGTGTCATTAAATGGGGCTGTGCTGTACTATTGGAGGGTCAGTAATTGAGGGGGTGCTGCACTATTGGAGTGTCAGTAATTGAGGGTGTGCTGCACTATTGGACTGTCAGTAATTGATGGTGTGCTGAACTATTGGAGTGTCAGTAATTGAGGCTGTGCTGCAGTATGGGTATGTCGGTAATTGAGGTTGTGCTGCATTACTGGAGAGTCAGTAATTCAGGGTGAGCTGCAGAATTGGAGTGTCAGTTTTTGAGGGTGTGCTGCACTACTGAAGGGTCAGTAATTGAGGGTGTGCTGCAGTATGGGTATGTCGGTAATTGAGGTTGTGCTGCACTATTGGAGTGTCAGTAATTGAGGGCATGCTGCATTATTGGAGGATCTTAAATTTAGGGTTTGCTGCACTATTAGAGTATCAGTAGTTGAGGAAGTGCTGCACTATTAGAGTATCAGTAATTGAGGGTCTGCTGCACTATTGGAGGGTCAGTAATTGAGGGTCTGCTGCACGATTGGAGGATAAGTAATTGAGTGTGTGCTGCACTATTAGTGTCAGTAATTGAGGGAGTGGTGCACTATTGGAGTCTCAGTAATTGATGGTGTGCTGCATTACTGGAGAGTCAGTAATTTAGGGTGAGCTGCACTATTGGAGGGTCAGTTATTGACGGTGTGCTGCACTATTGGAGTGTCAGTAATTGAGGTTGTGCTGCAGTATTGGTGTATCAGTATTTGAGGGTGTGTTGCGCTATTGTGGTGTCAGTAACTGAGGCTGTGCTGCACTATTCGAGTTTCGGTAATTGAGGGTGTGCTGCACTATTGCAGTATCAGTAATTGAGGGTTTGCTTCAGAATTGGCGTGTCAGTAACTGAGGGTGTGCTGCACTGTTGGAGTGTCAGTAATTGAGGGTGTTTTGTGCTATTGGTGTGTCAGTAACTGAGGCATTACTGCACTATTGGAGTGTCGGTAATTGAGGGTGTGTTGCGCTATTATGATGTCTCTAACTGAGGTTGAGCTGCACTATTTGAGTGTCGGTAATTGAGGGTGCGCTGCACTATTGGAGTGTCAGTAATTGAGCGTTTGCTTCAGAATTGGCGGGTCAGGAATTGAGGGTGTGCTGCACTATTGGAGTGTCGGTAATTGAGGGTGTGCTGCACTATTGGAGTGTCAGTAATTGAGTGTGTGCTGTACTATTGGAGTGTCATTAATTGAGTATGTGCTGCACTGTTGGAGTGTCAGTAATTGAGGGTGTGCTGCACTATTGGAGTGTCAGTAATTGAGGGTGTGCTGCACTATTGGAGTGTCAGTAATTGAGGGTGTGCTGCAATATTGGAGTGTCAGTAATTGAGGGTGTGCTGCAATATTGGAGTGTCAGTAATTGAGGGTGTGCTGCACTATTGGAGTGTCAGTAATTGAGGGATTGCTTCAGAATTGGCATGTTAGTAATTGAGGGTGTGCTGCACTATTGGAGTGTCAGTAATTGAGGGTGTTTTGTTCTGTTGGTGTGTCAGTAACTGAGGGTGTGCTGCACTATTGGAGTGTCGGTAATTGAGTGTGTGCTGCACTATTGCAGTATAAGTAATTGAGTGTGCGTTGCGCTATTGGAGGATCAGTAATGGAGGGTGTGCTGCACTCTTGGCGTGTCAGTACTTGACAGTGTGCTGTATTACTGGAGTGTAATTAATTGAGGGTGTGCTGCACTATTTGAGGGTCAGTAATTGAGTTTGTGCTACACTATTGCAGTGTCAGTCATTGAGGGTGTGCTGCACTATTTGAGTGTCAGTAATTGAGGATGTGCTGCATTATTGGAGTGTCAGTAATTGAGGGTGTGCTGTGCTACTGGAGTGTCATAATTGAGGCTGTGCTGCACTATTGGTGTGTCAGTAATTGAGGGTGTGCTGCATTACTGGACTGTCAGTAAGAGGGTGAGCTGCACAATTGTAGTGTTAGTTTTCGAGGGTGTGCTGCACCACTAAAGAGTCAGTAATTGAGGGTGTGCTGCAGTATTGCAGTGTCAGTAATTGAGGTTGTGCTGCGCTATTGGACTGTCAGTAATTGAGGTTATTCTGCATTATTGGACTGTTAGTAATTGAGGGTATGCTGCAATATTGGAGTGTCTTAAATTGAGGGAGTGCTGCATAATTAGAATATCAGTAATTGAGGGTGTGCTGCACTATTGGAGTGTTGGTAATTGAGGGTGTGCTGCACTATTGGAATGTCAGTAATTGAGGGTGTGCTGCACTATTGGAGTGTTGGTAATTGAGGGTGTGCTGCACTATTGGAATGTCAGTAATTGAGGGTGTGCTGCGCTGTTGGAAGATCAGTAATTGAGGGTGTGCTGCAGTACTGGGGTATCATTAATTGAGGGTGCCCTGCGCTATTGGGGGGTCAGTAATTGTAGGTGTGCTGCCATATTGGAGTGTCAGTAATTGAGGGATTGTTGCGCTATTGTGGTGTCAGTAACTGAGGCTGTGCTGCACTATTCGTGTGTCGGTAATTGAGGCCGTGCTGCACTATTGGAGTATCAGTAATTGAGTGTGCGCTGCGTTACTGGAGGTTCAGTAATTGATGGTGTGCTGCACTATTGGAGTGTCCGTAATTGAGGGTTTGCTGCACTATTGGAGTGCCAGTAATTGAGGGTGTGCTGCACTATTGGAGTGTCAGTAATTGAGCGTGCGCTTCATTATTGTTGTGCCAGTATTTGAGGATATGTGGTACTATTGCAGGGTCAGTAAATGAGGGTGTGCTGCACTATTGGAGTGTCAGTAATTGAGGGTGTGTTGCACTATTGGAGTGTCCGTAATTGAGTCTGCGCTGCACTATTGCAGTATTAGTAATTGAGTGTGTGCTGCCCTATTGGAGGGTCAGTAATTGAGGGTGTTTTGTGCTGTTGGTGTGTCAGTAACTGAGGGTGTGCTGCACTATTGGAGTGTCCGTAATTGAGTCTGCGCTGCATTATTGCAGTATTAGTAATTGAGTGTGTGCTGCCCTATTGGAGGGTCAGTAATTGCGTTTGTGCTACACTATTGGAGTGTCAGTCATTGAGGGTGAGCTGCACTATTGGAGGCTCAGTAATTGAGGGTGTGCTGCACTATTGGAGTGTCAGTAATTGAAGTTGTGCTGCAGTATTGGTGTATCAGTATTTGAGGGTGTGTTGTGCTATTGTGGTGTCAGTAACTGAGGCTGTGCTGCACTATTCGAGTTTCGGTAATTGAGGGTGTGCTGCACTATTGCAGTATCAGTAATTGAGAGTTTGCTTCAGAATTGGCGTCTCTGTAACTGAGGTTGAGCTGCACTGTTGGAGTGTCAGTAATTGAGGGTGTTTTGTGCTATTGGTGTGTCAGTAACTGAGGGATTACTGCACTATTGGAGTGTTGGTAATTGAGGGTGTGTTGCGCTATTATGGTGTCTCTAACTGAGGTTGAGCTGCACTATTGGAGTGTCAGTAATTGAGGGTGCGCTGCACTATTGGAGTGTCAGTAATTGAGTGTGCGCTGCACTATTTGAGGGTCAGTAATTGAGGGTGTGCTGTACAATAGAAGTTTCAGAAATTGACCATTCGCTGCACTATTATAGTGCCAGTATTTGAGGATATGCTGTACTATTGGAGGGTCAGTAATTGAGGGTCTGCTGCACTATTGGAGGGTCAGTAATTGAGGGTCTGCTGCACTATTGGAGGATAAGTAATTGAGGGTGTGCTGCACTATTAGTGTCAGTAATTGAGGGTGTGGTGCACTATTGGAGTCTCAGTAATCGATGGTGTGCTGCATTACTGGAGAGTCAGTAATTCAGGGTGAGCTGCACTATTGGAGGGTCAGTAATTGACGGTGTGCTGCACTATTGGAGTGTCAGTAATTGAGGTTGTGCTGCAGTATTGGTGTATCAGTATTTGAGAGTGTGTTGCGCTATTGTGGTGTCAGTAACTGAGGCTGTGCTGCACTATTCGAGTTTCGGTAATTGAGGGTGTGCTGCACTATTGCAGTATCAGTAATTGAGGGTTTGCTTCAGAATTGGCATGTCAGTAACTGAGGGTGTGCTGCACTGTTGGAGTGTCAGTAATTGAGGGTGTTTTGTGCTATTGGTGTGTCAGTAACTGAGGGATTACTGCACTATTGGAGTGTTGGTAATTGAGGGTGTGTTGCGCTATTATGGTGTCTCTAACTGAGGTTGAGCTGCACTATTCGAGTGTCGGTAATTGAGGGTGCGCTGCACTATTGGAGTGTCGGTAATTGAAGGTGCGCTGCACTATTGGAGTGTCAGTAATTGAGGTTGTGCTGCACTATTGGAATGTCAGGAATTGAGGGCCTGCTGCACTATTGCAGGGTCAGTAATTGAGGGTGTGTTGCACTATTGGAGTGTCAGGAATTGAGGGTTTGCTTCAGAATTGTCATGACAGTAATTGAGGGTGTGCTGCTCTATTGGAGTGTCAGTAATTGAGGGTGCGCTGCACCACTGGCGTGTCAGTAATGGAGGGTGCGCTGCACGATTGGAGTGTCAGTAATGGAGGGTGCGCTGCACTATTGGAGTGTCAGTAATTGTGCATGCGCTGCACTATAGGAGTGTCATTAATTGAGGCTGTGCTGCACTATTAGAGTGTCAGTAATTGAGGTTGCACTGCACTATTGGAGGGTCTGTAATTGAGGGTGTGTTGCGCTATTGTAGTGTCAGTAACTGAGGCTGTGCTGCGCTATTGGATTGTCAGTAATTCAGGGTGCACTGCGCTATTGGTGGATCAGTCATTGAGGTTGTGCTGCAGTATTGGGGTATCAGTATCTGAGGGTGCACTGTACTATTGGAGGGTCAGTAATTGTGGATGTGCTGCAATATTGGGTTGTCAGTAATTGAGGGTGTGTTGCACTATTGTGGTGTCAGTAACTGAGGCTGTGCTGCACTATTCGAGTTTCGGTAATTGCACTATTGCAGTATCAGTAATTGAGTGTTTGCTTCAGAATTGGCGTGTCAGTAATTGAGGGTGTGCTGCACTATTGGAGTGTCGGTAATTGAGGGTGTGCTGCACTATTGGAGTGTCAGTAATTCAGGGTGTGCTGCACTATTGGAGTGTCCGTAATTGAGGGTGTGCTCACTATTGGAGTGCCAGTAATTGAGGGTGTGCTGCACTATTGGAGTGTCAGTAATTGAGGGTGCGCTGCGCTATTGGAGTGTCAGTAATTGAGGGTGTGTTGCGCTATTGGAGTGTCAGTAATTGAGGGTGTGCTGCAATATTGGAGTGTCAGTAATGGAGGGTGTGCTGCACTATTGGAGTGCCAGTAATTGATGGTGTGCTGCAGTATTGGAGAATCCGTAATTGAGGGTGTGCTGCACTATCGGAGTGCCAGTAATTGAGGGTGTGCTGCACTATTGGAGTGTCAGTAATTGAGGGTGTGCTGCACTATTGGAGGGTCAGTAATTGAGGGTGTGCTGCACTATTGCAGGGTCAGTAATTGAGGGTGTGTTGCACTATTAGAGTGTCAGTAATTGAGGGTGTGCTGCACTACTGGAGTGTAAGGAATTGAGGGTTTGCTTCAAAATTGGCGTGACAGTAACTGAGGGTGTGCTGCACTATTGGAGTGTCAGTAAATTTGGGTGCACTGAACCACTGGAGTGTCAGTAATGGAGGGTGTGCTGCACTATTGGAGTGTTGGTAATTGAGGCTGTGTTGCACTATTGGAGTGTTGGTAATTGAGGGTGTGCTGCACTATTGGAGTGTTGGTAATTGAGGGTGTGTTGCGCTATTGTGGTGTCTCGAACTGAGGTTGAGCTGCACTATTCAAGTGTCGGTTATTGTGGGTGCGCTGCACTATTGGAGTGTCAGTAATTGAGGGTGTGCTGCACTATTGGAGTGTCAGTAATTGAGGCTGTGCTGCACTATTGGAGTATCAGTATTTGAGGGTGTGCTGCCCTATTGCAGGATCAGTAATTGAGGGTTTGCTTCAGAATTGGCATGTCAGTAGTTGAGGGTATGCTGCACTATTGGAGTGTCAGTAATTGAGGTTGTGCTGCACTAGTGGAGGGTCGGTAATTGAGGGTGTGCTGCACTAGTGGAGGGTTGGTAATTGAGGGTGCGCCATACTATTGCAGTATCAGTAATTGAGTGTGTGCTGCACTATTGAAGTTTCAGAAATTGACAATTTGCTGCACTAATATAGTGCTACTATTTGAGGATATGCCGTTCTATTGGAGGGTCAGTAATCGAGCGGGTGCTGCACTATTGGAGGATAAGTAATTGAGGGTGTGCTGCATTACTGGAATATCAGCAATTGAGGGCATGCTGCCCTAATGGAGAGTCATTAATTGAGGGTGTGCTGCACTATTGGAGTGTCAGTAATTGAGGGTGAGCTGCACTATTGGAGTGTCAGTAATTGAGGGTGTGCTGCACTATTGGAGGGTCAGTAATTGAGGGTGTGCTGCACTATTGGAGTGTTAGTATTGAGTGTGTGCTGCATTTTTCGAATGTCAGTAATGGAGGGTGTGCTGCATTATTGGAGTTTCAGAAATTGACAATTTGCTGCACTATTATAGTGCTACTATTTGAGGATATACTGTTCTATTGGAGGGTCAGTAATTGAGGGCGTGCTGCACTTTTGGCATGTCAGTAATTGAAGCTCTGCTGCACTATTGGAGTGTCAGTAATTGAGGGTGTGTTGCACTATTGGAGTGTCCGTAATTGAGTCTGCGCTGCATTATTGCAGTATTAGTAATTGAGTGTGTGCTGCCCTATTGGAGGGTCAGTAATTGCGTTTGTGCTACACTATTGGAGTGTCAGTCATTGAGGGTGAGCTGCACTATTGGAGGCTCAGTAATTGATGGTGTGCTGCACTATTGGAGTGTCAGTAATTGAAGTTGTGCTGCAGTATTGGTGTATCAGTATTTGAGGGTGTGTTGTGCTATTGTGGTGTCAGTAACTGAGGCTGTGCTGCACTATTCGAGTTTCGGTAATTGAGGGTGTGCTGCACTATTGCAGTATCAGTAATTGAGAGTTTGCTTCAGAATTGGCGTCTCTGTAACTGAGGTTGAGCTGCACTGTTGGAGTGTCAGTAATTGAGGGTGTTTTGTGCTATTGGTGTGTCAGTAACTGAGGGATTACTGCACTATTGGAGTGTTGGTAATTGAGGGTGTGTTGCGCTATTATGGTGTCTCTAACTGAGGTTGAGCTGCACTATTGGAGTGTCAGTAATTGAGGGTGCGCTGCACTATTGGAGTGTCAGTAATTGAGTGTGCGCTGCACTATTTGAGGGTCAGTAATTGAGGGTGTGCTGTACAATAGAAGTTTCAGAAATTGACCATTCGCTGCACTATTATAGTGCCAGTATTTGAGGATATGCTGTACTATTGGAGGGTCAGTAATTGAGGGTCTGCTGCACTATTGGAGGGTCAGTAATTGAGGGTCTGCTGCACTATTGGAGGATAAGTAATTGAGGGTGTGCTGCACTATTAGTGTCAGTAATTGAGGGTGTGGTGCACTATTGGAGTCTCAGTAATCGATGGTGTGCTGCATTACTGGAGAGTCAGTAATTCAGGGTGAGCTGCACTATTGGAGGGTCAGTAATTGACGGTGTGCTGCACTATTGGAGTGTCAGTAATTGAGGTTGTGCTGCAGTATTGGTGTATCAGTATTTGAGAGTGTGTTGCGCTATTGTGGTGTCAGTAACTGAGGCTGTGCTGCACTATTCGAGTTTCGGTAATTGAGGGTGTGCTGCACTATTGCAGTATCAGTAATTGAGGGTTTGCTTCAGAATTGGCATGTCAGTAACTGAGGGTGTGCTGCACTGTTGGAGTGTCAGTAATTGAGGGTGTTTTGTGCTATTGGTGTGTCAGTAACTGAGGGATTACTGCACTATTGGAGTGTTGGTAATTGAGGGTGTGTTGCGCTATTATGGTGTCTCTAACTGAGGTTGAGCTGCACTATTCGAGTGTCGGTAATTGAGGGTGCGCTGCACTATTGGAGTGTCGGTAATTGAAGGTGCGCTGCACTATTGGAGTGTCAGTAATTGAGGTTGTGCTGCACTATTGGAATGTCAGGAATTGAGGGCCTGCTGCACTATTGCAGGGTCAGTAATTGAGGGTGTGTTGCACTATTGGAGTGTCAGTAATTGAGGTTGTGCAGCCCTATTGGAGTGTCAGGAATTGAGGGTTTGCTTCAGAATTGTCATGACAGTAATTGAGGGTGTGCTGCTCTATTGGAGTGTCAGTAATTGAGGGTGCGCTGCACCACTGGCGTGTCAGTAATGGAGGGTGCGCTGCACGATTGGAGTGTCAGTAATGGAGGGTGCGCTGCACTATTGGAGTGTCAGTAATTGTGCATGCGCTGCACTATAGGAGTGTCATTAATTGAGGCTGTGCTGCACTATTAGAGTGTCAGTAAATGAGGTTGCACTGCACTATTGGAGGGTCTGTAATTGAGGGTGTGTTGCGCTATTGTAGTGTCAGTAACTGAGGCTGTGCTGCGCTTTTGGATTGTCAGTAATTCAGGGTGCACTGCGCTATTGGTGGATCAGTCATTGAGGTTGTGCTGCAGTATTGGGGTATCAGTATCTGAGGGTGCACTGTACTATTGGAGGGTCAGTAATTGTGGATGTGCTGCAATATTGGGTTGTCAGTAATTGAGGGTGTGTTGCACTATTGTGGTGTCAGTAACTGAGGCTGTGCTGCACTATTCGAGTTTCGGTAATTGCACTATTGCAGTATCAGTAATTGAGTGTTTGCTTCAGAATTGGCGTGTCAGTAATTGAGGGTGTGCTGCACTATTGGAGTGTCGGTAATTGAGGGTGTGCTGCACTATTGGAGTGTCAGTAATTCAGGGTGTGCTGCACTATTGGAGTGTCCGTAATTGAGGGTGTGCTCACTATTGGAGTGCCAGTAATTGAGGGTGTGCTGCACTATTGGAGTGTCAGTAATTGAGGGTGCGCTGCGCTATTGGAGTGTCAGTAATTGAGGGTGTGTTGCGCTATTGGAGTGTCAGTAATTGAGGGTGTGCTGCAATATTGGAGTGTCAGTAATGGAGGGTGTGCTGCACTATTGGAGTGCCAGTAATTGATGGTGTGCTGCAGTATTGGAGAATCCGTAATTGAGGGTGTGCTGCACTATCGGAGTGCCAGTAATTGAGGGTGTGCTGCACTATTGGGGTGTCAGTAATTGAGGGTGCGCTGCACTATTGTAGTGCCAGTATTTGAGGATATGCGGTACTATTGGAGGGTGAGTAAATGAGGGTGTGCTGCACTATTGGAGTGTCAGTAATTGAGGTTGTGCTGCACTATTGGAGTGTCCGGAATTGAGGGTGTGCTGCACTATTGCAGGGTCAGTAATTGAGGGTGTGTTGCACTATTAGAGTGTCAGTATTTGAGGGTGTGCTGCCCTATTGCAGGATCAGTAATTGAGGGTTTGCTTCAGAATTGGCATGTCAGTAGTTGAGGGTATGCTGCACTATTGGAGTGTCAGTAATTGAGGTTGTGCTGCACTAGTGGAGGGTCGGTAATTGAGGGTGTGCTGCACTAGTGGAGGGTCAGTAATTGAGGGTGCGCCGCACTATTGCAGTATCAGTAATTGAGTGTGTGCTGCACTATTGAAGTTTCAGAAATTGACAATTTGCTGCACTAATATAGTGCTACTATTTGAGGATATGCTGTTCTATTGGAGGGTCAGTAATCGAGCGGGTGCTGCACTATTGGAGGATAAGTAATTGAGGGTGTGCTGCATTACTGGAATATCAGCAATTGAGGGCATGCTGCCCTAATGGAGAGTCATTAATTGAGGGTGTGCTGCACTATTGGAGTGTCAGTAATTGAGGGTGTGCTGCACTATTGGAGGGTCAGTAATTGAGGGTGTGCTGCACTATTGCAGGGTCAGTAATTGAGGGTGTGTTGCACTATTAGAGTGTCAGTAATTGAGGGTGTGCTGCACTACTGGAGTGTAAGGAATTGAGGGTTTGCTTCAAAATTGGCGTGACAGTAACTGAGGGTGTGCTGCACTATTGGAGTGTCAGTAAATTTGGGTGCACTGAACCACTGGAGTGTCAGTAATGGAGGGTGTGCTGCACTATTGGAGTGTTGGTAATTGAGGCTGTGTTGCACTATTGGAGTGTTGGTAATTGAGGGTGTGCTGCACTATTGGAGTGTTGGTAATTGAGGGTGTGTTGCACTATTGTGGTGTCTCGAACTGAGGTTGAGCTGCACTATTCAAGTGTCGGTTATTGTGGGTGCGCTGCACTATTGGAGTGTCAGTAATTGAGGGTGTGCTGCACTATTGGAGTGTCAGTAATTGAGGCTGTGCTGCACTATTGGAGTATCAGTATTTGAGGGTGTGCTGCCCTATTGCAGGATCAGTAATTGAGGGTTTGCTTCAGAATTGGCATGTCAGTAGTTGAGGGTATGCTGCACTATTGGAGTGTCAGTAATTGAGGTTGTGCTGCACTAGTGGAGGGTCGGTAATTGAGGGTGTGCTGCACTAGTGGAGGGTTGGTAATTGAGGGTGCGCCATACTATTGCAGTATCAGTAATTGAGTGTGTGCTGCACTATTGAAGTTTCAGAAATTGACAATTTGCTGCACTAATATAGTGCTACTATTTGAGGATATGCCGTTCTATTGGAGGGTCAGTAATCGAGCGGGTGCTGCACTATTGGAGGATAAGTAATTGAGGGTGTGCTGCATTACTGGAATATCAGCAATTGAGGGCATGCTGCCCTAATGGAGAGTCATTAATTGAGGGTGTGCTGCACTATTGGAGTGTCAGTAATTGAGGGTGAGCTGCACTATTGGAGTGTCAGTAATTGAGGGTGTGCTGCACTATTGGAGGGTCAGTAATTGAGGGTGTGCTGCACTATTGGAGTGTTAGTATTGAGTGTGTGCTGCATTTTTCGAATGTCAGTAATGGAGGGTGTGCTGCATTATTGGAGTTTCAGAAATTGACAATTTGCTGCACTATTATAGTGCTACTATTTGAGGATATACTGTTCTATTGGAGGGTCAGTAATTGAGGGCGTGCTGCACTTTTGGCATGTCAGTAATTGAAGCTCTGCTGCACTATTGAAGTGTCAGTAATTGAGGGTGTGCTGTACTATTGGAGTGTCAGTAATTGAGGGTGTGCTGCACTATTGGAGTGTCAGTAATTGAGGGTGTGTTGCGCAATTGCTGTGTCTGTAACTGAGGCTGAGCTGCACTATTCAAGTGTCAGTAATTGAGGGTGTGTTGCACTATTGGAATGTCAGTAATTTAGGGTGTGCTGCACTATTGGAGTGTCAGTAATTGACGGTGTGCTGCACTATTGGAGTGTCAGTAATTGAGGGTGTGCTGCACTATTGGAGTGTCAGTAATTGAGGGTGTGCTGCACTATTGGTGTGTCAGTAATTGAGGGTGCGTTGCACTTGTGGAGTGTCAGTAATTGAGGGTGTGCTGCATTATTGGTGTGTCAGTAATTGAGGGTGCGTTGCACTATTGTAATGTCAGTAATTGAGGGTGTGCTGCACTATTGGTGTGTCAGTAATTGAGGGTGCGTTGCACTATTGGAGTGTCAGTAATTGAGGGTGTGCTGCATTATTGGTGTGTCAGTAATTGAGGGTGCGTTGCACTATTGGAATGTCAGTAATTGAGGGTGTGCTGCACAATTGGTGGGTCAGTTTTTGAGGGTGTGCTGCACTCCTGAAGGGTCAGTAATTGAGGGTGTGCTGCAGTATGGGTATGTCGGTAATTGAGGTTGTGCTGCACTATTGGAGTGTCAGTAATTGAGGGCATGCTGCATTATTGGAGGATCTTAAATTTAGGGTTTAGTGCACTATTAGAGTATCAGTAGTTGCGGGTTTGCTGCACTATTAGAGTATCAGTAGTTGAGGGAGTGCTGCACTATTAGAGTATCAGTAATTGAGGGAGTGCTGATATATTGGAGTGTCAGTAATTGAGGGTGTGTTGTACTATTGGAGTGTCATTAATTGAGGATGTGCTGCACTATTGGAGTGTCATTAAAGGAGGGTGCGCTGTGCTATTGGAGTGTCAGTAATGGAGGTTGTGCTGCACTATTGGAGTGTCAGTAATTGAGGGTGTGCTGCACTATTGGAGTGTCAGGAATTGAGGGATTGCTTCAGAATTGGCATGTTAGTAATTGAGGGTATGCTGCGCTACTCGAGTTTCAGTAACTGATGGTGTGCTGCACTATTGGAGTGCCAGTAATTGAGAGTGTGCAGCACTTTTGGAGTATTAGTAATTGAGGGTGTGCTGCACTATTGGAGTGTCAGTAATTGAGGGTGCGCTGCACTATTGGAGTGCCAGTAATTGAGGGTGTGCTGCACTATTGGAGTGTCAGTAATTGAGGGTGTGCTGCACTGTTGGAGTGTCAGTAATTGAGGGTGCGCTGCGCTATTGGAGTGTCAGTAATTGAGGGTGTGTTGCGCTATTGGAGGATCAGTAATTGAGGGTGTGCTGCAGTATTAGGGTATCAGTAATTGAGGGTGCACTGCGCTACTTGAGGTTCAGTAATTGATGGTGTGCTGCAGTATTGGAGTGTCAGTAATTGAGTGTGCGCTGCACTATTGTAGTGCCAGTATTTGAGGATATGCGGTACTATTGGAGGGTGAGTAAATGAGGGTGTGCTTCACTATTGGAGTGTCAGTAATTGAGGTTGTGCTGCACTATTGGAGTGTCAGTAATTGAGTGTGTGCTGCACTATTGCAGGGTCAGTAATTGAGGGTGTGCTGCACTACTGGAGTGTAAGGAATTGAGGGTTTGCTTCAAAATTGGCGTGACAGTAACTGAGGGTGTGCTGCACTATTGGAGTGTCAGTAAATTTGGGTGCACTGAACCACTGGAATGTCAGTAATGGAGGGTGTGCTGCACTATTGGAGTGTTGGTAATTGAGGGTGTGTTGCACTATTGGAGTGTTGGTAATTGAGGGTGTGCTGCACTATTGGAGTGTTGGTAATTGAGGGTGTGTTGCGCTATTGTGGTGTCTCGAACTGAGGTTGAGCTGCACTATTCAAGTGTCGGTAATTGTGGGTGCGCTGCACTATTGGAGTGTCAGTAATTGATGGTGTGCTGCTCTATTGGAATGTCAGTAATTGAGGCTGTGTTGCACTATTGGAGTATCAGTATTTGAGGGTGTGCTGCCCTATTGCAGGATCAGTAATTGAGGGTTTGCTTCAGAATTGGCATGTCAGTAGTTGAGGGTATGCTGCACTATTGGAGTGTCAGTAATTGAGGTTGTGCTGCACTAGTGGAGGGTCGGTAATTGAGGGTGTGCTGCACTAGTGGAGGGTCGGTAATTGAGGGTGCGCCGCACTATTGCAGTATCAGTAATTGAGTGTGTGCTGCACTATTGAAGTTTCAGAAATTGACAATTTGCTGCACTATTATAGTGCTACTATTTGAGGATATGCTGTTCTATTGGAGGGTCAGTAATCGAGCGGGTGCTGCACTATTGGAGGATAAGTAATTGAGGGTGTGCTGCATTACTGGAATATCAGCAATTGAGGGCATGCTGCCCTAATGGAGAGTCATTAATTGAGGGTGTGCTGCACTATTGGAGTGTCAGTAATTGAGGGTGTGCTGCACTATTGGAATGTCAGTAATTGAGGGTGTGCTGCACTATTGGAGTGTCAGCAATTGAGGGTGTGCTGCACTATTGGAGTGTCAGTAATTGAGGGTGTGCTGCACTATTGGAGTGTCAGTAATTGAGGGTGCGTTGCACTATTGGAGTGTCAGTAATTGAGGGTGTGCTGCACTATTGGAGTGTCAGTAATTGAGGGTGCGTTGCACTATTGGAATGTCAGTAATTGAGGGTGTGCTGCACAATTGGTGTGTCAGTTTTTGAGGGTGTGCTGCACTACTGAAGGGTCAGTAATTGAGGGTGTGCTGCAGTATGGATATGTCGGTAATTGAGGTTGTGCTGCACTATTGGAGTGTCAGTAATTGAGGGCATGCTGCATTATTGGAGGATCTTAAATTTAGGGTTTGGTGCACTATTAGAGTATCAGTAGTTGCGGGTTTGCTGCACTATTAAAGTATCAGTAGTTGAGGGAGTGCTGCACTATTAGAGTATCAGTAATTGAGGGTGTGCTGAACTATTGGAGTGTCAGTAATTGAGGGTGTGTTGTACTATTGGAGTGTCATTAATTGAGGATGTGCTGCACTATTGGAGTGTCATTAAAGGAGGGTGCGCTGCGCTATTGGAGTGTCAGTAATGGAGGGTGTGCTGTACTATTGGAGTGTCAGTAATTGAGGGTGTGCTGCACTATTGGAGTGTCAGGAATTGAGGGATTGCTTCATAATTGGCATGTTAGTAATTGAGGGTATGCTGCACTATTGGAGTATCAGTAATTGAGTGTGTGCTGCGCTACTGGAGGTTCAGTAATTGATGGTGTGCTGCACTATTGGAGTGCCAGTAATTGAGGGTGTGCTGCACTATTGGAGTGCCAGTAATTGAGGGTGTGCTGCACTATTGGAGTGTCAGTAATTGAGGGTGTGCTGCACTGTTGGAGTGTCAGTAATTGAGGGTGCGCTGCGCTATTGGAGTGTCAGTATTTGAGGGTGTGTTGCGCTATTGGAGTGTCAGTAATTGAGGGTGTGCTGCACTATTGGAGTGTCCGTAATTGAGGGTGTGCTGCACTATTGGAGTGCCAGTAATTGAGGCTGTGCTGCATTATTGGAGTGTCAGTCATTGAGGATGTGCTGCATTATTGGACTGTCAGTAATTGTGGGTGTGCTGCGCTATTGGAGGATCAGTAATTGAGGGTGTGCTGCAGTATTAGGGTATCAGTAATTGAGGGTGCACTGCGCTACTTGAGGTTCAGTAATTGATGGTGTGCTGCAGTATTGGAGTATCCGTAATTGAGGGTGTGCTGCACTATCGGAGTGCCAGTATTTGAGGATATGCGGTACTATTGGAGGGTGAGTAAATGAGGGTGTGCTTCACTATTGGAGTGTCAGTAATTGAGGGTGTGTTGCACTATTGCAGGGTCAGTAATTGAGGGTGTGTTGCACTATTAGAGTGTCAGTAATTGAGGGTGTGCTGCACTACTGGAGTGTAAGGAATTGAGGGTTTGCTTCAAAATTGGCGTGACAGTAACTGAGGGTGTGCTGCACTATTGGAGTGTCAGTAAATTTGGGTGCACTGAACCACTGGAGTGTCAGTAATTGAGGGTGTGTTGCACTATTGGAGTGTTGGTAATTGAGGGTGTGCTGCACTATTGGTGTGTCAGTAACTGAGGGATTACTGCACTATTGGAGTGTTGGTAATTGAGGGTGTGTTGCGCTATTGTGGTGTCTCGAACTGAGGTTGAGCTGCACTATTCAAGTGTCGGTAATTGTGGGTGCGCTGCACTATTGGAGTGTCAGTAATTGAGGGTGTGCTGCTCTATTGGAATGTCAGTAATTGAGGCTGTGCTGCACTATTGGAGTATCAGTATTTGAGGGTGTGCTGCCCTATTGCTGGATCAGTAATTGAGGGTTTGCTTCAGAATTGGCATGTCAGTAGTTGAGGGTATGCTGCACTATTGGAGTGTCAGTAATTGAGGTTGTGCTGCACTAGTGGAGGGTCGGTAATTGAGGGTGTGCTGCACTAGTGGAGGGTCGGTAATTGAGGGTGCGCCGCACTATTGCAGTATCAGTAATTGAGTGTGTGCTGCACTATTGAAGTTTCAGAAATTGACAATTTGCTGCACTAATATAGTGCTACTATTTGAGGATATGCCGTTCTATTGGAGGGTCAGTAATCGAGCGGGTGCTGCACTATTGGAGGATAAGTAATTGAGGGTGTGCTGCATTACTGGAATATCAGCAATTGAGGGCATGCTGCCCTAATGGAGAGTCATTAATTGAGGGTGTGCTGCACTATTGGAGTGTCAGTAATTGAGGGTGTGCTGCACTATTGGAGGGTCAGTAATTGAGGGTGTGCTGCACTATTGGAGTGTTAGTATTGAGTGTGTGCTGCATTTTTCGAATGTCAGTAATGGAGGGTGTGCTGCATTATTGGAGTGTCAGTAATTGAGGGTGTGCTGCACTATTGGAGTGTCAGTAATTGAGGGTGTGCTGCACTATTGGAGTTTCAGAAATTGACAATTTGCTGCACTATTATAGTGCTACTATTTGAGGATATACTGTTCTATTGGAGGGTCAGTAATCGAGGGCGTGCTGCACTATTGGAGGATAAGTAATTGGGGGCGTGCTGCACTTTTGGCATGTCAGTAGTTGAGGGTGTGCTGCACTATTGGAGTGTCAGTAATTGAGGGCGTGCTGCACTATTGGAGGATAAGTAATTGAGGGCGTGCTGCACTTTTGGCATGTCAGTAATTGAGGGTGTGCTGCACTATTGGAGTGTCAGTAATTGAGGGTGTGCTGCACTATTGGAGTGCCAGTAATTGAGGCTGTGCTGCATTATTGGAGTGTCAGTCATTGAGGATGTGCTGCATTATTGGACTGTCAGTAATTGTGGGTGTGCTGCGCTATTGGAGGATCAGTAATTGAGGGTGTGCTGCAGTATTAGGGTATCAGTAATTGAGGGTGCACTGCGCTACTTGAGGTTCAGTAATTGATGGTGTGCTGCAGTATTGGAGTATCCGTAATTGAGGGTGTGCTGCACTATCGGAGTGCCAGTATTTGAGGATATGCGGTACTATTGGAGGGTGAGTAAATGAGGGTGTGCTTCACTATTGGAGTGTCAGTAATTGAGGGTGTGTTGCACTATTGCAGGGTCAGTAATTGAGGGTTTGTTGCACTATTAGAGTGTCAGTAATTGAGGGTGTGCTGCACTACTGGAGTGTAAGGAATTGAGGGTTTGCTTCAAAATTGGCGTGACAGTAACTGAGGGTGTGCTGCACTATTGGAGTGTCAGTAAATTTGGGTGCACTGAACCACTGGAGTGTCAGTAATTGAGGGTGTGTTGCACTATTGGAGTGTTGGTAATTGAGGGTGTGCTGCACTATTGGTGTGTCAGTAACTGAGGGATTACTGCACTATTGGAGTGTTGGTAATTGAGGGTGTGTTGCGCTATTGTGGTGTCTCGAACTGAGGTTGAGCTGCACTATTCAAGTGTCGGTAATTGTGGGTGCGCTGCACTATTGGAGTGTCAGTAATTGAGGGTGTGCTGCTCTATTGGAATGTCAGTAATTGAGGCTGTGCTGCACTATTGGAGTATCAGTATTTGAGGGTGTGCTGCCCTATTGCTGGATCAGTAATTGAGGGTTTGCTTCAGAATTGGCATGTCAGTAGTTGAGGGTATGCTGCACTATTGGAGTGTCAGTAATTGAGGTTGTGCTGCTCTAGTGGAGGGTCGGTAATTGAGGGTGTGCTGCACTAGTGGAGGGTCGGTAATTGAGGGTGCGCCGCACTATTGCAGTATCAGTAATTGAGTGTGTGCTGCACTATTGAAGTTTCAGAAATTGACAATTTGCTGCACTAATATAGTGCTACTATTTGAGGATATGCCGTTCTATTGGAGGGTCAGTAATCGAGCGGGTGCTGCACTATTGGAGGATAAGTAATTGAGGGTGTGCTGCATTACTGGAATATCAGCAATTGAGGGCATGCTGCCCTAATGGAGAGTCATTAATTGAGGGTGTGCTGCACTATTGGAGTGTCAGTAATTGAGGGTGTGCTGCACTATTGGAGGGTCAGTAATTGAGGGTGTGCTGCACTATTGGAGTGTTAGTATTGAGTGTGTGCTGCATTTTTCGAATGTCAGTAATGGAGGGTGTGCTGCATTATTGGAGTGTCAGTAATTGAGGGTGTGCTGCACTATTGGAGTGTCAGTAATTGAGGGTGTGCTGCACTATTGGAGTTTCAGAAATTGACAATTTGCTGCACTATTATAGTGCTACTATTTGAGGATATACTGTTCTATTGGAGGGTCAGTAATCGAGGGCGTGCTGCACTATTGGAGGATAAGTAATTGGGGGCGTGCTGCACTTTTGGCATGTCAGTAGTTGAGGGTGTGCTGCACTATTGGAGTGTCAGTAATTGAGGGCGTGCTGCACTATTGGAGGATAAGTAATTGAGGGCGTGCTGCACTTTTGGCATGTCAGTAATTGAGGGTGTGCTGCACTATTGGAGTGTCAGTAATTGAGGGTGTGCTGTACTATTGGAGTGTCAGTAATTGAGGGTGTGCTGTACTATTGGAATGTCAGTAATTGAGGGTGTGCTGTACTATTGGAGTGTCAGTAATTGAGGGTGTGCTGCACTATTGGAATGTCAGTAATTGAGGGTGTGTTGCGCAATTGTTGTGTCTGTAACTGAGGCAGAGCTGCACTATTCAAGTGTCAGTAATTGAGGGTGTGTTGCACTATTGGAATGTCAGTAATTGAGGGTGTGCTGCACTATTGGAATGTCAGTAATTGAGGGTGTGCTGCACTATTGGAGTGTCAGCAATTGAGGGTGTGCTGCACTATTGGAGTGTCAGTAATTGAGGGTGTGCTGCACTATTGGAGTGTCAGTAATTGAGGGTGCGTTGCACTATTGGAGTGTCAGTAATTGAGGGTGTGCTGCACTATTGGAGTGTCAGTAATTGAGGGTGCGTTGCACTATTGGAATGTCAGTAATTGAGGGTGTGCTGCACAATTGGTGTGTCAGATTTTGAGGGTGTGCTGCACTACTGAAGGGTCAGTAATTGAGGGTGTGCTGCAGTATGGGTATGTCGGTAATTGAGGTTGTGCTGCACTATTGGAGTGTCAGTAATTGAGGGCATGCTGCATTATTGGAGGATCTTAAATTTAGGGTTTGGTGCACTATTAGAGTATCAGTAGTTGCGGGTTTGCTGCACAATTAAAGTATCAGTAGTTGAGGGAGTGCTGCACTATTAGAGTATCAGTAATTGAGGGTGTGCTGAACTATTGGAGTGTCAGTAATTGAGGGTGTGTTGTACTATTGGAGTGTCAGTAATGGAGGGTGTGCTGCACTATTGGAGTGTCATTAAAGGAGGGTGCGCTGCGCTATTGGAGTGTCAGTAATGGAGGGTGTGCTGCACTATTGGAGTGTCAGTAATTGAGGGTGTGCTGCACTATTGGAGTGTCAGGAATTGAGGGATTGCTTCAGAATTGGCATGTTAGTAATTGAGGGTATGCTGCACTATTGGAGTATCAGTAATTGAGTGTGTGCTGCGCTACTGGAGGTTCAGTAATTGATGGTGTGCTGCACTATTGGAGTGCCAGTAATTGAGGGTGCGCTGCACTATTGGAGTGCCAGTAATTGAGGGTGTGCTGCACTATTGGAGTGTCAGTAATTGAGGGTGTGCTGCACTATTGGAGTGTCAGTAATTGAGGGTGTGCTGCACTATTGGAGTGCCAGTAATTGAGGGTGTGCTGCACTATTGGAGTGTCAGTAATTGAGGGTGTGCTGCACTGTTGGAGTGTCAGTAATTGAGGGTGCGCTGCGCTATTGGAGTGTCAGTAATTGAGGGTGTGTTGCGCTATTGGAGTATCCGTAATTGAGGGTGTGCTGCACTATCGGAGTGTCAGTAATTGAGTGTGCGCTGCACTATTGTAGTGCCAGTATTTGAGGATATGCGGTACTATTGGAGGGTGAGTAAATGAGGGTGTGCTTCACTATTGGAGTGTCAGTAATTGAGGTTGTGCTGCACTATTGTAGTGTCCGGAATTGAGGGTGTGCTGCACTATTGCAGGGTCAGTAATTGAGGGTGTGTTGCACTATTAGAGTGTCAGTAATTGAGGGTGTGCTGCGCTATTGGAGTGTCAGTAATTGAGGGTGTGCTGCACTATTGGAGTGTCAGTAATTGAGGGTGTGCTGCACTATTAGAGTGTCAGTAATTGAGGGTTTGCTTCAAAATTGGCGTGACAGTAACTGAGGGTGTGCTGCACTATTGGAGTGTCAGTAAATTTGGGTGCACTGAACCACTGGAGTGTCAGTAATGGAGGGTGTGCTGCACTATTGGAGTATTGGTAATTGAGGGTGTGTTGCACTATTGGAGTGTTGGTAATTGAGGGTGTGCTGCACTATTGGAGTGTTGGTAATTGAGGGTGTGTTGCGTTATTGTGGTGTCTCGAACTGAGGTTGAGCTGCACTATTCAAGTGTCGGTAATTGTGGGTGCGCTGCACTATTGGAGTGTCAGTAATTGATGGTGTGCTGCTCTATTGGAATGTCAGTAATTGAGGCTGTGTTGCACTATTGGAGTATCAGTATTTGAGGGTGTGCTGCCCTATTGCAGGATCAGTAATTGAGGGTTTGCTTCAGAATTGGCATGTCAGTAGTTGAGGGTATGCTGCACTATTGGAGTGTCAGTAATTGAGGTTGTGCTGCACTAGTGGAGGGTCGGTAATTGAGGGTGTGCTGCACTAGTGGAGGGTCGGTAATTGAGGGTGCGCCGCACTATTGCAGTATCAGTAATTGAGTGTGTGCTGCACTATTGAAGTTTCAGAAATTGACAATTTGCTGCACTATTATAGTGCTACTATTTGAGGATATGCTGTTCTATTGGAGGGTCAGTAATCGAGCGGGTGCTGCACTATTGGAGGATAAGTAATTGAGGGTGTGCTGCATTACTGGAATATCAGCAATTGAGGGCATGCTGCCCTAATGGAGAGTCATTAATTGAGGGTGTGCTGCACTATTGGAGTGTCAGTAATTGAGGGTGTGCTGCACTATTGGAGTGTCAGTAATTGAGGGTGTGCTGCACTATTGGAGTGTCAGTAATTGAGGGTGTGCTGCACTATTGGAGTTTCAGAAATTGACAATTTGCTGCACTATTATATTGCTACTATTTGAGGATATACTGTTCTATTGGAGAGTCAGTAATCGAGGGCGTGCTGCACTATTGGAGGATAAGTAATTGAGGGCGTGCTGCACTTTTGGCATGTCAGTAGTTGAGGGTGTGCTGCACTATTGGAGTGCCAGTAATTGAAGCTCTGCTGCATGATTGGAGTGTCAGTAATTGAGGGTGTGCTGCACTATTGGAGTGTCAGTAATTGAGGGTGTGCTGCACTATTGGAGTGTCAGTAATTGAGGGTGTGCTGCACTATTGGAGTGTCAGTAATTGAGGGTGTGCTGCACTATTGGAGTGTCAGTAATTGAGGGTGTGCTGCACTATTGGAGTGTCAGTAATTGAGGGTGAGCTGCGCTATTGGAGTGTCAGTAATTGAGGGTGTGCTGCACTATTGGAGTGTCAGTAATTGAGGGTGTGCTGCACTATTGGAGTGTCAGTAATTGAGGGTGTGCTGCACTATTGGAGTGTCAGTAATTGAGGGTGTGCTGCACTATTGGAGTGTCAGTAATTGAGGGTGTGCTGTACTATTGGAGTGTCAGTAATTGAGGGTGTGCTGCACTATTGGAATGTCAGTAATTGAGGGTGTGCTGCACTATTGGAGTGTCAGCAATTGAGGGTGTGCTGCACTATTGGAGTGTCAGTAATTGAGGGTGTGCTGCACTATTGGTGTGTCAGTAATTGAGGGTGCGTTGCACTATTGGAATGTCAGTAATTGAGGGTGTGCTGCACAATTGGTGTGTCAGTTTTTGAGGGTGTGCTGCACTACTGAAGGGTCAGTAATTGAGGGTGTGCTGCAGTATGGGTATGTCGGTAATTGAGGTTGTGCTGCACTATTGGAGTGTCAGTAATTGAGGGCATGCTGCATTATTGGAGGATCTTAAATTTAGGGTTTGGTGCACTATTAGAGTATCAGTAGTTGCGGGTTTGCTGCACTATTAGAGTATCAGTAGTTGAGGGAGTACTGCACTATTAGAGTATCAGTAATTGAGGGAGTGCTGAACTATTGGAGTGTCATTAAAGGAAGGTGCGCTGCGCTATTGGAGTGTCAGTAATGGAGGGTGTGCTGCACTATTGGAGTGTCTGATATTGAGGGTGTGCTGCACTATTGGAGTGTCAGGAATTGAGGGATTGCTTCAGAATTGGCATGTTAGTAATTCAGGGTAATCTGCACTATTGGAGTATCAGTAATTGAGTGTGTGCTGCGCTACTGGAGGTTCAGTAATTGATGGTGTGCTGCACTATTGGAGTGCCAGTAATTGAGAGTGTGCAGCACTTTTGGAGTATCAGTAATTGAGGGTGTGCTGCACTATTGGAGTGTCAGTAATTGAGGGTGCGCTGCACTATTGCAGTGCCAGTATTTGACGATATGCGGTACTATTGGAGGGTCAGTAAATGAGGGAGTGCCGCACTATTGGAGTGTCAGTAATTGAGGGTGAGCTGCACAATTGGTGTGTCAGTTTTTGAGGGTGTGCTGCACTACTGAAGGGTCAGTAATTGAGGGTGTGCTGCAGTATGGGTATGTCGGTAATTGAGGGTGTGCTGCACTACTTTAGTGTCAGTAATTGAGGGATTGCTTCAGAATTGGCAAGTTAGTAATTGAGGGTGTGCTGCACTACTGGAGTGTCAGTAATTGAGGGTGTTTCGTGTTGTTGGTGTGTCAGTAACTAGGGAGTGTCGGTAATTGAGCGTGCGCTGCCACTATTGAAGTATTAGTAATTGAGTGTGCGCTGCGCTACTGGTGGGTCAGTAATGGACGGTGTCCTGCACTCTTGGCATGTCAGTAATTGACGGTGTGCTGCATTACTGGAGTGTAATTAATTGAGGCTGTGCTGCACTATTTGAGGGTCAGTAATTGAGTTTGTGCTACACTATTGGAGTGTCAGTCACTGAGGGTGTGCTGCACTATTGGAGTGTCATAATTGAGGCTGTGCTGCACTATTGGTGTGTCAGTAATTGAGGGTGCGCTGCACTGTTGGAGTGCCAGTAATTGAGGGTGCACTGCGCTATTGGATGATTAGTAATTGGGGGTGTGCTGCACTATTGGAGGGTCAGTAATTGTGGGTGTGCTTCCATATTGGAGTGTCAGTAATTGAGGGTGTGTTGCGCTATTGTGGTGTCAGTAACTGAGGCTGTGCTGCACTATTCGAGTGTCAGTAATTGAGGGCGTGCTGCACTATTGGAGTATCAGTAATTGAGTGTTTGCTGCGCTACTGGAGGTTCAGTAATTGATGGTGTGCTGCACTATTGTAGTGCCAGTAATTGAGGGTGTGCTGCACTTTTGGAGTGTCAGTAATTGAGGCGGTGCTGCACTATTCGAGTGCCATTAATTGAGGGTGTGCTGCACTATTGGAGTGTCAGTAATTGAGGGTGTGCTGCACTATTGTAGTGCCAGTATTTGATGATATGCGGTACTATTGGAGGGCCAGTAAATGATGGTGTGCCGCACTATTGGAGTGTCAGTAATTGAGGGTGCGCTGCACTATTGTAGTGCCAGTATTTGATGATATGCAGTACTATTGGAGGGTCAGGAAATAATGGTGTGCCGCACTATTGGAGTGTCAGGAATTGAGGGTGTGTTGCACTATTGCAGGGTCAGTAATTGAGGGTGTGTTGCACTATTGGAGTGTCAGTAATTGAGGGTGTGCTGCACGATTGGAGTGTCAGTAATTCAGGGTGCGCTGCACTATAGGAGTGTCATTAATTGAGGCTGTACTGCACTATTGGAGTGTCAGTAATTGAGGTCGCACTGCACTATTGGAGGGTCTGTGATTGAAGGTGTGTTGCGCTATTGTGGTGTCAGTAACTGAGGCTGTGCTGCGCTATTAGATTGTCAGTAATTGAGGGTGCACTGCGCTATTGGAGGATCAGTAATTGAGGATGCGCTGCAGTCTTGGGTTATCAGTATTTGAGGGTGCACTGTGCTATTGGAGTGTCAGTAATTGAGGGTGTGTTGCGCTATTGTGGTGTCAGTAACTGAGGCTGTGCTGCAGTATTCGAGTTTCGGTAATTGAACTATTGCAGTATCAGTAATTGAGGGTTTGCTTCAGAACTGGCGTGTCAATATTTGAGGATGTTCTTCATTGTTGGAGTGTCAGTAATTCAGGGTGTGCTGCACTATTGGAGTGTCAGTAATTGAGGGTGTGCTGCACTATTGGAGTGTCAGTAATTGAGTGTGTGCTGTACTATTGGAGTGTCAGTAATTCAGGGTGTGCTGCACTATTGGAGTGTCAGTAATTGAGGGTGTACTGCACTATTGGAGTGTCAGTAATTGAGGCTGTGCTGCACTATTGGAGTGTCAGTAATTCAGGGTGTGCTGCACTATTGGAGTGTCAGTAATTGAGGGTGTGCTGCATAATTGAAGTTTCAGAAATTGACCGTTTGCTGCACTATTATAGTGCTAGTATTTGTGGATATGCTGTACTATTGGAGGGTCAGTAATTGATGGGGTGCTGCACTACTTGAGTGTCAGTAATTGAGGGTGTGCTGCACTATTGGAGTGTCAGTAATTGAGGGTGTGCTGCACTATTGGAGTGTCAGTAATTGAGGGTGTGCTGCACTATTGGAGTGTCAGTAATTGAGGGTGTGCTGCACTATTGGAGTGTCAGTAATTGAGGGTGTGCTGCACTATTGGAGTGTCAGTAATTGAGGGTGAGCTGCGCTATTGGAGTGTCAGTAATTGAGGGTGTGCTGCACTATTGGAGTGTCAGTAATTGAGGGTGTGCTGCACTATTGGAGTGTCAGTAATTGAGGGTGTGCTGCACTATTGGAGTGTCAGTAATTGAGGGTGTGCTGCACTATTGAAGTGTCAGTAATTGAGGGTGTGCTGTACTATTGGAGTGTCAGTAATTGAGGGTGTGCTGCACTATTGGAATGTCAGTAATTGAGGGTGTGCTGCACTATTGGAGTGTCAGCAATTGAGGGTGTGCTGCACTATTGGAGTGTCAGTAATTGAGGGTGTGCTGCACTATTGGTGTGTCAGTAATTGAGGGTGCGTTGCACTATTGGAATGTCAGTAATTGAGGGTGTGCTGCACAATTGGTGTGTCAGTTTTTGAGGGTGTGCTGCACTACTGAAGGGTCAGTAATTGAGGGTGTGCTGCAGTATGGGTATGTCGGTAATTGAGGTTGTGCTGCACTATTGGAGTGTCAGTAATTGAGGGCATGCTGCATTATTGGAGGATCTTAAATTTAGGGTTTGGTGCACTATTAGAGTATCAGTAGTTGCGGGTTTGCTGCACTATTAGAGTATCAGTAGTTGAGGGAGTACTGCACTATTAGAGTATCAGTAATTGAGGGAGTGCTGAACTATTGGAGTGTCATTAAAGGAAGGTGCGCTGCGCTATTGGAGTGTCAGTAATGGAGGGTGTGCTGCACTATTGGAGTGTCTGTAATTGAGGGTGTGCTGCACTATTGGAGTGTCAGGAATTGAGGGATTGCTTCAGAATTGGCATGTTAGTAATTCAGGGTATGCTGCACTATTGGAGTATCAGTAATTGAGTATGTGCTGCGCTACTGGAGGTTCAGTAATTGATGGTGTGCTGCACTATTGGAGTGCCAGTAATTGAGAGTGTGCAGCACTTTTGGAGTATCAGTAATTGAGGGTGTGCTGCACTATTGGAGTGTCAGTAATTGAGGGTGCGCTGCACTATTGCAGTGCCAGTATTTGACGATATGCGGTACTATTGGAGGGTCAGTAAATGAGGGAGTGCCGCACTATTGGAGTGTCAGTAATTGAGGGTGAGCTGCACAATTGGTGTGTCAGTTTTTGAGGGTGTGCTGCACTACTGAAGGGTCAGTAATTGAGGGTGTGCTGCAGTATGGGTATGTCGGTAATTGAGGGTGTGCTGCACTACTTTAGTGTCAGTAATTGAGGGATTGCTTCAGAATTGGCAAGTTAGTAATTGAGGGTGTGCTGCACTACTGGAGTGTCAGTAATTGAGGGTGTTTCGTGTTGTTGGTGTGTCAGTAACTAGGGAGTGTCGGTAATTGAGCGTGCGCTGCCACTATTGAAGTATTAGTAATTGAGTGTGCGCTGCGCTACTGGTGGGTCAGTAATGGACGGTGTCCTGCACTCTTGGCATGTCAGTAATTGACGGTGTGCTGCATTACTGGAGTGTAATTAATTGAGGCTGTGCTGCACTATTTGAGGGTCAGTAATTGAGTTTGTGCTACACTATTGGAGTGTCAGTCACTGAGGGTGTGCTGCACTATTGGAGTGTCATAATTGAGGCTGTGCTGCACTATTGGTGTGTCAGTAATTGAGGGTGCGCTGCACTGTTGGAGTGCCAGTAATTGAGGGTGCACTGCGCTATTGGATGATTAGTAATTGGGGGTGTGCTGCACTATTGGAGGGTCAGTAATTGTGGGTGTGCTTCCATATTGGAGTGTCAGTAATTGAGGGTGTGTTGCGCTATTGTGGTGTCAGTAACTGAGGCTGTGCTGCACTATTCGAGTGTCAGTAATTGAGGGCGTGCTGCACTATTGGAGTATCAGTAATTGAGTGTTTGCTGCGCTACTGGAGGTTCAGTAATTGATGGTGTGCTGCACTATTGTAGTGCCAGTAATTGAGGGTGTGCTGCACTTTTGGAGTGTCAGTAATTGAGGCGGTGCTGCACTATTCGAGTGCCATTAATTGAGGGTGTGCTGCACTATTGGAGTGTCAGTAATTGAGGGTGTGCTGCACTATTGTAGTGCCAGTATTTGATGATATGCGGTACTATTGGAGGGCCAGTAAATGATGGTGTGCCGCACTATTGGAGTGTCAGTAATTGAGGGTGCGCTGCACTATTGTAGTGCCAGTATTTGATGATATGCAGTACTATTGGAGGGTCAGGAAATAATGGTGTGCCGCACTATTGGAGTGTCAGGAATTGAGGGTGTGTTGCACTATTGCAGGGTCAGTAATTGAGGGTGTGTTGCACTATTGGAGTGTCAGTAATTGAGGGTGTGCTGCACGATTGGAGTGTCAGTAATTCAGGGTGCGCTGCACTATAGGAGTGTCATTAATTGAGGCTGTACTGCACTATTGGAGTGTCAGTAATTGAGGTCGCACTGCACTATTGGAGGGTCTGTGATTGAAGGTGTGTTGCGCTATTGTGGTGTCAGTAACTGAGGCTGTGCTGCGCTATTAGATTGTCAGTAATTGAGGGTGCACTGCGCTATTGGAGGATCAGTAATTGAGGATGCGCTGCAGTCTTGGGTTATCAGTATTTGAGGGTGCACTGTGCTATTGGAGTGTCAGTAATTGAGGGTGTGTTGCGCTATTGTGGTGTCAGTAACTGAGGCTGTGCTGCAGTATTCGAGTTTCGGTAATTGCACTATTGCAGTATCAGTAATTGAGGGTTTGCTTCAGAACTGGCGTGTCAATATTTGAGGGTGTTCTTCATTGTTGGAGTGTCAGTAATTCAGGGTGTGCTGCACTATTGGAGTGTCAGTAATTGAGGGTGTGCTGCACTATTGGAGTGTCAGTAATTGAGTGTGTGCTGTACTATTGGAGTGTCAGTAATTCAGGGTGTGCTGCACTATTGGAGTGTCAGTAATTGAGGGTGTACTGCACTATTGGAGTGTCAGTAATTGAGGCTGTGCTGCACTATTGGAGTGTCAGTAATTCAGGGTGTGCTGCACTATTGGAGTGTCAGTAATTGAGGGTGTGCTGCATAATTGAAGTTTCAGAAATTGACCGTTTGCTGCACTATTATAGTGCTAGTATTTGTGGATATGCTGTACTATTGGAGGGTCAGTAATTGATGGGGTGCTGCACTACTTGAGTGTCAGTAATTGAGGGTGTGCTGCACTATTGGAGTGTCAGTAATTGAGGGTGTGCTGCACTATTGGAGTGTCAGTAATTGAGGGTGTGCTGCACTATTGGAGTGTCAGTAATTGAGGGTGTGCTGCACTATTGGAGTGTCAGTAATTGAGGGTGTGCTGCACTATTGGAGTGTCAGTAATTGAGGGTGAGCTGCGCTATTGGAGTGTCAGTAATTGAGGGTGTGCTGCACTATTGGAGTGTCAGTAATTGAGGGTGTGCTGCACTATTGGAGTGTCAGTAATTGAGGGTGTGCTGCACTATTGGAGTGTCAGTAATTGAGGGTGTGCTGCACTATTGAAGTGTCAGTAATTGAGGGTGTGCTGTACTATTGGAGTGTCAGTAATTGAGGGTGTGCTGCACTATTGGAATGTCAGTAATTGAGGGTGTGCTGCACTATTGGAGTGTCAGCAATTGAGGGTGTGCTGCACTATTGGAGTGTCAGTAATTGAGGGTGTGCTGCACTATTGGTGTGTCAGTAATTGAGGGTGCGTTGCACTATTGGAATGTCAGTAATTGAGGGTGTGCTGCACAATTGGTGTGTCAGTTTTTGAGGGTGTGCTGCACTACTGAAGGGTCAGTAATTGAGGGTGTGCTGCAGTATGGGTATGTCGGTAATTGAGGTTGTGCTGCACTATTGGAGTGTCAGTAATTGAGGGCATGCTGCATTATTGGAGGATCTTAAATTTAGGGTTTGGTGCACTATTAGAGTATCAGTAGTTGCGGGTTTGCTGCACTATTAGAGTATCAGTAGTTGAGGGAGTACTGCACTATTAGAGTATCAGTAATTGAGGGAGTGCTGAACTATTGGAGTGTCATTAAAGGAAGGTGCGCTGCGCTATTGGAGTGTCAGTAATGGAGGGTGTGCTGCACTATTGGAGTGTCTGTAATTGAGGGTGTGCTGCACTATTGGAGTGTCAGGAATTGAGGGATTGCTTCAGAATTGGCATGTTAGTAATTCAGGGTATGCTGCACTATTGGAGTATCAGTAATTGAGTATGTGCTGCGCTACTGGAGGTTCAGTAATTGATGGTGTGCTGCACTATTGGAGTGCCAGTAATTGAGAGTGTGCAGCACTTTTGGAGTATCAGTAATTGAGGGTGTGCTGCACTATTGGAGTGTCAGTAATTGAGGGTGCGCTGCACTATTGCAGTGCCAGTATTTGACGATATGCGGTACTATTGGAGGGTCAGTAAATGAGGGAGTGCCGCACTATTGGAGTGTCAGTAATTGAGGGTGAGCTGCACAATTGGTGTGTCAGTTTTTGAGGGTGTGCTGCACTACTGAAGGGTCAGTAATTGAGGGTGTGCTGCAGTATGGGTATGTCGGTAATTGAGGGTGTGCTGCACTACTTTAGTGTCAGTAATTGAGGGATTGCTTCAGAATTGGCAAGTTAGTAATTGAGGGTGTGCTGCACTACTGGAGTGTCAGTAATTGAGGGTGTTTCGTGTTGTTGGTGTGTCAGTAACTAGGGAGTGTCGGTAATTGAGCGTGCGCTGCCACTATTGAAGTATTAGTAATTGAGTGTGCGCTGCGCTACTGGTGGGTCAGTAATGGACGGTGTCCTGCACTCTTGGCATGTCAGTAATTGACGGTGTGCTGCATTACTGGAGTGTAATTAATTGAGGCTGTGCTGCACTATTTGAGGGTCAGTAATTGAGTTTGTGCTACACTATTGGAGTGTCAGTCACTGAGGGTGTGCTGCACTATTGGAGTGTCATAATTGAGGCTGTGCTGCACTATTGGTGTGTCAGTAATTGAGGGTGCGCTGCACTGTTGGAGTGCCAGTAATTGAGGGTGCACTGCGCTATTGGATGATTAGTAATTGGGGGTGTGCTGCACTATTGGAGGGTCAGTAATTGTGGGTGTGCTTCCATATTGGAGTGTCAGTAATTGAGGGTGTGTTGCGCTATTGTGGTGTCAGTAACTGAGGCTGTGCTGCACTATTCAAGTGTCAGTAATTGAGGGCGTGCTGCACTATTGGAGTATCAGTAATTGAGTGTTTGCTGCGCTACTGGAGGTTCAGTAATTGATGGTGTGCTGCACTATTGTAGTGCCAGTAATTGAGGGTGTGCTGCACTTTTGGAGTGTCAGTAATTGAGGCGGTGCTGCACTATTCGAGTGCCATTAATTGAGGGTGTGCTGCACTATTGGAGTGTCAGTAATTGAGGGTGTGCTGCACTATTGTAGTGCCAGTATTTGATGATATGCGGTACTATTGGAGGGCCAGTAAATGATGGTGTGCCGCACTATTGGAGTGTCAGGAATTGAGGGTGTGTTGCACTATTGCAGGGTCAGTAATTGAGGGTGTGTTGCACTATTGGAGTGTCAGTAATTGAGGGTGTGCTGCACGATTGGAGTGTCATTAATTGAGGCTGTGCTGCACTATTGGAGTGTCAGTAATTGAGGTCGCACTGCACTATTGGAGGGTCTGTGATTGAAGGTGTGTTGTGCTATTGTGGTGTCAGTAACTGAGGCTGTGCTGCGCTATTAGATTGTCAGTAATTGAGGGTGCACTGCGCTATTGGAGGATCAGTAATTGAGGATGCGCTGCAGTCTTGGGTTATCAGTATTTGAGGGTGCACTGTGCTATTGGAGTGTCAGTAATTGAGGGTGTGTTGCGCTATTGTGGTGTCAGTAACTGAGGCTGTGCTGCAGTATTCGAGTTTCGGTAATTGCACTATTGCAGTATCAGTAATTGAGGGTTTGCTTCAGAACTGGCGTGTCAATATTTGAGGGTGTTCTTCATTGTTGGAGTGTCAGTAATTCAGGGTGTGCTGCACTATTGGAGTGTCAGTAATTGAGGGTGTGCTGCACTATTGGAGTGTCAGTAATTGAGTGTGTGCTGTACTATTGGAGTGTCAGTAATTCAGGGTGTGCTGCACTATTGGAGTGTCAGTAATTGAGGGTGTGCTGCACTATTGGAGTGTCAGTAATTGAGAGTGTACTGCACTATTGGAGTGTCAGTAATTGAGGCTGTGCTGCACTATTGGAGTGTCAGTAATTCAGGGTGTGCTGCACTATTGGAGTGTCAGTAATTGAGGGTGTGCTGCATAATTGAAGTTTCAGAAATTGACCGTTTGCTGCACTATT
The DNA here is from genome assembly GCA_026770705.1 of Isurus oxyrinchus. NCBI lineage: Eukaryota > Metazoa > Chordata > Chondrichthyes > Lamniformes > Lamnidae > Isurus > Isurus oxyrinchus. Next base: position 172,253 of record JANJGN010000373.1, read on the forward strand.
ATAGTGCTAGTATTTGTGGATATGCTGTACTATTGGAGGGTCAGTAATTGATGGGGTGCTGCACTACTTGAGTGTCAGTAATTGAGGGTGTGCTGCACTATTAGAGTGTCAGTAATTGAGGGTGTGTTGCACTATTGGAGTGTCAGTAATTGAGGTTGTGCTGCACTATTGTAGTGTCAAAAATTGAGGGTGTGCAGCACTATTGGAGTTTCATTAATTGAGGGTTGCTACAGTATTGGAGGATAAGTAATTGTGGGTGAGCTGCAGTGTTGGAGTGTCAGTAATTGAGAGTGTGCTGCACTATTGGAGTGTCAGTAATTGAGGGTGAGCTGCACAATTGGAGTGTCAGTTTTTGAGGGTGTGCTGCAGTATGGGAATGTCAATAATTGAGGTTGTGCTGCACTATTGGAGTGTCAGTAATTGAGGGTGTGCTGAACTATTGGAGTGTCGGAAATTGAGGGTGTGCTGTACTATTGGTGTGTCATTAATTGAGGATGTGCTGCACTATTGGAGTGTCAGTAATTGGGGGTGTGCAGCACAAATGACGTGTCAGAAATTGAGCATTTGCTGCACTATTGATGTGCCAGTATTTGAGGATATGCAGTACTATTGGAGGGTCAGTAAATGAGCGTGTGCTGCATTATTGTAGTGTCAATAATTGAGGGTCTGCTGCAATGTTGGAGTGTCAGGAATTGAGGGTGTGCTGCACTATTGCAGGGTCAGTAATTGAGGGTGCGTTGCACGATTGGAGTGTCAGTAAATAAGGGTGTGACGCACTATTTGAGTGTCTGTAATTGAGGGTGCGCTGCACTATTGTAGTGCCAGTATTTGAGGATAGGCGGTACTATTGGAGGGCCTGTAAATGAGGGTGCGCTGCGCTACTGGAGTGTCAGTAATTGTGGGTGCGCTGCACTATTGGAGTGTCAATAATTGAGGGTGTTTTGTGCTATTGGTGTGTCAGTAACTGAGGGTGTGCTGCACTATTGGAGTGTCGGTAATTGAGGGTGCGCAGCACTCTTGCAGTATCAGTAATTGTGTGTGTGCTGAGCTATTGGAGGGTCAGTTATTGAGGGTGTGCTGCATTATTGGAGTTTCAGTAATTGAGGATGTGCTGCACTGTTGGAGTGTCGGTAATTGAGGGTGTGCTGTACTATTGGAGTGTCAGTAATTGAGGGTGTGCTGCACTATTGTAGTGTCAGTAACTGAGGATGTGCTGCACTATTGGAGTGTCAGTAATTGAGGGTGTGCTGCACTATTGTAGTGTCAGCAAATGAGGTTCTGCTGCACTGTTGGAGGGTTAGTAATTGAGGGTGTGCTACACTATTGGAGGATAAGTAATTGAGGGTGTGCTGCACTATTGCAGTGTCAGTAACTGAGGATGTGCTGCACTATTGGAGTGTCTGTAATTGAGGGCATGCTGCATTATTGGAGGATCTTAAATTTAGGGTTTGGTGCACTATTAGAGTATCAGTAGTTGAGGGAGTGCTGCACTATTGGAATGTCTGTAATTGAAGGTTTGCTGTACTGTTGGAGTGTCAGTAATTGAGGCTGTGCTGCACTATTGGTGTGTCAGTAATTGAGGGTTTGCTGCACTATTGGAGTGTCAGTAATTGAGGGTGCGCTGAACCACTGGAGTGTCAGTAATGGAGGGTGCGCTGCACTATTGGAGTGTCAGTAATTGAGGGTTTGCTGCACTATTGGAGGGTCAGTAATTGTGGGTGTGCTTCCATATTGGAATGTCAGTAATTGAGGGTGTGTTGCGCTATTGTGGTGTCAGTAACTGAGGCTGTGCTGCACTATTCGGGTGTCAGTAATTGAGGGCGTGCTGCACTATTGGAGTATCAGTAATTGAGTGTGTGCTGCGCTACTGGAGGTTCAGTAATTGATGGTGTGCTGCACTATTGTAGTGCCAGTAATTGAGGGTATGCTGCACTATTGGAGTGCCAGTAATTGAGGGTGTGCTGCACTATTGGACTGTCAGTAATTGAGGGTGCGCTGCACTATTGTAGTGCCAGTATTTGATGATATGCGGTACTATTGGAGGTTCAGTAAATGATGGTGTGCCGCACTATTAGAGTGACAGGAATTGAGGGTGCGCTGCACTATTGTAGTGCCAGTATTTGATGATATGCAGTACTATTGGAGGGTCAGTAAATGATGGTGTGCCGCACTATTGGAGTGTCAGGAATTGAGGGTGTGCTGCACTATTGCAGGGTCAGTAATTGAGGGTGTGTTGCACTATTGGAGTGTCAGTAATTGAGGGTGTGCTGCACTATTGGAGTCTAAGTAATTCAGGGTGCGCTGCACTATAGGACTGTCATTAATTGAGGCTGTGCTGCACTATTGGAGTGTCAGTAATTCAGGTCGCACTGCACTATTGGAGGGTCTATGATTGAGGGTGTGTTGCGCTATTGTGGTGTCAGTAACTGAGGTTGTGCTGCAGTCTTGGGTTATCAGTATTTGAGGGTGCACTGTACTATTGGAGTGTCAGTAATTGAGGGTGTGTTGCGCTATTGTGGTGTCAGTAACTGAGGCTGTGCTGCAGTATTCGAGTTTCGGTAATTGCACTATTGCAGTATCAGTAATTGAGGGTTTGCTTCAGAATTGGCGTGTCAATGTTTGAGGGTGTGCTTCATTGTTGGAGTGTCAGTAATTCAGGGTGTGCTGCACTATTGGAGTGTCAGTAATTGATGGTATGCTGCACTATTGGAGTATCAGTAATTGAGGGTCTTCTGCACCATCGGAGTGTCAGTAATTGAGGGTGTGCTGCATAATTGAAGTTTCAGAAATTGACCATTTGCTGCACTATTATAGTGCTAGTATTTATGGATATGCTGTACTATTGGAGGGTGAGTAATTGATGGGGTGCTGCACTACTGGAGTGTCAGTAAATGAGGTTCTGCTGCACTGTTGGAGGGTTAGTAATTGAGGGTGTGCTACACTATTGGAGGATAAGTAATTGAGGGTGTGCTGCACTATTGGAGTGTCAGTAATTGAGGGTGTGCTGCACTATTGGTGTGTCAGTAATTGAGGTTGTGCTGCACTATTGGAGTGTCAGTAATTGAGGGTTGCTACAGTATTGGAGGATAAGTAATTGTGGGTGAGCTGCACAATTGGAGTGTCAGTTTTTGAGGGTGTGCTGCACTACTGAAGGGTCATTAATTGAGGGTGCGCTGCAGTATGGATATGTCGGTAATTGAGGTTGTGCTGCACTATTGGAGTGTCAGTAATTGAGGGCATGCTGCATTATTGGAGGATCTTAAATTTAGGGTTTGGTGCACTATTAGAGTATCAGTAGTTGAGGGAGTGCTTCACTATTAGAGTATCAGTAATTGAGGGAGTACTGAACTATTGGAGTGTCAGTAATTGAGAGTGTGCTGTACTATTGGAGTGTCAGTAATTGAGGGTGTGCTGCACTATTGGAGTGTCAGTAATTGAGGGTGTGCTGCACTATTGTAGTGTCAGCAAATGAGGTTCTGCTGCACTATTGTAGTGTCAGCAAATGAGGTTCTGCTGCACTGTTGGAGGATAAGCAATTAAGGGTGTGCTGCACTATTGGTGTGTCAGTAATTGAGGTTGTGCTGCACTATTGTAGTGTCAGAAATTGAGGGTGTGCTGCACTATTGGAGTGTCAGTAATTGAGGGTTGCTACAGTATTGGAGGATAAGTAATTGTGGGTGAGCTGCACTATTGGAGTGTCAGTAATTGAGGGTGAGCTGCACAATTGGAGTGTCAGTTTTTGAGGGTGTGCTGCAGTATGGGAATGTCAGTAATTGAGGTTGTGCTGCACTATTGGAGTGTCAGTAATTGAGGGTGTGCTGAACTATTGGAGTGTCGGTAATTGAGGGTGTGCTGCATTATTGGAGTGTCAGTAATTGAGGGTGTGCTGCACTATTGATGTGCCAGTATTTGAGGATATGCAGTACTATTGGAGGGTCAGTAAATGAGCGTGTGCTGCATTATTGGAGTGTCAGTAATTGAGGGTGTGCTGCACTATTGATGTGCCAGTATTTGAGGATATGCAGTACTATTGGAGGGTCAGTAAATGAGCGTGTGCTGCATTATTGGAGTGTCAGTAATTGAGGGTCTGCTGCAATGTTGGAGTGTCAGGAATTGAGGGTGTGCTGCGCTACTGGAGTGTCAGTAATTGTGGGTGCGCTGCACTATTGCAGTATCAGTACTTGTGTGTGTGCTGCGCTATTGGAGGGTCAGTAACTGAGGGTGTGCTGCACTATTGGAGTGTCGGTAATTGAGGGTGCGCAGCACTATTGCAGTATCAGTACTTGTGTGTGTGCTGCACTATTGTAGTGTCAGTAACTGAGGATGTGCTGCACTATTGGAGTGTCAGTAATTGAGGGTGTGCTGCACTATTGTAGTGTCAGCAAATGAGGTTCTGCTGCACTGTTGGAGGGTTAGTAATTGAGGGTGTGCTACACTATTGGAGGATAAGTAATTTAGGGTGTGCTGCACTATTGCAGTGTCAGTAACTGAGGATGAGCTGCACTATTGGAGTGTCAGTAATTGAGGGCATGCTGCATTATTGGAGGATCTTAAATTTAGGGTTTGGTGCACTATTAGAGTATCAGTAGTTGAGGGAGTGCTGCACTATTAGAGTATCAGTAATTGAGGGAGTGCTGAACTATTGGAATGTCTGTAATTGAGGATGTGCTGCACTATTGGAGTGTCTTTAATTGAGTGTGCGCTGCGCTATTGGAGGGTCAGTAATGGAGGGTGTGCTGCACTCTTGGCGTGTCAGTAATTGAGGGTGTGTTGCGCTTTTGGTGTGTCAGTTATTGAGGGTGTGCTGCGCAATTGGATTGTCAGTAATTGAGGGTGCGCTGCACTATTAGAGGATCAGTCATTGAGGCTGTGCTGCAGTATTGGGGTATCAGTAATTGAGTGTTTGTTGCGCTATTGTGGTGACAGTAATTTTGGGTGTGGTGCAGTATTGGAGTGTCAGTAATTGAGGTTGTGTTGCTCTATTGTGGTGTCACTAACTGAGGCTGTGCTGCAGTATTAGGGTATCAGTAATTGAGGGTGCCCTGCGCTATTGGAGAGTCAGTAATTGTGGGTGTGCTGCAATATTGGAGTGTCAGTAATTGAGGGTGTGTTGCGCTATTGTGGTGTCACTAACTGAGGCTGTGCTGCACTATTCGAGTGTCGGTAATTGAGGGCATGCTGCACTATTGGAGTATCGGTAATTGAGTGTGCGCTGCGCCACTGGAGGTTCAGTAACTAATGGTGTGCTGCACTATTGGAGTGTCTGTATTTGAGGGTGTACTGCACTATTGGAGTGCCAGTAATTGAGGGTGTGCTGCACTATTGGTGTGTCAGTAATTGAGGGTGCGCTGCACTATTGTAATGGCAGTATTTGAGGATATGCGCTACTATTGGAGTGTCAGTAAATGAGGGTGTCCTGCACTATTGGAGTGTAAGTAATTGAGGTGGTGCCACACTATTGGAGTGTCAGGAATTGAGGGTGTGCTGCACTTTTGGAGTGTCAGTATTTGTGGGTGCGCTGCACTATTGGAGTGTCAGTAATTGAGGGTGTTTTGTGCTATTGGTGTGTCAGTAACCGAGGGTGTGCTGCACTATTGGAGTGTCGGTAATTGAGGGTGCGCTGCACTATTGGAGTGTCAGTAGTTGAGGGTGTGCTGCAATATTGGAGTGTCAGTTTTTGAGGGTGTGCTGCACTATTGGAGTGTCAGTAGTTGAGGGTGTGCTGCGCTAGTGGAGTGTCAGTATTTCTGGGTGCGCTGCACTATTGGAGTGTCAGTAATTGAGGGTGTTTTGTGCTATTGGTGTGTCAGTAACTGAGGGTGTGCTGCACTATTGGAGCGTCGGTAATTGAGGGTGTGTTGCGCTTTTGGTGTGTCAGTTATTGAGGGTGTGCTGCACTATTGCAGTGTCAGTAATTGAGGTTTTGCTTCAGAATTGGCGTGTCAGTAATTGAGGGTGTGCTGCACTGTTGGAGTGTCAGTAATTGAGGGTGTGCTGCACTATTGGAGTGTCGGTAATTGAGGGTGCACTGCGCTATTGGAGGATCAGTAATTGAGGGTGTGTTGCGCTATTGTGGTGTCTCTAACTGAGGTTGAGCTGCACTATTCGAGTGTCGGTATTTGAGGGCGCGCTGCACTATTGGAGTGTCAGTAATTGAGGGTGTGTTGCGCTATTGTGGTGTCAGTAACTGAGGCTGTGCTGCAGTATTCGAGTTTCGGTAATTGCACTATTGCAGTATCAGTAATTGAGGGTTTGCTTCAGAATTGGCGTGTCAATGTTTGAGGGTGTGCTTCATTGTTGGAGTGTCAGTAATTCAGGGTGTGCTGCACTATTGGAGTGTCAGTAATTGATGGTATGCTGCACTATTGGAGTATCAGTAATTGAGGGTCTTCTGCACCATCGGAGTGTCAGTAATTGAGGGTGTGCTGCATAATTGAAGTTTCAGAAATTGACCATTTGCTGCACTATTATAGTGCTAGTATTTATGGATATGCTGTACTATTGGAGGGTGAGTAATTGATGGGGTGCTGCACTACTGGAGTGTCAGTAAATGAGGTTCTGCTGCACTGTTGGAGGGTTAGTAATTGAGGGTGTGCTACACTATTGGAGGATAAGTAATTGAGGGTGTGCTGCACTATTGGAGTGTCAGTAATTGAGGGTGTGCTGCACTATTGGTGTGTCAGTAATTGAGGTTGTGCTGCACTATTGGAGTGTCAGTAATTGAGGGTTGCTACAGTATTGGAGGATAAGTAATTGTGGGTGAGCTGCACAATTGGAGTGTCAGTTTTTGAGGGTGTGCTGCACTACTGAAGGGTCATTAATTGAGGGTGCGCTGCAGTATGGATATGTCGGTAATTGAGGTTGTGCTGCACTATTGGAGTGTCAGTAATTGAGGGCGTGCTGCATTATTGGAGGATCTTAAATTTAGGGTTTGGTGCACTATTAGAGTATCAGTAGTTGAGGGAGTGCTTCACTATTAGAGTATCAGTAATTGAGGGAGTACTGAACTATTGGAGTGTCAGTAATTGAGAGTGTGCTGTACTATTGGAGTGTCAGTAATTGAGGGTGTGCTGCACTATTGGAGTGTCAGTAATTGAGGGTGTGCTGCACTATTGTAGTGTCAGCAAATGAGGTTCTGCTGCACTATTGTAGTGTCAGCAAATGAGGTTCTGCTGCACTGTTGGAGGATAAGCAATTAAGGGTGTGCTGCACTATTGGAGTGTCAGTAACTGAGGATGTGCTGCACTATTGGAGTGTCAGTAATTGAGGGTGAGCTGCACTATTGGAGTGTCAGTAATTGAGGGTGTGCTGCACTATTGGTGTGTCAGTAATTGAGGTTGTGCTGCACTATTGTAGTGTCAGAAATTGAGGGTGTGCTGCACTATTGGAGTGTCAGTAATTGAGGGTTGCTACAGTATTGGAGGATAAGTAATTGTGGGTGAGCTGCACTATTGGAGTGTCAGTAATTGAGGGTGAGCTGCACAATTGGAGTGTCAGTTTTTGAGGGTGTGCTGCAGTATGGGAATGTCAGTAATTGAGGTTGTGCTGCACTATTGGAGTGTCAGTAATTGAGGGTGTGCTGAACTATTGGAGTGTCGGTAATTGAGGGTGTGCTGCATTATTGGAGTGTCAGTAATTGAGGGTGTGCTGCACTATTGATGTGCCAGTATTTGAGGATATGCAGTACTATTGGAGGGTCAGTAAATGAGCGTGTGCTGCATTATTGGAGTGTCAGTAATTGAGGGTGTGCTGCACTATTGATGTGCCAGTATTTGAGGATATGCAGTACTATTGGAGGGTCAGTAAATGAGCGTGTGCTGCATTATTGGAGTGTCAGTAATTGAGGGTCTGCTGCAATGTTGGAGTGTCAGGAATTGAGGGTGTGCTGCGCTACTGGAGTGTCAGTAATTGTGGGTGCGCTGCACTATTGCAGTATCAGTACTTGTGTGTGTGCTGCGCTATTGGAGGGTCAGTAACTGAGGGTGTGCTGCACTATTGGAGTGTCGGTAATTGAGGGTGCGCAGCACTATTGCAGTATCAGTACTTGTGTGTGTGCTGCACTATTGTAGTGTCAGTAACTGAGGATGTGCTGCACTATTGGAGTGTCAGTAATTGAGGGTGTGCTGCACTATTGTAGTGTCAGCAAATGAGGTTCTGCTGCACTGTTGGAGGGTTAGTAATTGAGGGTGTGCTACACTATTGGAGGATAAGTAATTTAGGGTGTGCTGCACTATTGCAGTGTCAGTAACTGAGGATGAGCTGCACTATTGGAGTGTCAGTAATTGACGGTGTGCTGCACTATTGGAGTGTCAGTAGTTGAGGGTGTGCTGCACTATTGGAGTGTCAGTAATTGAGGTTGTGCTGCACTATTGGAGTGTCAGTAATTGAGGGTGTGCTGCACTATTGGAGTGTCAGTAATTGAGTGTATGCTGCACTATTGGAGTGTCAGTAGTTGAGGGTGTGCTGCACTATTGGAGTGTCAGTAATTGAGTGTGTGCTGCACTATTGGAGTGTCAGTAGTTGAGGGTGTGCTGCACTATTGGAGTGTCAGTAATTGAGGGTGTGCTGCACTATAGGAGTGTCATTAATTGAGGCTGTGCTGCGCTATTGGAGTGTCAGTAATTGAGGGTGTGCTGCGCTATTGGAGTGTCAGTAATTGAGGGTGTGCTGCACTATTGCAGTGTCAGTAATTGTGGGTGCGCTGCACTTTTGGAGTGTCAGTAATTGAGGCTGTTTTGTGCTATTGGAGTGTCAGTAATTGAGTGTGCGCTGCACTATTTCAGGGTCAGCAAATGAGTTTGTGCTGCATTATTGGAGTGTCAGTAATTGAGGGTGTGCTGCACAATTGATGTTTCAGAAATTGACCGTTTGCTGCACTATTATAGTGCCAGTATTTGAGTATATGCTGTAATTTGGAGGGTCAGTAATTGAGGATGCGCTGCACTATTGGAGTGTCCGTAATTGACGTTGTGCTGCACTATTGGAGTGTCAGTAATTGACGGTGTGCTGCACTATTGGAGTGTCCGTAATTGACGGTGTGCTGCACAATTGACGTGTCAGAAATTGAGCGTTTGCTGCAGTATTGATGTGCCAGTATTTGAGGAGATGCGGTACTATTGGAGGGTTAGTAAATGAGCGTGTGCTGCATTATTGGACTGTCAGTAATGAGGGTGTGCTGCACTGTGGGAGTGTCAGTAAATGAGGGTGTGCTTCACTATTAGAGTGTCAGTAATTGAGGGTGTGCCGCACTATTGGAGTGTCAGTAATTGAGGGTGTGCTGCACTATTGGAGTGTCAGTAATTGAGGGTGTCCTGCACTATTGCAGTGTCAGTATTTGAGGGTGTGTTGCACTATTGGAGTGTCAGGAATTGAGGGTGTGCTGTACTATTGGAGTGTCAGTAATTGAGGGTGTCCTGCACTATTGGAGTGTCAGTATTTGAGGGTGTGTTGCACTATTGGTGTGTCAGGAATTGAGGGTGTGCTGCACTATTGGAGTGTCAGTAACTGAGGGTGCGCTGCGCTATTGGAGGGTCAGTAATTGTGGGTGTGCTGCCATATTGCAGCGTCAGTAATTGACGGTGTGTTGCGCGATTGTGGTGTCAGTAACTGAGGCTGTGCTGCACTATTCTAGTGTCGGTAATTGAGGGGGTGCTGCACTATTGGAGTATCTGTAATTGAGTGTGCACTGCGCGATTGGAGGGTCAGTAATTGTGGGTGTGCTGCACTATTGGAGTGTCAGTAATTGTGGGTGTGCTGCCATATTGGAGTGTCGGTAATTGAGGGTGATTTGCGCTATTGGGGTGTCATTAACTGATGCTGTGCTGCACTATTGCAGTGTCAGTAATGGAGGGTGTGCTGCGCTATTGGAGGGTCAGTATGTGTGGGTGCGCTGCACTATTGGACTGTCAGTAATTGAGGGTGTACTGCGCTATGGGAGAGTTAGTAATTGTGGGTGTGCTGCGCTATTGGAGTATCAGTAATTGAGGGTGTGCTGCACTTTTGGAGTGTCGGTAATTGAGGGTGTGCTGCACTATTGGAGTGTCATTAACTGAGGCTGTGCTGCACTATTGGAGTGTCAGTAATGGAGGGTGCGCAGCGCTATTGGAGGGTGAGTAATTGTCTGTGCGCTGCACTATTGGTCTGTCAATAATTGAGGGTGTGCTGCACTATTGGAGTGTAAGTAATTGAGGGTGTGTTGCACTATTTCAGGCTTCAGAAAAGGTGGGTATGCTGCACTATTGGAGTGTCAGCAATTGAGAGTTTGCTGCAGAATTAGTGTGTCAGTAATTGAGGCTGTGCTGCACTATTGGAGAGTCAGTAATTGAGGTTGTTCTGCACTAATGTAGTGTCATTAACTGAGGCTCTGCTGCACTATTGGAGAGTCAGTAATGGGAGAGTGCGCTGCGTTATTGGAGTGTCAATAATTGTGGGTGTTCTGCACTATTGGACTGTCAATAATTGACGGTGTGCTGCTCTATTGGAGTGTCAGTAATTGAGGTTGTGCTGCACTATTGGAGTGTCAGTAATTGAGGCTGTGCTGCAGTATTGGGGTATCTGTAATTGAGGGTGCGCTGCGCTATTGGAGGGTCAGTAATTGTGGGTGTGCTGCCATATTGCAGCGTCAGTAATTGAGGGTGCCCTGCGCTATTGGAGGGTCAGTAATTGTGGGTGTGCTGCCATATTGCAGCGTCAGTAATTGAGGGTGTGCTGCGCTATTGTGGTGTCAGTAACTGAGACTGTGCTGCACTATTCTAGTGTCAGTAATTGAGGGTGCGCTTTACTATTGGAGTGTCAGTAATTGAGTGTGCGCTGCGCGATTGGAGTGTCAGTAATTGAGAGTGTGCTGCGCTATTGGAGTGTCAGTAATTGAGAGTGTGCTGCACTATTGGAGTGTCAGTAATTGAGGGTGTGCTGCACTATTGGACTGTCAGTAATTGAGGGTGTGCTGCACTATTGGACTGTCAGTAATTGAGGGTGTGCTGCACTATTGGTGTATCAGTAATTGAGAGTGTGCTGCAATATTGGACTGTCAGTAATTGAGGGTGTGCTGCACTATTGGACTGTCAGTAATTGAGGGTGTGCTGCACTATTGGTGTATCAGTAATTGAGGGTGTGCTGCAATATTGGACTGTCAGTAATTAAGGGTGTGCTGCGCTATTGGTGTGTCAGTAATTGAGTGTGTGCTGCACTATTTGAGGGTCAGTAATTGAGGGTGTGCTGCACTATTGGAGTGTCAGTAATTGAGGGTGTGCTGAACGTTTGGAGCGTCAGTAATTGAGGTTGTGCTGCACTATTGGAGTGTCAGTAATTGAGGATGAGCTGCCCTATTGGAGTGTCAGGAATTGAGGGTTTGCATCAGAATTGGCGTGACAGTAATTGCGGGTGTGCCGCACTATTGGAGTGTCAGTAATTGAGGGTGTGCTGCACTATTGGAGTGTCAGGAATTGAGGGTGCGCTGAACCACTGTAATGTCAGTAATGGAGGGTGCGCTGCACTATTGGAGTGTCAGTAATGGAGGGTGCGCTGTACTATTGGAGTGCCAGTAATTGTGGGTGCGCTGCACTATTGGAGTGTCAGTAATTGAGGGTGCACTGCACTATAGGAGTGTCATTAATTGAGGCTGTGCTGCACTATTGGATGGTCAGCAATTGAAGTTGCACTGCGCTATTGGAGGGTCAGTAATTGAGGGTGTGTTGCGCTATTGTGGTGTCAGTAACTGAGGCTGTGCTGCTCTATTGGAGGATCAGTAATTGGGGGTGTGCTGCAGTATTAGGGTATCAGTAATTGAGGGTGCACTGTGCTTTTGGAGGGTCAGTAATTGTGGGTGTGCTGCCATATTGAAGTGTCCGTAGTTGAGGGTGTGCTGCACTATTGGATTGTCAGTAATTGAGGGTGCGCTGCACTATTGGAGTGTCAGTAATTGAGGGTACGCTGCACTATTGGAGTGTCAGTAATTGAGGGTGCGCTGCACTATTGGAGTGTCAGTAATTGAGGGTACGCTGCACTATTGGATTGTCAGTAATTGAGGGTGCGCTGCACTATTGGAGTGTCAGTAATTGAGGGTACGCTGCACTATTGGAGTGTCAGTAATTGAGGGTGTGCTGCACTATTGGAGGATCAGTAATTGAGGGTGTGTTGCGCTATTGGAGTGCCAGTAATTGAGGTTGCACTGCACTATTGGAGTGTCAGTCATTGAGGTTGTGCTACAATATTGGAGTGTCAGTAATTGAGCGTGTGTTGCGCTATTGTGGTGTCAGTAACTGAGGCTGTGCTGCACTATTCCAGTTTCGGTAATTGAGGGTGTGCTGCACTATTGGAGTGTCGGTAATTGAGGTTTTGCTTCAGAATTGGCGTGTCAGTAACTGAGGGTGTGCTGCACTATTGGAGTGTCGGTAATTGAGGGTGTGCTGCACTATTGGAGTGTAAGTAACTGAGGGTGTACTGCACTATTGGAGTGTCGGTAATTGAGGGTGTGTTGCTCTATTGTGGTGTCTCTAACTGAGGTTGAGCTGCACTGTTCGAGTGTCGGTATTTGAGGGCGCGCTGCACTATTGGAGTGTCAGTAATTGAGGGTTTGCTTCAGAATTGTCGGGTCAGTAATTGAGGGTGTGCTGCACTGTTGGAGTGTCAGTAATTGAGGCTGTTTTGTGCTATTGGTGTGTCAGTAACTGAGGGTGTGCTGCACTATTAGAGTGTAAGTAACTGAGGGTGTGCTGCAGTATTGGAGTGTCGGTAATTGAGGGTGTGTTGCGCTATTGTGGTGTCTCTAACTGAGGTTGAGCTGCACTATTTGAGTGTCGGTAATTGAGGGTGCGCTGCACTATTGGAGTGTCAGTAATTGAGGGTGCGCTGAGCCACTGGAGTGTCAGTAATGGAGCGTGCTCTGCACTACTGGAGTGTCAGTAATGGAGGGTGTGCTGCACTATTGGAGGATCAGCCATTGAGGTTGTTCTGCAGTATTGGGGTAATTGAGGATGCACGGCAGTAATTGAGGGTGCACTGCGCTATTGGAGGATCAGTAATTGAGGGTGTGTTGCGCTATTGTGGTGTCTCTAACTGAGGTTGAGCTGCACTGTTCGAGTGTCGGTATTTGAGGGTGCGCTGCACTATTGGAGTGTCGGTAATTGAGGGTGTGCTGCACTATTGGAGTGTCAATAATTGAGGATTTGCTTCAGAATTGTCGGGTCAGTAATTGAGGGTGTGCTGCACTGTTGGAGTGTCAGTAATTGAGGCTGTTTTGTGCTATTGGTGTGTCAGTAACTGAGGGTGTGCTGCACTATTGGAGTGTAAGTAACTGAGGGTGTGCTGCACTATTGGAGTGTCGGTAATTGAGGGTGTGTTGCCCTATTGTGGTGTCTCTAACTGAGGTTGACCTGCACTATTCGAGTGTCGGTAATTGAGGGTGCGCTGCACTATTGGAGTGTCAGTAATTGAGGGTGTGCTGCACTATTGGACTGTCAGTAATTGAGGGTGTGCTGCACTATTGGTGTATCAGTAATTGAGGGTGTGCTGCAATATTGGACTGTCAGTAATTAAGGGTGTGCTGCGCTATTGGAGTGTCAGTAATTGAGGGTGCGCTGCACTATTTGAGGGTCAGTAATTGAGGGTGTGCTGCACTATTGGAGTGTCAGTAATTGAGGGTGTGCTGAACGTTTGGAGCGTCAGTAATTGAGGTTGTGCTGCACTATTGGAGTGTCAGTAATTGAGGGTGAGCTGCCCTATTGGAGTGTCAGGAATTGAGGGTTTGCATCAGAATTGGCGTGACAGTAATTGCGGGTGTGCCGCACTATTGGAGTGTCAGTAATTGAGGGTGTGCTGCACTATTGGAGTGTCAGTAATTGAGGATGCGCTGAACCACTGTAGTGTCAGTAATGGAGGGTGCGCTGCACTATTGGAGTGTCAGTAATGGAGGGTGCGCTGTACTATTGGAGTGCCAGTAATTGTGGGTGCGCTGCACTATTGGAGTGTCAGTAATTGAGGGTGCACTGCACTATAGGAGTGTCATTAATTGAGGGTGTGTTGCGCTATTGTGGTGTCAGTAACTGAGGCTGTGCTGCTCTATTGGAGGATCAGTAATTGGGGGTGTGCTGCAGTATTAGGGTATCAGTAATTGAGGGTGCACTGTGCTTTTGGAGGGTCAGTAATTGTGGGTGTGCTGCCATATTGAAGTGTCCGTAGTTGAGGGTGTGCTGCACTATTGGATTGTCAGTAATTGAGGGTGCGCTGCACTATTGGAGTGTCAGTAATTGAGGGTACGCTGCACTATTGGAGTGTCAGTAATTGAGGGTGTGTTGCGCTATTGGAGTGCCAGTAATTGAGGTTGCACTGCACTATTGGAGTGTCAGTCATTGAGGTTGTGCTGCAATATTGGAGTGTCAGTAATTGAGGGTGTGTTGCGCTATTGTGGTGTCAGTAACTGAGGCTGTGCTGCACTATTCCAGTTTCGGTAATTGAGGGTGTGCTGCACTATTGGAGTGTCGGTAATTGAGGTTTTGCTTCAGAATTGGCGTGTCAGTAACTGAGGGTGTGCTGCACTATTGGAGTGTCGGTAATTGAGGGTGTGTTGCTCTATTGTGGTGTCTCTAACTGAGGTTGAGCTGCACTGTTCGAGTGTCGGTATTTGAGGGTGCGCTGCACTATTGGAGTGTCAGTAATTGAGGGTTTGCTTCAGAATTGTCGGGTCAGTGATTGAGGGTGTGCTGCACTGTTGGAGTGTCAGTAATTGAGGCTGTTTTGTGCTATTGGTGTGTCAGTAACTGAGGGTGTGCTGCACTATTGGAGTGTAAGTAACTGAGGGTGTGCTGCAGTATTGGAGTGTCGGTAATTGAGGGTGTGTTGCGCTATTGTGGTGTCTCTAACTGAGGTTGAGCTGCACTATTTGAGTGTCGGTAATTGAGGGTGCGCTGCACTATTGGAGTGTCAGTAATTGAGGGTGCGCTGAGCCACTGGAGTGTCAGTAATGGAGCGTGCTCTGCACTACTGGAGTGTCAGTAATGGAGGGTGTGCTGCACTATTGGAGGATCAGCCATTGAGGTTGTTCTGCAGTATTGGGGTAATTGAGGGTGCACGGCAGCAATTGAGGGTGCACTGCGCAATTGGAGGATCAGTAATTGAGGGTGTGTTGCGCTATTGTGGTGTCTCTAACTGAGGTTGAGCTGCACTGTTCGAGTGTCGGTATTTGAGGGCGCGCTGCACTATTGGAGTGTCGGTAATTGAGGGTGCGCTGCACTATTGGAGTGTCAATAATTGAGGGTTTGCTTCAGAATTGTCGGGTCAGTAATTGAGGGTGTGCTGCACTGTTGGAGTGTCAGTAATTGAGGCTGTTTTGTGCTATTGGTGTGTCAGTAACTGAGGGTGTGCTGCACTATTGGAGTGTAAGTAACTGAGGGTGTGCTGCACTATTGGAGTGTCGGTAATTGAGGGTGTGTTGCGCTATTGTGGTGTCTCTAACTGAGGTTGATCTGCACTATTCGAGTGTCGGTAATTAAGGGTGCGCTGCACTATTGGAGTGTCAGTAATTGAGGGTGTGCTGCACTATTGGAGTGTCAGTAACTGAGGGTGTGCTGCACTATTGGAGTGTCAGTAATTGAGGGTTTGCTTCAGAATTGTCGGGTCAGTGATTGAGTTTGTGCTGCACTATTGGAGTGTCAGCAATTGAGAGTTTTCTGCACAATTCGCGTGTCAGTAATTGCGAGTGTGCAGCACTATCGGAGTGTCAGTAATTGCGAGTGTGCAGCACTATCGGAGTGTCAGTAATTGCGAGTGTACAGCACTATGGGAGTGTCAGTAATTGCGAGTGTGCAGCACTATCGGAGTGTCAGTAATTGCGAGTGTGCAGCACTATCGGAGTGTCAGTAATTGCGAGTGTGCAGCACTATCGGAGTGTCTGTAATTGCGAGTGTGCTGCACTATTGGAGTGTCAGTAATTGCGAGTGTGCAGCACTATTGGAGTGTCAGTAATTGCGAGTGTGCTGCACTATTGGAGTGTCAGTAATTGCGAGTGTGCAGCACTATCGGAGTGTCAGTAATTGCGAGTGTGCAGCACTATCGGAGTGTCAGTAATTGCGAGTGTGCAGCACTATCAGAGTGTCAGTAATTGAGGCTGTGCTGCACTATTGGTGTGTCAGTAATTGAGGGTGTGCCGCACTATTGGAGTGTCAGTAATTGAGGGTGTGCTGCAATATTGGAGTGTCAGTAATTGCGAGTGTGTAGCACTATCGGAGTGTCAGTAATTGAGGATGTGCTGCACTATTGGAGTGTCAGTAATGGAGGGTGCGCTGTATAATTGGGGTGTCAGTAATGGAGGGTGTGCTGCGTAATTGGAGTGTCAGTAATTGAGTGTGTGCTGCACTATTTGAGGGTCAGTAATTGAGGGTGTGCTGCACTATTGGAGTGTCAGTAATTGAGGGTGTGCTGAACGTTTGGAGCGTCAGTAATTGAGGTTGTGCTGCACTATTGGAGTGTCAGTAATTGAGGGTGAGCTGCCCTATTGGAGTGTCAGGAATTGAGGGTTAGCATCAGAATTGGCGTGACATTAATTGCGGGTGTGCCGCACTATTGGAGTGTCAGTAATTGAGGGTGTGCTGCACTATTGGAGTGTCAGGAATTGAGGGTGCGCTGAACCACTGTAGTGTCAGTAATGGAGGGTGCGCTGCACTATTGGAGTGTCAGTAATTGTGGGTGCGCTGCACTATTGGAGTGTCAGTAATTGAGGGTGCACTGCACTATAGGAGTGTCATTAATTGAGGCTGTGCTGCACTATTGGATGGTCAGCAATTGAAGTTGCACTGCGCTATTGGAGGGTCAGTAATTGAGGGTATGTTGCGCTATTGTTGTGTCAGTAACTGAGGCTGTGCTGCTCTATTGGAGGATCAGTAATTGGGGGTGTGCTGCAGTATTAGGGTATCAGTAATTGAGGGTGCACTGGGCTTTTGGAGGGTCAGTAATTGTGGGTGTGCTGCCATATTGAAGTGTCCGTAGTTGAGGGTGTGCTGCACTATTGGATTGTCAGTAATTGAGGGTGCGCTGCACTATTGGAGTGTCAGTAATTGAGGGTACGCTGCACTATTGGAGTGTCAGTAATTGAGGGTGTGCTGCACTATTGGAGGATCAGTAATTGAGGGTGTGTTGCGCTACTGGAGTGCCAGTAATTGAGGTTGCACTGCACTATTGGAGTGTCAGTCATTGAGGTTGTGCTACAATATTGGAGTGTCAGTAATTGAGGGTGTGTTGCGCTATTGTGGTGTCAGTAACTGAGGCTGTGCTGCACTATTCCAGTTTCGGTAATTGAGGGTGTGCTGCACTATTGGAGTGTCGGTAATTGAGGTTTTGCTTCAGAATTGGCGTGTCAGTAACTGAGGGTGCACTGCGCTATTGGAGGATCAGTAATTGAGGGTGTGTTGCGCTATTGTGGTGTCTCTAACTGAGGTTGAGCTGCACTGTTCGAGTGTCGGTATTTGAGGGCGCGCTGCACTATTGGAGTGTCAGTAATTGAGGGTTTGCTTCAGAATTGTCGGGTCAGTAACTGAGGGTGCGCTGCACTGTTGGAGTGTCAGTAATTGAGGCTGTTTTGTGCTATTGGTGTGTCAGTAACTGAGGGTGTGCTGCACTATTGGAGTGTAAGTAACTGAGGGTGTGCTGCACTATTGGAGTGTCGGTAATTGAGGGTGTGTTGCGCTATTGTGGTGTCTCTAACTGAGGTTGAGCTGCACTATTTGAGTGTCGGTAATTGAGGGTGCGCTGCACTATTGGAGTGTCAGTAATTGAGGGTGCGCTGAGCCACTGGAGTGTCAGTAATGGAGCGTGCTCTGCACTACTGGAGTGTCAGTAATGGAGGGTGTGCTGCACTATTGGAGGATCAGCCATTGAGGTTGTTCTGCAGTATTGGGGTAATTGAGGGTGCACGGCAGTAATTGAGGGTGTACTGCGCTATTGGAGGATCAGTAATTGAGGGTGTGTTGCGCTATTGTGGTGTCTCTAACTGAGGTTGAGCTGCACTGTTCGAGTGTCGGTATTTGAGGGCGCGCTGCACTATTGGAGTGTCGGTAATTGAGGGTGCGCTGCACTATTGGAGTGTCAATAATTGAGGGTTTGCTTCAGAATTGTCGGGTCAGTAATTGAGGGTGTGCTGCACTGTTGGAGTGTCAGTAATTGAGGCTGTTTTGTGCTATTGGTGTGTCAGTAACTGAGGGTGTGCTGCACTATTGGAGTGTCAGTAATTGAGGCTGTTTTGTGCTATTGGTGTGTCAGTAACTGAGGGTGTGCTGCACTATTGGAGTGTAAGTAACTGAGGGTGTGCTGCACTATTGGAGTGTCGGTAATTGAGGGTGTGTTGCGCTATTGTGGTGTCTCTAACTGAGGTTGATCTGCACTATTCGAGTGTCGGTAATTGAGGGTGCGCTGCACTATTGGAGTGTCAGTAATTGAGGGTGTGCTGCACTATTGGAGTGTCAGTAATTGAGGGTTTGCTTCAGAATTGTCGGGTCAGTGATTGAGTTTGTGCTGCACTATTGGAGTGTCAGCAATTGAGAGTTTTCTGCACAATTCGCGTGTCAGTAATTGCGAGTGTGCAGCACTATCGGAGTGTCAGTAATTGCGAGTGTGCAGCACTATCGGAGTGTCAGTAATTGCGAGTGTACAGCACTATGGGAGTGTCAGTAATTGTGAGTGTGCAGCACTATCGGAGTGTCAGTAATTGCGAGTGTGCAGCACTATCGGAGTGTCAGTAATTGCGAGTGTGCAGCACTATCGGAGTGTCTGTAATTGCGAGTGTGCTGCACTATTGGAGTGTCAGTAATTGCGAGTGTGCAGCACTATTGGAGTGTCAGTAATTGCGAGTGTGCTGCACTATTGGAGTGTCAGTAATTGCGAGTGTGCAGCACTATCGGAGTGTCAGTAATTGCGAGTGTGCAGCACTATCGGAGTGTCAGTAATTGCGAGTGTGCAGCACTATCAGAGTGTCAGTAATTGAGGCTATGCTGCACTATTGGAGTGTCAGTAATTGAGGGTGTGCTGCACTATTGGTGTGTCAGTAATTGAGGGTGTGCTGCACTATTGGAGTGTCAGTAATTGAGGGTGTGCTGCAATATTGGAGTGTCAGTAATTGCGAGTGTGTAGCACTATCGGAGTGTCAGTAATTGAGGATGTGCTGCACTATTGGAGTGTCAGTAGTGGAGGGTGCGCTGTATAATTGGAGTGTCAGTAATGGAGGGTGTGCTGCGTAATTGGAGTGTCAGTAATTGAGGGTGTACTGCACTATTGGACTGTCAGTAATTGAGGGTGTCCTGCACTGTTGGAGAGTCAATAATTGAGGCTGTGCTGCACTATTGGAGAGTCAATAATTGAAGGTGTGCTGCACTATTGGAGTGTCAGTAATTGAGGATGCGCTGCACTATTGGAGGGCCAATAATTGTGGGTGTGTTGCCATATTGCAGCGTCAGTAATTGACGGTGTGTTGTGCTATTGTGGTGTCAGTAACTGAGGCTGTGCTGCAGTATTCTAGTGTCGGTAATTGAGGGTGTGCTGCACTATTGGAGTATCTGTAATTGAGTGTGCGCTGCGCGATTGGAGGGTCAGTAATTGAGGGTGTGTTGCACTATTGGGGAGTCAGTAACTGAGGGTGTGCTGCACTTTTGGAGTGTCAGTAATTGAGGGTGTGCTGCACTATTGGTGTGTCAGTAATTGAGGGTTTGCTTCAGAATTGTCGGGTCAGTGATTGAGTTTGTGCTGCACTATTGGAGTGTCAGCAATTGAGAGTTTTCTGCACAATCAGTAATTGCGAGTGTGCAGCACTATCGGAGTGTCAGTAATTGAGGCTGTGCTGCACTATTGGAGTGTCTAATGGAGGGTGCGCTGCATAATTGGAGTGTCAGTAATGGAGGGTGCGCTGCACTATTGGACTGTCAGTTATTGAGGGTGTGCTGCACTATTGGAGAGTCAATAATTGAGGCTGTGCTGCACTATTGGAGAGTCAATAATTGAGGGTGTGCTGCACTATTGGAGTGTCAGTAATTGAGGATGCGCTGCGCTATTGGAAGATCAGTAATGGAGCAATTGCTGCAGTATTGGGGTATCAGTAATTGAGGGTGCGCTGCACTATTGGAGGGTCAGTAATGGAGGGTGCGCTGTACTATTGGAGTGTCAGTAATTGAGGCTGTGCTGCAGTATTGGGGTATCAGTAATTGAGGGTGCGCTGCGCTATTGGAGGGTCAGTAATTGTGGGTGTGCTGCCATATTGCAGCGTCAGTAATTGAGGGTGCCCTGCGCTATTGGAGGGTCAGTAATTGTGGGTGTGCTGCCATATTTCAGCGTCAGTAATTGAGGGTGTGCTGCGCTATTGTGGTGTCAGTAACTGAGGCTGTGCTGCACTATTCTAGTGTCAGTAATTGAGGGTGCGCTTTACTATTGGAGTATCAGTAATTCAGTGTGCGCTGCGCAATTGCAGTGTCAGTAATGGAGGGTGTGCTGCACTATTGGAGTGTCAGTAATTGAGTGTGCGCTGCGCGATTGGAGTGTCAGTAATTGAGGGTGTGCTGCGCTATTGGAGTGTCAGTAATTGAGAGTGTGCTGCACTATTGGAGTGTCAGTAA
Source organism: Isurus oxyrinchus (assembly GCA_026770705.1). Lineage (NCBI taxonomy): Eukaryota > Metazoa > Chordata > Chondrichthyes > Lamniformes > Lamnidae > Isurus > Isurus oxyrinchus. The sequence goes on from JANJGN010000373.1 coordinate 192,841, forward strand.
TTGAGGGTGTGCTGCACTATTGGACTGTCAGTAATTGAGGGTGTGCTGCACTATTGGACTGTCAGTAATTGAGGGTGTGCTGCACTATTGGTGTATCAGTAATTGAGAGTGTGCTGCAATATTGGACTGTCAGTAATTGAGGGTGTGCTGCACTATTGGAGTGTCAGTAATTGAGGGTGAGCTGCACTATTGGACTGTCAGTAATTGAGGGTGTGCTGCACTATTGGTGTATCAGTAATTGAGGGTGTGCTGCAATATTGGACTGTCAGTAATTAAGGATGTGCTGCGCTATTGGTGTGTCAGTAATTGAGTGTGTGCTGCACTATTTGAGGGTCAGTAATTGAGGGTGTGCTGCACTATTGGAGTGTCAGTAATTGAGGGTGTGCTGAACGTTTGGAGCGTCAGTAATTGAGGTTGTGCTGCACTATTGGAGTGTCAGTAATTGAGGGTGAGCTGCCCTATTGGAGTGTCAGGAATTGAGGGTTTGCATCAGAATTGGCGTGACAGTAATTGCGGGTGTGCCGCACTATTGGAGTGTCAGTAATTGAGGGTGTGCTGCACTATTGGAGTGTCAGGAATTGAGGGTGCGCTGAACCACTGTAGTGTCAGTAATGGAGGGTGCGCTGCACTATTGGAGTGTCAGTAATGGAGGGTGCGCTGTACTATTGGAGTGCCAGTAATTGTGGGTGCGCTGCACTATTGGAGTGTCAGTAATTGAGGATGCACTGCACTATAGGAGTGTCATTAATTGAGGCTGTGCTGCACTATTGGATGGTCAGCAATTGAAGTTGCACTGCGCTATTGGAGGGTCAGTAATTGAGGGTGTGTTGCGCTATTGTGGTGTCAGTAACTAAGGCTGTGCTGCTCTATTGGAGGATCAGTAATTGGGGGTGTGCTGCAGTATTAGGGTATCAGTAATTGAGGGTGCACTGTGCTTTTGGAGGGTCAGTAATTGTGGGTGTGCTGCCATATTGAAGTGTCCGTAGTTGAGGGTGTGCTGCACTATTGGATTGTCAGTAATTGAGGGTGCGCTGCACTATTGGAGTGTCAGTAATGGAGGGTGCGCAGCGCTATTGGAGGGTGAGTAATTGTCTGTGCGCTGCACTATTGGTCTGTCAATAATTGAGGGTGTGCTGCACTATTGGAGTGTAAGTAATTGAGGGTGTGTTGCACTATTTCAGGGTTCAGAAAAGGTGGGTGTGCTGCACTATTGGAGTGTCAGCAATTGAGAGTTTGCTGCAGAATTAGTGTGTCAGTAATTGAGGCTGTGCTGCACTATTGGAGAGTCAGTAATTGAGGTTGTTCTGCACTAATGTAGTGTCATTAACTGAGGCTGTGCTGCACTATTGGAGAGTCAGTAATGGGAGAGTGCGCTGCGTTATTGGAGTGTCAGTAATTGTGGGTGTTCTGCACTATTGGACTGTCAATAATTGACGGAGTGCTGCTCTATTGGAGTGTCAGTAATTGAGGGTGTTCTGCACTATTGGACTGTCAATAATTGACGGTGTGCTGCTCTATTGGAGTGTCAGTAATTGAGGGTGTGCTGCACTATTGGAGTGCCAGTAATTGAAGATCTGCTGCACTATTGGAGTGTCAGTAATTGAGGGTGTGCTGCACTATTGGAGTGTCAGTAATTGAGGCTGTGCTGCAGTATTGGGGTATCAGTAATTGAGGGTGCGCTGCGCTATTGGAGGGTCAGTAATTGTGGGTGTGCTGCCATATTGCAGCGTTAGTAATTGAGGGTGCCCTGCGCTATTGGAGGGTCAGTAATTGTGGGTGTGCTGCCATATTGCAGCGTCAGTAATTGAGGGTGTGCTGCGCTATTGTGGTGTCAGTAACTGAGGCTGTGCTGCACTATTCTAGTGTCAGTAATTGAGGGTGCGCTTTACTATTGGAGTATCAGTAATTCAGTGTGCGCTGCGCAATTGCAGTGTCAGTAATGGAGGGTGTGCTGCACTATTGGAGTGTCAGTAATTGAGTGTGCGCTGCACGATTGGAGTGTCAGTAATTGAGGGTGTGCTGCGCTATTGGAGTGTCAGTAATTGAGAGTGTGCTGCACTATTGGAGTGTCAGTAATTGAGGGTGTGCTGCACTATTGGACTGTCAGTAATTGAGGGTGTGCTGCACTATTGGACTGTCAGTAATTGAGGGTGTGCTGCAATATTGGACTGTCAGTAATTGAGGGTGTGCTGCACTATTGGACTGTCAGTAATTGAGGGTGTGCTGCACTATTGGTGTATCAGTAATTGAGGGTGTGCTGCAATATTGGACTGTCAGTAATTAAGGGTGTGCTGCGCTATTGGTGTGTCAGTAATTGAGTGTGTGCTGCACTATTTGAGGGTCAGTAATTGAGGGTGTGCTGCACTATTGGAGTGTCAGTAATTGAGGGTGTGCTGAACGTTTGGAGCGTCAGTAATTGAGGTTGTGCTGCACTATTGGAGTGTCAGTAATTGAGGGTGAGCTGCCCTATTGGAGTGTCAGGAATTGAGGGTTTGCATCAGAATTGGCGTGACAGTAATTGCGGGTGTGCCGCACTATTGGAGTGTCAGTAATTGAGGGTGTGCTGCACTATTGGAGTGTCAGGAATTGAGGGTGCGCTGAACCACTGTAGTGTCAGTAATGGAGGGTGCGCTGCACTATTGGAGTGTCAGTAATGGAGGGTGCGCTGTACTATTGGAGTGCCAGTAATTGTGGGTGCGCTGCACTATTGGAGTGTCAGTAATTGAGGGTGCACTGCACTATAGGAGTGTCATTAATTGAGGCTGTGCTGCACTATTGGATGGTCAGCAATTGAAGTTGCACTGCGCTATTGGAGGGTCAGTAATTGAGGGTGTGTTGCGCTATTGTGGTGTCAGTAACTGAGGCTGTGCTGCTCTATTGGAGGATCAGTAATTGGGGGTGTGCTGCAGTATTAGGGTATCAGTAATTGAGGGTGCACTGGGCTTTTGGAGGGTCAGTAATTGTGGGTGTGCTGCCATATTGAAGTGTCCGTAGTTGAGGGTGTGCTGCACTATTGGATTGTCAGTAATTGAGGGTGCGCTGCACTATTGGAGTGTCAGTAATTGAGGGTACGCTGCACTATTGGAGTGTCAGTAATTGAGGGTGTGCTGCACTATTGGAGGATCAGTAATTGAGGGTGTGTTGCGCTATTGGAGTGCCAGTAATTGAGGTTGCACTGCACTATTGGAGTGTCAGTCATTGAGGTTGTGCTACAATATTGGAGTGTCAGTAATTGAGGGTGTGTTGCGCTATTGTGGTGTCAGTAACTGAGGCTGTGCTGCACTATTCCAGTTTCGGTAATTGAGGGTGTGCTGCACTATTGGAGTGTCGGTAATTGAGGTTTTGCTTCAGAATTGGCGTGTCAGTAACTGAGGGTGTGCTGCACTATTGGAGTGTCGGTAATTGAGGGTGTGTTGCTCTATTGTGGTGTCTCTAACTGAGGTTGAGCTGCACTGTTCGAGTGTCGGTATTTGAGGGCGCGCTGCACTATTGGAGTGTCAGTAATTGAGGGTTTGCTTCAGAATTGTCGGGTCAGTAATTGAGGGTGTGCTGCACTGTTGGAGTGTCAGTAATTGAGGCTGTTTTGTGCTATTGGTGTGTCAGTAACTGAGGGTGTGCTGCACTATTGGAGTGTAAGTAACTGAGGGTGTGCTGCACTATTGGAGTGTCAGTAATTGAGGGTGCGCTGCACTATTGGAGGATCAGCCATTGAGGTTGTTCTGCAGTATTGGGGTAATTGAGGGTGCACGGCAGTAATTGAGGGTGCACTGCGCTATTGGAGGATCAGTAATTGAGGGTGTGTTGCGCTATTGTGGTGTCTCTAACTGAGGTTGAGCTGCACTGTTCGAGTGTCGGTATTTGAGGGCGCGCTGCACTATTGGAGTGTCGGTAATTGAGGGTGCGCTGCACTATTGGAGTGTCAATAATTGAGGGTTTGCTTCAGAATTGTCGGGTCAGTAATTGAGGGTGTGCTGCACTGTTGGAGTGTCAGTAATTGAGGCTGTTTTGTGCTATTGGTGTGTCAGTAACTGAGGGTGTGCTGCACTATTGGAGTGTCAGTAATTGAGGCTGTTTTGTGCTATTGGTGTGTCAGTAACTGAGGGTGTGCTGCACTATTGGAGTAAGTAACTGAGGATGTGCTGCACTATTGGAGTGTCGGTAATTGAGGGTGTGTTGCGCTATTGTGGTGTCTCTAACTGAGGTTGATCTGCACTATTCGAGTGTCGGTAATTAAGGGTGCGCTGCACTATTGGAGTGTCAGTAATTGAGGGTGTGCTGCACTATTGGAGTGTCAGCAATTGAGAGTTTTCTGCACAATTCGCGTGTCAGTAATTGCGAGTGTGCAGCACTATCGGAGTGTCAGTAATTGCGAGTGTGCAGCACTATCGGAGTGTCAGTAATTGCGAGTGTGCAGCACTATGGGAGTGTCAGTAATTGCGAGTGTGCAGCACTATCGGAGTGTCAGTAATTGCGAGTGTGCAGCACTATCGGAGTGTCAGTAATTGCGAGTGTGCAGCACTATCGGAGTGTCTGTAATTGCGAGTGTGCTGCACTATTGGAGTGTCAGTAATTGCGAGTGTGCTGCACTATCGGAGTGTCAGTAATTGCGAGTGTGCAGCACTATCGGAGTGTCAGTAATTGCGAGTGTGCAGCACTATCAGAGTGTCAGTAATTGAGGCTGTGCTGCACTATTGGAGTGTCAGTAATTGAGGGTGTGCTGCACTATTGGTGTGTCAGTAATTGAGGGTGTGCTGCACTATTGGAGTGTCAGTAATTGCGAGTGTGTAGCACTATCGGAGTGTCAGTAATTGAGGATGTGCTGCACTATTGGAGTGTCAGTAATGGAGGGTGTGCTGCGTAATTGGAGTGTCAGTAATTGAGGGTGTACTGCACTATTGGACTGTCAGTAATTGAGGGTGTGCTGCACTGTTGGAGAGTCAATAATTGAGGCTGTGCTGCACTATTGGAGAGTCAATAATTGAAGGTGTGCTGCACTATTGGAGTGTCAGTAATTGAAGATGCGCTGCACTATTGGAGGGTCAATAATTGTGGGTGTGTTGCCATATTGCAGCGTCAGTAATTGACGTGTGTTGTGCTATTGTGGTGTCAGTAACTGAGGCTGTGCTGCAGTATTCTAGTGTCGGTAATTGAGGGTGTGCTGCACTATTGGAGTATCTGTAATTGAGTGTGCGCTGCGCGATTGGAGGGTCAGTAATTGAGGGTGTGTTGCACTATTGTGGAGTCAGTAACTGAGGGTGTGCTGCACTTTTGGAGTGTCAGTAATTGAGGGTGTGCTGCACTATTGGTGTGTCAGTAATTGAGGGTTTGCTTCAGAATTGTCGGGTCAGTGATTGAGTTTGTGCTGCACTATTGGAGTGTCAGCAATTGTGAGTTTTCTGCACAATCAGTAATTGCGAGTGTGCAGCACTATCGGAGTGTCAGTAATTGAGGCTGTGCTGCACTATTGGAGTGTCTAATGGAGGGTGCACTGCATAATTGGAGTGTCAGTAATGGAGGGTGCGCTGCACTATTGGACTGTCAGTTATTGAGGGTGTGCTGCACTATTGGAGAGTCAATAATTGAGGCTGTGCTGCACTATTGGAGAGTCAATAATTGAGGGTGTGCTGCACTATTGGAGTGTCAGTAATTGAGGATGCGCTGCACTATTGGAAGATCAGTAATGGAGCAATTGCTGCAGTATTGGGGTATCAGTAATTGAGGGTGCGCTGCACTATTGGAGGGTCAGTAATGGAGGGTGCGCTATACTATTGGAGTGTCAGTAATTGTGGGTGCGCTGCTCTATTGGAGTGTCAGTAATTGTGGATGCGCTGCTCTATTGGAGTGTCAGTAATTGTGGATGCGCTGCTCTATTGGAGTGTCAGTAATTGTGGATGCGCTGCACTATTGGAGTGTCAGTAATTCAGGGTGCACTGCACTATAGGAGTGTCATTAATTGAGGCTGTGCTGCACTATTGGAGGGTCAGCAATTGAAGTTGCACTGCGCTATTGGAGGGTCAGTAATTGAGGGTGTGTTGCGCTATTGTGGTGTCAGTAACTGAGGCTGTGCTGCTCTATTGGAGGATCAGTAATTGGGGGTGTGCTGCAGTATTAGGGTATCAGTAATGGAGGGTGCGCTGTACTATTGGAGTGTCAGTAATTGAGGGTGTGCTGCACTATTGGAGTGTCAGTAATTGAGGGTGTGCTGCACTATTGGAGTGTCAGTAATTGAGGGTGCACTGCGCTATTGGAGGATCAGTAATTGAGGGTGTGTTGCGCTATTGTGGTGTCTCTAACTGAGGTTGAGCTGCACTATTCGAGTGTCGGTATTTGAGGGCGCGCTGCACTATTGGAGTGTCAGTAATTGAGGGTTTCCTTTAGAATTGTCGGGTCAGTAATTGAGGGTGTACTGCACTATTGGAGTGTCAGTAATTGAGTGTGTGCTGCATTATTGGAGTGTCAGTAATTGAGGTTGTGCTGCACTGTTGGAGTGTCAGTAATTGAGGTTGTGCTGCATTATTGGAGTGTCAGTAATTGAGGTTGTGCTGCATTATCGGAGTATCAGTAATTGAGGGTGTGCTGCACTATTGGAGTGTCAGTAATTGAGGGTGTGCTGCACTATTGGAGTGTCAGTAATTGAGGGTGTGCTGCACTATTGGAGTGTCAGTAATTGAGGGTGTGCTGCACTATTGGAGTGTCAGTAATTGAGGGTGTGCTGCACTATTGGAGTGTCAGTAATTGAGGGTGCGCTGAACCACTGGAGTGTCAGTTATGGAGGGTGCTCTGCACTATTGGAGTGTCAGGAATGGAGGGTGCGCTGCACTATTGGAGGATCAGTCATTGAGGTTGTTTTGCAGTATTGGGGTAATTGAGGGTGCACGGCAGTAATTGAGGGTGTGCTGAACCACTGGAGTGTCAGTAATGGAGGGTGCGCTGCACTATTGGAGTGTCAGTAATGGAGGGTGCGCTGTACTATTGGAGTGTCAGTAATTATGGGTGCGCTGCAATATTGGAGTATCAGTAATTCAGGGTGCGTTGCACTATAGGAGTGTCATTAATTGAGGCTGTGCTGCACTATTGGAGTGTCAGTAATTGAAGTTGCACTGCGCTATTGGAGGGTCAGTAATTGAGGGTGTGTTGCGCTATTGTGGTGTCAGTAACTGAGGCTGTGCTGCAGTATTAGGGTATCAGTAATTGAAGGTGCACTGTGCTTTTGGAGGGTCAGTAATTGTGGGTGTGCTACCATACTGGAGTGTCAGTAATTGAGGGTGTGCTGCACTATTGGAGGATCAGTATTTGAGGGTGTGCTGCGTTATTGGAGTGTCAGTAATTGAGGTTGTGCTGCAATATTGGAGTGTCAGTAATTGAGGGTGTGTTGCGCTATTGTGGTGTCAGTAACTGCGGCTGTGCTGCACTATTCCAGTTTCGGTAATTGAGGGTGTGCTGCACTATTGGAGTGTCAGTAATTGAGGTTTTGCTTCAGAGTTGGCGTATCAGTAATTGAGGGTGTGCTGCACTGTTGGAGTGTCAGTAATTGAGGCTGTTTTGTGCTATTGGTGTGTCAGTAACTGAGGGTGTGCTGCACTATTGGAGTGTCGGTAATTGAGGGTGTGTTGCGCTATTGTGGTGTCTCTAACTGATGTTGAGCTGCACTATTGGAGTGTCAGTAATTGAGGGTGCGCTGCACTATTGGAGTGTCAGTAATGGAGGGTGCGCTGCACTATTGGAGGATCAGTCATTGAGGTTGTTCTGCAGTATTGGGGTAATTGAGGGTGCACGGCAATAATTGAGGGTGAACTGCGCTATTGGATGATCAGTAATTGAGGGTGTGTTGCGCTATTGTGGTGTCTCTAACTGAGGTTGAGCTGCACTGTTCGAGTGTCGGTATTTGAGGGCGTGCTGCACTATTGGAGTGTCAATAATTGAGGGTTTCCTTCAGAATTGTCGGGTCAGTAATTGAGGGTGTGCTGCACTGTTGGAGTGTCAGTAATTGAGGCTGTTTTGTGCTATTGGTGTGTCAGTAACTGAGGGTGTGCTGCACTATTGGAGTGTCGGTAATTGAGGGTGTGTTGCGCTATTGTGGTATCTCTAACTGAGGTTGAGCTGCACTATTTGAGTGTCAGTAATTGAGGGTGAGCTGCACTATTCGAGTGTCGGTAATTGAGGGTGCGCTGCACTATTGAAGGGTCAGTAATTGAGGGTGTGCTGCACTATTGGAGTGTCAGTAATTGAGGGTGTGCTGCACTATTGGAGGGTCAGTAATTGAGGGTGTGCTGCACTATTGGAGTGTCAGCAATTGAGAGTTTTCTGCACAATTAGCGTGTCAGTAATTGCGAGTGTGCAGCACTATCGGAGTGTCAGTAATTGCGAGTGTGCAGCACTATCGGAGTGTCAGTAATTGAGGCTGTGCTGCACTATTGAGAGTCAGTAATGGAGGGTGCGCTGCGTAATTGGAGTGTCAGTAATTGAGGGTGCGCTGCACTATTGGACTGTCAGTTATTGAGGGTGTGCTGCACAATTGGAAAGTCAATAATTGAGGCTGTGCTGCACTATTGGAGCGTCAATAATTGAGGCTGTGCAGCACTATTGGAGTGTCAGTAATTGAGGGTTCGCTGCACTATTGGAGGGTCAATAATTGTGGGTGTGTTGCCATATTGCAGCGTCAGTAATTGAGGATTCGCTGCGCTATTGGAGGGTCAATAATTGTGGGTGTGTTGCCATATTGCAGCGTCAGTAATTGACGGTGTGTTGTGCTATTGTGGTGTCAGTAACTGAGGCTGTGCTGCAGTATTCTAGTGTCGGTAATTGAGGGTGTGCTGCGCGATTGGAGGGTCAGTAATTGAGGGTGTGTTGCACTATTGGGGAGTCAGTAACTGAGGGTGTGCTGCACTTTTGGAGTGTCAGTAATTGAGGGTGTGCTGCACTTTGGGAGTGTCAGTAATTGAGGGTGCGCTGCACTATTGGTGTGTCAGTAATTGAGGGTGTGCTGCACTATTGGAGTGTCAGTAATTGAGGGTTTGCTTCAGAATTGTCGGGTCAGTGATTGAGTTTGTGCTGCACTATTGGAGTATCAGCAATTGAGAGTTTTCTGCACAATTAGCGTGTCAGTAATTGCGAGTGTGCAGCACTATCGGAGTGTCAGTAATTGCGAGTGTGCAGCACTATCGGAGTGTCAGTAATTGCGAGTGTGCAGCACTATCGGAGTGTCAGTAATTGCGAGTGTGCAGCACTATCGGAGTGTCAGTAATTGCGAGTGTGCAGCACTATCGGAGTGTCAGTAATTGAGGCTGTGCTGCACCATTGGAGTGTCAGTAATGGAGGGTGTGCTGCATAATTGGAGTGTCAGTAATGGAGGGTGCGCTGCGTAATTGGAGTGTCAGTAATTGAGGGTGCGCTGCACTATTGGACTGTCAGTTATTGAGGGTGTGCTTCACTATTGGAGAGTCAATAATTGAGGCTGTGCTGCACTATTGGAGTGTCAGGAATTGAGGCTGTGCTGCACTATTGGAGAGTCAATAATTGAGGCTGTGCTGCACTATTGGAGTGTCAGGAATTGAGGATGCGCTGCGCTATTGGAAGATCAGTAATGGAGCGATTGCTGCAGTATTGGGGTATCAGTAATTGAGGGTGCGCTGCAATATTGGAGTGTCAGTAATTGAGGGTGTGCTGCAATATTGGAGTGTCAGTAACTGAGGGTGTGCTGCATTATTGGAGTGTCAGTAATTGAGGGTGCGCTGTGCTATTGGCGTGTCAGTAATTGAGGATGTTTTGTGCTATTGTGGTGTCAGTAACTGAGGGTGTGTTGCACTATTGGAGGATAAGTAATTGAGGGTGTACTGCATTACTGGAGTGTCAGCAATTGAGGGTGTGCTGTCCTAATTGAGAGTCATTAATTGAGGGTACGCTGCACTATTGGAGTGTCAGTAATTGAGGGTGTTCTGCACTCTTGGTGTTTCAGTAATTGACGGTGTGCTGCACTATTGGAGTGTCAGTAATTGAGGGTGTGCTGCATTATTGGAGTGTCAGTAATTGAGGGTGTGCTGCATTATTGGAGTGTCAGTAATTGAGGGTGTGCTGCACTATTGGAGTGTCAGTAATTGAGGGTGTTCTGCACTCTTGGTGTTTCAGTAATTGACGGTGTACTGCATTATTGGAGTGTCAGTAATTGAGGGTGTGCTGCATTATTGGAGTGTCAGTAATTGAGGATGTTCTGCACAATTGGCGTGTTAGTAATTGAGGGTGTGCTGCACAATTGACGTGTCAGAAATTGAGCGTTTGCTGCACTATTGAAGTGCCAGTATTTGAGGATATGCGGTACTATTGGACTGTCAGTAATTGAGGGTGTGCTGCACTATTGAAGTGTCAAAAACTGAGGGTGTGCTGTGCAATTGGATTGACAGTAATTGAGGCTGTGCTGCACTATTGGAGTGTCAGCAATTGAGAGTTTGCTGCAGAATTAGCGTGTCAGTAATTGCGGGTGTGCTGCACTATTGGAGTGTCTGTAATTGAGGGTGTGCTGCACTATTGGAGTGTCTGTAATTGAGGGTGTGCTGCGCTATTGGAGTGTCATTAACTGAGGCTGTGCTGCACTGTTGGAATGTCAGTAATGGAGGGTGTGCTGCTCTATTGGAGTGTCAGTAATTCAGGGTGTGCTGCACTATTGGAGTGTCAGTAATTGAGGGTGCGCTACGCTATTGGAAGGTCAGTAATTGAGCGTGTGCTGCAGTATTGGGGTATCTGTAATTGAGGGTTCCCTGCGCTATTGGAGGGACAGTAATTGAGGGTGTGTTGCACTATTGGAGGATAAGTAATTGAGGGTGTACTGCATTACTGGAGTGTCAGCAATTGAGGGTGTGCTGTCCTAATTGAGAGTCATTAATTGAGGGTACGCTGCACTATTGGAGTGTCAGTAATTGAGGGTGTTCTGCACTCTTGGTGTTTCAGTAATTGACGGTGTGCTGCACTATTGGAGTGTCAGTAATTGAGGGTGTGCTGCATTATTGGAGTGTCAGTAATTGAGGGTGTGCTGCATTATTGGAGTGTCAGTAATTGAGGGTGTGCTGCACTATTGGAGTGTCAGTAATTGAGGGTGTTCTGCACTCTTGGTGTTTCAGTAATTGACGGTGTACTGCATTATTGGAGTGTCAGTAATTGAGGGTGTGCTGCATTATTGGAGTGTCAGTAATTGAGGATGTTCTGCACAATTGGCGTGTTAGTAATTGAGGGTGTGCTGCACAATTGACGTGTCAGAAATTGAGCGTTTGCTGCACTATTGAAGTGCCAGTATTTGAGGATATGCGGTACTATTGGACTGTCAGTAATTGAGGGTGTGCTGCACTATTGAAGTGTCAAAAACTGAGGGTGTGCTGTGCAATTGGATTGACAGTAATTGAGGCTGTGCTGCACTATTGGAGTGTCAGCAATTGAGAGTTTGCTGCAGAATTAGCGTGTCAGTAATTGCGGGTGTGCTGCACTATTGGAGTGTCTGTAATTGAGGGTGTGCTGCACTATTGGAGTGTCTGTAATTGAGGGTGTGCTGCGCTATTGGAGTGTCATTAACTGAGGCTGTGCTGCACTGTTGGAATGTCAGTAATGGAGGGTGTGCTGCTCTATTGGAGTGTCAGTAATTCAGGGTGTGCTGCACTATTGGAGTGTCAGTAATTGAGGGTGCGCTGCGCTATTGGAAGGTCAGTAATTGAGCGTGTGCTGCAGTATTGGGGTATCTGTAATTGAGGGTTCCCTGCGCTATTGGAGTGTCAGTAATTGTGGGTGTGCTGCCATATTGGAGAGTCAGTAATTGACGGTGTGTTGCGCGATTGTGGTGTCAGTAACTGAGGCAGTGCTGCACTATTCTAGTGTCGGTAATTGAGGGTGCGCTTTACTATTGGAGTATCAGTAATTGAGTGTGCGCTGTGCAATTGCAGTATCAGTAATTGAGTGTGCGCTGTGCAATTGCAGTGTCAGTAATTGAGGGTGTGCTGCACTATTGGAGTGTCAGTAATTGAGGGTGTGCTGCACTATTGGGGTGTCAGTAATTGAGGGTGTGCTGCGCAATTGCAGTGTCAGTAATTCAGGGTGTGCTGCACTATTGGAGCGTTAGTCATTGAGGTTGTGCTGCAATATTGGAGTGTCGGTAATTGAGGGTGTGCTGCACTATTGGTGTATCAGTAATTGAGGGTGCGCTGCACTATTGGAGTGTCAATAATTGAGGGTGTGCTGCACTGTTGGAGTGTCAGTAATTGAGGCTGTTTTGTGCTATTGGTGTGTCAGTAACTGAGGGTGTGCTGCACTATTGGAGTGTAAGTAACTGAGGGTGTGCTGCACTATTGGAGTGTCGGTAATTGAGGGTGTGCTGCAATATTGGAGTGTCAGTAATTGAGGGTTTGCTTCAGAATTGTCGGGTCAGTGATTGAGGGTGTGCTGCACTATTGGAGTGTCAGTAATTGAGGCTGTTTTGTGCTATTGGTGTGTCAGCATCTGAGGGTGTGCTGCACTATTGGAGTGTAAGTAACTGAGGGTGTGCTGCACTATTGGAGTGTCGGTAATTGAGGGTGTGTTGCGCTATTGTGGTGTCTCTAACTGAGGTTGAGCTGCACTATTCGAGTGTCGGTAATTGAGGGTGCGCTGCACTATTGGAGTGTCGGTAATTGAGGGCGCGCTGCACTATTGGTGTGTCAGTAATTGCGAGTGTGCAGCACTATCGGAGTGTCAGTAATTGAGGCTGTGCTGCACTATTGGAGTGTCTAATGGAGGGTGCGCTGCACTATTGGAGTGTCAGTAATTGAGGGTGTGCTGCAATATTGGGGAGTCAGTAACTGAGGGTGTGCTGCACTATTGGAGTGTCAGTAATTGAGGGTTTGCTTCAGAATTGTCGGGTCAGTGATTGAGTTTGTGCTGCACTATTGGAGTGTCAGCAATTGAGAGTTTTCTGCACAATTAGCGTGTCAGTAATTGCGAGTGTGCAGCACTATCGGAGTGTCAGTAATTGCGAGTGTGCAGCACTATCAGAGTGTCAGTAATTGCGAGTGTGCAGCACTATCGGAGTGTCAGTAATTGCGAGTGTGCAGCACTATCGGAGTGTCAGTAATTGAGAGTTTTCTGCACAATTAGCGTGTCAGTAATTGCGAGTGTGCAGCACTATCAGAGTGTCAGTAATTGCGAGTGTGCAGCACTATCGGAGTGTCAGTAATTGAGGGTGTGCTGCCCTATTGGAGTGTCAGTAATTGAGGGTGTGCTGCCCTATTGGAGTGTCAGTAATTGAGGGTGCGCTGCACTATTGGAGTGTCAGCAATTGAGAGTTTTCTGCACAATTAGCGTGTCAGTAATTGCGAGTGTGCAGCACTATCAGAGTGTCAGTAATTGCGAGTGTGCAGCACTATCGGAGTGTCAGTAATTGAGGCTGTGCTGCACTATTGGAGTGTCTAATGGAGGGTGCGCTGCATAATTGGAGTGTCAGTAATGAAGGGTGCGCTGCGTAATTGGAGTATCAGTAATTGAGGGTGCGCTGCACTATTGGACTGTCAGTTATTGAGGGTGTGCTGCACTATTGGAGAGTCAATATTTGAGGCTGTGCTGCACTATTGGAGAGTCAATAATTGAGGTTGTGCTGCACTATTGTAGTGTCAGTAATTGAGGATGCGCTGCGCTATTGGAAGATCAGTAATGGAGCGATTGCTGCAGTATTGGGGTATCAGTAATTGAGGGTGCGCTGCAATATTGGAGGGTCAATAATTGTGGGTGTGTTGCCATATTGCAGCATCAGTAATTGAGGGTGTGCTGCGCTATTGTGGTGTCAGTAACTGAGGCTGTGCTGCAGTATTCTAGTGTCGGTAATTGAGGGTGTGCTGCACTATTGGAGTATCTGTAATTGAGTGTGCGCTGCGCGATTGGAGGGACAGTAATTGAGGGTGTGTTGCACTATTGGGGAGTCAGTAACTGAGGGTGTGCTGCACTATTGGTGTGTCAGTAATTGCGAGTGTGCAGCACTATCGGAGTGTCAGTAATTGAGGCTGTGCTGCACTATTGGAGTGTCTAATGGAGGGTGCGCTGCATAATTGGAGTGTCAGTAATGGAGGGTGCGCTGCACTGTTGGAGTGTCAGTAATTGAGGGTGTCCTGCACTATTGGAGTGTCAGTAATTGAGGGTGTCCTGCACTATTGGAGTGTCAGTAACTGAGGGTGCGCTGCACTATTGGAGTGTCAGTAATTGAGGGTGTGCTGCAATATTGGGGAGTCAGTAACTGAGGGTGTGCTGCACTATTGGAGTGTCAGTAATTGAGGGTTTGCTTCAGAATTGTCGGGTCAGTGATTGAGTTTGTGCTGCACTATTGGAGTGTCAGCAATTGAGAGTTTTCTGCACAATTAGCGTGTCAGTAATTGCGAGTGTGCAGCACTATCAGAGTGTCAGTAATTGCGAGTGTGCAGCACTATCAGAATGTCAGTAATTGCGAGTGTGCAGCACTATCGGAGTGTCAGTAATTGCGAGTGTGCAGCACTATCGGAGTGTCAGGAATTGCGAGTGTGCAGCACTATCGGAGTGTCAGTAATTGAGGCTGTGCTGCACTTTTGGAGTGTCAGTAATTGCGAGTGTGCAGCACTATCGGAGTGTCAGTAATTGAGGCTGTGCTGCACTATTGGAGTGTCAGTAATTGCGAGTGTGCTGCACTATTGGAGTGTCTAATGGAGGCTGCGCTGCATAATTGGAGTGTCAGTAATGGAGGGTGCGCTGCATAATTGGAGTGTCAGTAATTGAGGATGCGCTGCACTATTGGACTGTCAGTTATTGAGGGTGTGCTGCACTATTGGAGAGTCAATAATTGAGGCTGTGCTGCACTATTGGAGAGTCAATAATTGAGGATGTGCTGCACTATTGGAGTGTCAGTAATTGAGGATGCGCTGCGCTATTGGAAGATCAGTAATGGAGCGATTGCTGCAGTATTGGGGTATCAGTAATTGAGGGTGTGCTGCACTATTGGAGTGTCAGTAATTGAGGGTGCGCTGCACTATTGGAGTGTCAGTAATTGAGGGTGTGCTGCAATATTGGAGTGTCAGTAACTGAGGGTGTGCTGCATTATTGGAGTGTCAGTAATTGAGGGTGCGCTGTGCTATTGGAGTGTCAGTAATTGAGGGTGCGCTGTGCTATTGGAGTGTCAGTAATTGAGGATGTTTTGTGCTATTGGGGTGTCAGTAACTGAGGGTGTGTTGCACTATTGGAGGATAAGTAATTGCGGGTGTACTGCATTACTGGAGTGTCAACAATTGAGGGTGTGCTGTCCTAATTGAGAGTCATTAATTGAGGGTATGCTGCACTCTTGGTGTTTCAGTAATTGACGGTGTGCTGCACTATTGGAGTATCAGTAATTGAGGGTGTGCTGCATTATTGGAGTGTCAGTAATTGAGGGTGAGCTGCACTTTTGGAGTGTCAGTAATTGAGGGTGTGCTGCATTATTGGAGTGTCAGTAATTGAGGATGTGCTGCACAATTGGAGTGTCAGTAATTGAGGGTGTGCTGCGCTATTGGAGTGTCAGTAATTGAGGGTCTTCTGCACTAATGTTGTGTCATTAACTGAGGCTGTGCTGCACTATTGGAGAGTCAGTAATGGGAGAGTGCGCTGCGTTATTGGAGTGTCAATAATTGACATGTGTGCTGCTCTATTGGAGTGTCGGTAATTGAGGCTGTGCTGCACTATTGGAGTGTCAGTAACTGAGGGTGCGCTGCGCTCTTGGAAGATCTAATTGAGGGTGTGCTGCAGTATTGGGGTATCAGTAATTGAGTGGGCCCTGCGCTATTGGAGGGTCAGTAATTATGGGTGTGCTGCCATATTGGAGCATCAGTAATTGAGGTGTGTTGCGCTATTGTGGTGTCAGTAACTGAGGCAGTGCTGCACTATTCTAGTGTCGGTAATTGAGGGTGCGCTTTACTATTGGAGTATCAGTAATTGAGTGTGCGCTGTGCAATTGCAGTGTCAGTAATTGAGGGTGTGCTGCACTATTGGGGTGTCATTAATTGAGGGTGTGCTGCACTATTGGAGTGTCAGTAATTGAGGGTGTGCTGCACTATTGGAGTGTCGGTTATTGAGGGTGTGCTGCGCAATTGCAGTGTCAGTAATTGAGAGTGTGCAGCACTATCGGAGTGTCAGTAATTGCGAGTGTGCAGCACTATCGGAGTGTCAGTAATTGCGAGTGTGCAGCACTATCAGAGTGTCAGTAATTGAGGGTGTGCAGCATTATCGGAGTGTCAGGAATTGCGAGTGTGCAGCACTATCGGAGTGTCAGTAATTGAGGCTGTGCTGCACTTTTGGAGTGTCAGTAATTGCGAGTGTGCAGCACTATCGGAGTGTCAGTAATTGAGGCTGTGCTGCACTATTGGAGTGTCAGTAATTGCGAGTGTGCTGCACTATTGGAGTGTCTAATGGAGGCTGCGCTGCATAATTGGAGTGTCAGTAATGGAGGGTGCGCTGCATAATTGGAGTGTCAGTAATTGAGGATGCGCTGCACTATTGGACTGTCAGTTATTGAGGGTGTGCTGCACTATTGGAGAGTCAATAATTGAGGCTGTGCTGCACTATTGGAGAGTCAATAATTGAGGATGTGCTGCACTATTGGAGTGTCAGTAATTGAGGATGCGCTGCGCTATTGGAAGATCAGTAATGGAGCGATTGCTGCAGTATTCGGGTATCAGTAATTGAGGGTGTGCTGCACTATTGGAGTGTCAGTAATTGAGGGTGCGCTGCACTATTGGAGTGTCAGTAATTGAGGGTGTGCTGCACTATTGGAGTGTCAGTAACTGAGGGTGCGCTGCACTATTGGAGTGTCAGTAACTGAGGGTGTGCTGCATTATTGGAGTGTCAGTAATTGAGGGTGCGCTGTGCTATTGGAGTGTCAGTAATTGAGGGTGCGCTGTGCTATTGGAGTGTCAGTAATTGAGGATGTTTTGTGCTATTGGGGTGTCAGTAACTGAGGGTGTGTTGCACTATTGGAGGATAAGTAATTGAGGGTGTACTGCATTACTGGAGTGTCAACAATTGAGGGTGTGC
Source organism: Isurus oxyrinchus (assembly GCA_026770705.1). Lineage (NCBI taxonomy): Eukaryota > Metazoa > Chordata > Chondrichthyes > Lamniformes > Lamnidae > Isurus > Isurus oxyrinchus. The sequence goes on from JANJGN010000373.1 coordinate 209,872, forward strand.
TGTCCTAATTGAGAGTCATTAATTGAGGGTACGCTGCACTCTTGGTGTTTCAGTAATTGACGGTGTGCTGCACTATTGGAGTATCAGTAATTGAGGGTGTGCTGCATTATTGGAGTGTCAGTAATTGAGGGTGAGCTGCACTTTTGGAGTGTCAGTAATTGAGGGTGTGCTGCATTATTGGAGTGTCAGTAATTGAGGATGTGCTGCACAATTGGAGTGTCAGTAATTGAGGGTGTGCTGCGCTATTGGAGTGTCAGTAATTGAGGGTGTGCTGCACTGTTGGAGTGTCAGTAATTGAGGATGTGCTGCACAATTGGAGTGTCAGTAATTGAGGGTGTGCTGCGCTATTGGAGTGTCAGTAATTGATGGTGTGCTGCGCTATTGGAGTGTCAGTAATTGAGGGTCTTCTGCACTAATGTTGTGTCATTAACTGAGGCTGTGCTGCACTATTGGAGAGTCAGTAATGGGAGAGTGCGCTGCGTTATTGGAGTGTCAATAATTGACGGTGTGCTGCTCTATTGGAGTGTCGGTAATTGAGGCTGTGCTGCACTATTGGAGTGTCAGTAACTGAGGGTGCGCTGCGCTCTTGGAAGATCAGTAATTGAGGGTGTGCTGCAGTATTGGGGTATCAGTAATTGAGGGGGCCCTGCGCTATTGGAGGGTCAGTAATTATGGGTGTGCTGCCATATTGGAGCATCAGTAATTGAGGTGTGTTGCGCTATTGTGGTGTCAGTAACTGAGGCAGTGCTGCACTATTCTAGTGTCGGTAATTGAGGGTGCGCTTTACTATTGGAGTATCAGTAATTGAGTGTGCGCTGTGCAATTGCAGTGTCAGTAATTGAGGGTGTGCTGCACTATTGGAGTGTCAGTTATTGAGGGTGTGCTGCGCAATTGCAGTGTCAGTAATTGAGGGTGTGCTGCACTATTGGAGTGTCAGTAATTGAGGGTGTGCTGCACTATTGGTGTATCAGTAATTGAGGGTGTGCCGCACTATTGGAGTGTCAATAATTGAGGGTGTGCTGCACTGTTGGAGTGTCAGTAATTGAGGCTGTTTTGTGCTATTGGTGTGTCTGTAACTGAGGGTGTGCTGCACTATTGGAGTGTAAGTAACTGAGGGTGTGCTGCACTATTGGAGTGTCGGTAATTGAGGGTGTGCTGCAATATTGGAGTGTCAGTAATTGAGGGTTTGCTTCAGAATTGTCGGGTCAGTGATTGAGGGTGTGCTGCACTATTGGAGTGTCAGTAATTGTGGCTGTTTTGTGCTATTGGTGTGTCAGTATCTGAGGGTGTGCTGCACTATTGGAGTGTAAGTAACTGAGGGTGTGCTGCACTATTGGAGTGTCGGTAATTGAGGGTGTGTTGCGCTATTGTGGTGTCTCTAACTGAGGTTGAGCTGCACTATTCGAGTGTCGGTAATTGAGGGTGCGCTGCACTATTTGAGTGTCGGTAATTGAGGGCGCGCTGCACTATTGGTGTGTCAGTAATTGCGAGTGTGCAGCACTATCGGAGTGTCAGTAATTGAGGCTGTGCTGCACTATTGGAGTTTCTAATGGAGGGTGCGCTGCATAATTGGAGTGTCAGTAATGGAGGGTGCGCTGCACTGTTGGAGTGTCAGTAATTGAGGGTGTGCTGCACTATTGGAGTGTCAGTAATTGAGGGTGCGCTGCACTATTGGAGTGTCAGTAACTGAGGGTGCGCTGCACTATTGGAGTGTCAGTAATTGAGGGTGTGCTGCAATATTGGGGTGTCAGTAACTGAGGGTGTGCTGCACTATTGGAGTGTCAGTAATTGAGGGTTTGCTTCAGAATTGTCGGGTCAGTGATTGAGTTTGTGCTGCACTATTGGAGTGTCAGCAATTGAGAGTTTTCTGCACAATTAGCGTGTCAGTAATTGCGAGTGTGCAGCACTATCGGAGTGTCAGTAATTGCGAGTGTGCAGCACTATCAGAGTGTCAGTAATTGCGAGTGTGCAGCACTATCGGAGTGTCAGTAATTGAGAGTTTTCTGCACAATTAGCGTGTCAGTAATTGCGAGTGTGCAGCACTATCAGAGTGTCAGTAATTGCGAGTGTGCAGCACTATCGGAGTGTCAGTAATTGAGGGTGTGCTGCGCGATTGGAGGGTCAGTAATTGAGGGTGTGTTGCACTATTGGGGAGTCAGTAACTGAGGGTGTGCTGCACTATTGGTGTGTCAGTAATTGCGAGTGTGCAGCACTATCGGAGTGTCAGTAATTGAGGCTGTGCTGCACTATTGGAGTGTCTAATGGAGGGTGCGCTGCATAATTGGAGTGTCAGTAATGGAGGGTGCGCTGCACTGTTGGAGTGTCAGTAATTGAGGGTGTCCTGCACTATTGGAGTGTCAGTAATTGAGGGTGTCCTGCACTATTGGAGTGTCAGTAACTGAGGGTGCGCTGCACTATTGGAGTGTCAGTAATTGAGGGTGTGCTGCAATATTGGGGAGTCAGTAACTGAGGGTGTGCTGCACTATTGGAGTGTCAGTAATTGAGGGTTTGCTTCAGAATTGTCGGGTCAGTGATTGAGTTTGTGCTGCACTATTGGAGTGTCAGTAATTGAGGGTGTGCTGCACTATTGGAGTGCCAGTAATTGAGGTTGCGCTGCACTATTGGAGTGTCAGTAATTGAGGGTGTGCTGCACTATTGGAGTGTCAGTAATTGAGGTTGAGCAGCATTATTGGTGTCAGTAATTGAGGGTGTGCTGCACTATTGGAGTGTCAGTAATTGAGGGTGTGCTGCACTATTGGAGTGTCAGTAACTGAGGGTGCGCTGCACTATTGGAGTGTCAGTAATTGAGGGTGTGCTGCAATATTGGGGTGTCAGTAACTGAGGGTGTGCTGCACTATTGGAGTGTCAGTAATTGAGGGTTTGCTTCAGAATTGTCGGGTCAGTGATTGAGTTTGTGCTGCACTATTGGAGTGTCAGCAATTGAGAGTTTTCTGCACAATTAGCGTGTCAGTAATTGCGAGTGTGCAGCACTATCGGAGTGTCAGTAATTGCGAGTGTGCAGCACTATCAGAGTGTCAGTAATTGCGAGTGTGCAGCACTATCGGAGTGTCAGTAATTGAGAGTTTTCTGCACAATTAGTGTGTCCGTAATTGCGAGTGTGCAGCACTATCAGAGTGTCAGTAATTGCGAGTGTGCAGCACTATCGGAGTGTCAGTAATTGAGGGTGTGCTGCGCGATTGGAGGGTCAGTAATTGAGGGTGTGTTGCACTATTGGGGAGTCTGTAACTGAGGGTGTGCTGCACTATTGGTGTGTCAGTAATTGCGAGTGTGCAGCACTATCGGAGTGTCAGTAATTGAGGCTGTGCTGCACTATTGGAGTGTCTAATGGAGGGTGCGCTGCATAATTGGAGTGTCAGTAATGGAGGGTGCGCTGCACTGTTGGAGTGTCAGTAATTGAGGGTGTCCTGCACTATTGGAGTGTCAGTAACTGAGGGTGCGCTGCACTATTGGAGTGTCAGTAATTGAGGGTGTGCTGCAATATTGGGGAGTCAGTAACTGAGGGTGTGCTGCACTATTGGAGTGTCAGTAATTGAGGGTTTGCTTCAGAATTGTCGGGTCAGTGATTGAGTTTGTGCTGCACTATTGGAGTGTCAGTAATTGAGGGTGTGCTGCACTATTGGAGTGCCAGTAATTGAGGTTGCGCTGCACTATTGGAGTGTCAGTAATTGAGGGTGTGCTGCACTATTGGAGTGTCAGTAATTGAGGTTGAGCAGCATTATTGGTGTCAGTAATTGAGGGTGTGCTGCACTATTGGAGTGTCAGTAATTGAGGGTGTGCTGCACTATTGGAGTGTCAGTAATTGAGGGTGTGCTGCACTATTGGAGTGACAGTAATTGAGGGTGTGCTGTATTATTGGTGATTCAGTAATTGACGGTGTTCTGCATTATTGGAGTGTCAGTAATTGAGGGTGTGCTGCACTATTGGAGTGTCAGTAATTGAGGGTGTGCTGCGCTATTGGAGTGCCAGTAATTGAGGGTGTGCTGCACTATTGCAGTGTCAGTAATTGAAGGTGTGCTGCGCTATTGGAGTGTCATTAACTGAGGCTGTGCTGCACTGTTGGAGTGTCAGTAATTGAGGGTGTGCTGCAATATTGGGGAGTCAGTAACTGAGGGTGTGCTGCACTATTGGAGTGTCAGTAATTGAGGGTTTGCTTCAGAATTGTCGGGTCAGTGATTGAGTTTGTGCTGCACTATTGGAGTGTCAGTAATTGAGGGTGTGCTGCACTATTGGAGTGCCAGTAATTGAGGTTGCGCTGCACTATTGGAGTGTCAGTAATTGAGGGTGTGCTGCACTATTGGAGTGTCAGTAATTGAGGTTGAGCAGCATTATTGGTGTCAGTAATTGAGGGTGTGCTGCACTATTGGAGTGTCAGTAATTGAGGGTGTGCTGCACTATTGGAGTGTCAGTAATTGAGGGTGTGCTGCACTATTGGAGTGACAGTAATTGAGGGTGTGCTGTATTATTGGTGATTCAGTAATTGACGGTGTTCTGCATTATTGGAGTGTCAGTAATTGAGGGTGTGCTGCACTATTGGAGTGTCAGTAATTGAGGGTGTGCTGCGCTATTGGAGTGCCAGTAATTGAGGGTGTGCTGCACTATTGCAGTGTCAGTAATTGAAGGTGTGCTGCGCTATTGGAGTGTCATTAACTGAGGCTGTGCTGCACTGTTGGAGTGTCAGTAATTGAGGGTGTGCCGCACTATTGGTGTGTCAGTAATTGTGGGTGTGCTGCAATATTGGAGTGTCAGTAATGGAGGGTGTGCTGCACTATTGGAGGGTCAGTAATGGAGGGTCCGCAGCGCTATTGGAGGGTGAGTAATTGTCTGTGCGCTGCACTATTGGTCTGTCAGTAATTGAGGGGGTGCTGCACTATTGGAGTGTCAGTAACTGAGGGTGTGCTGCACTATTGGAGTGTCAGTAATTGAGGGGGTGCTGCGTTATTGTAGTGTCAGTAATTGAGGATGTGCTGCACTATTGGAGTGTCAATAATTGACGGTGTGCTGCACTATTGGAGTGTCAATAATTGAGGCTCTGCTGCAATATTGGAGTGTCAGTAATTGAGGGTGTGCTGCACTATTGGAGTGTCAGTAATTGAGGGTGTGCTGCACTATTGGAGTGTCAGTAATTGAGGGTGTGCTGCACTATTGGAGTGTAAGTAATTGAGAGTTTGCTGCAGAATTATGGTGCCAGTAATTGAGGGTTTGCTTCAGAATTGGCGTGTCAGTAATTGAGGGTGTGCTGCTCTATTGGAGTGTCGGTAATTGAGGGTGTGCTGCGCTATTGGAGGGTCAGTAATTGAGGGTGTGCTGCAGTATTGGGGTATCAGTCATTGAGGGTGTGTTGCACTATTGGAGTGTCAGTAATTGAGCGTGTGCTGCACTATTGGAGTGTAAGTAATTGAGGGTGTGTTGCACTATTTCAGGGTGCAGTAAATGTGGGTGTGCTGCACTATTGGAGTGTCAGCAATTGAGAGTTTGCTGCAGAATTATGGTGCCAGTAATTGAGGGTTTGCTTCAGAATTGACGTGTCAGTAATTGAGGGTGTGCTGCACTATTAGAGGGTCAGTAATTGAGGGTGTGCTGCAGTATTGGGGTATCAGTCATTGAGGGTGTGCTGCTCTATTGGAGTGTCAGTAATTGAGGGTGTGCTGCACTATTGGAGTATCTGTAATTGAGTGTGCGCTGCGCTATTGGAGGGTCAGTAATTGTGGGTGTGCTGCCATATTGCAGCGTCAGTATTTGAAGTGTGTTGCGCTATTGTGGTGTCAGTAACTGAGGCTGTGCTGCACTATTGGAGTATCAGTAATTGAGTGTGCGCTGCGCAATTGCAGTGTCAGTAACTGAGGCTGTGCTGCACTATTCCAGTTTCGGTAATTGAGGGTGTGCTGCACTATTGGTGTATCAGTAATTGAGGCTGTTTTGTGCTATTGGTGTGTCAGTAACTGAGGGTGTGCTGCACTATTGGAGTGTCGGTAATTGAGGGTGTGTTGCCCTATTGTGGTGTCTCTAACTGAGGTTGAGCTGCACTATTCGTGTGTCGGTAATTGAGGGTGCGCTGCACTATTGGAGTGTCAGTAACTGAGGGTGCGCTGCACTATTGGTGTGTCAGTAATTGAGGGTTTGCTTCAGAATTGTTGGGTCAGTGATTGAGTTTGTGCTGCACTATTGGAGTGTCAGCAATTGAGAGTTTTCTGCACAATTAGCGTGTCAGTAATTGCGAGTGTGCAGCACTATCAGAGTGTCAGTAATTGCGAGTGTGCAGCACTATCGGAGTGTCAGTAATGGAGGGTGCGCTGCATAATTGGAGTGTCAGTAATGGAGGGTGCGCTGCGTAATTGGAGTGTCAGTAATTGAGGGTGTCCTGCACTATTGGAGTGTCAGTAATTGAGGGTGCGCTGCACTATTGGAGTGTCAGTAACTTAGGGTGCGCTGCACTATTGGAGTGTCAGTAATTGAGGGTGTGCTGCAATATTGGGGTGTCAGTAACTGAGGGTGTGCTGCACTATTGGAGTGTCAGTAATTGAGGGTTTGCTTCAGAATTGTCGGGTCAGTGATTGAGTTTGTGCTGCACTATTGGAGTGTCAGCAATTGAGAGTTTTCTGCACAATTAGCGTGTCAGTAATTGCGAGTGTGCAGCACTATCGGAGTGTCAGTAATTGCGAGTGTGCAGCACTATCAGAGTGTCAGTAATTGCGAGTGTGCAGCACTATCGGAGTGTCAGTAATTGAGAGTTTTCTGCACAATTAGCGTGTCAGTAATTGCGAGTGTGCAGCACTATCAGAGTGTCAGTAATTGCGAGTGTGCAGCACTATCGGAGTGTCAGTAATTGAGGGTGTGCTGCGCGATTGGAGGGTCAGTAATTGAGGGTGTGTTGCACTATTGGGGAGTCAGTAACTGAGGGTGTGCTGCACTATTGGTGTGTCAGTAATTGCGAGTGTGCAGCACTATCGGAGTGTCAGTAATTGAGGCTGTGCTGCACTATTGGAGTGTCTAATGGAGGGTGCGCTGCATAATTGGAGTGTCAGTAATGGAGGGTGCGCTGCACTGTTGGAGTGTCAGTAATTGAGGGTGTCCTGCACTATTGGAGTGTCAGTAATTGAGGGTGTCCTGCACTATTGGAGTGTCAGTAACTGAGGGTGCGCTGCACTATTGGAGTGTCAGTAATTGAGGGTGTGCTGCAATATTGGGGAGTCAGTAACTGAGGGTGTGCTGCACTATTGGAGTGTCAGTAATTGAGGATTTGCTTCAGAATTGTCGGGTCAGTGATTGAGTTTGTGCTGCACTATTGGAGTGTCAGTAATTGAGGGTGTGCTGCACTATTGGAGTGCCAGTAATTGAGGTTGCGCTGCACTATTGGAGTGTCAGTAATTGAGGGTGTGCTGCACTATTGGAGTGTCAGTAATTGAGGTTGAGCAGCATTATTGGTGTCAGTAATTGAGGGTGTGCTGCACTATTGGAGTGTCAGTAATTGAGGGTGTGCTGCACTATTGGAGTGTCAGTAACTGAGGGTGCGCTGCACTATTGGAGTGTCAGTAATTGAGGGTGTGCTGCAATATTGGGGTGTCAGTAACTGAGGGTGTGCTGCACTATTGGAGTGTCAGTAATTGAGGGTTTGCTTCAGAATTGTCGGGTCAGTGATTGAGTTTGTGCTGCACTATTGGAGTGTCAGCAATTGAGAGTTTTCTGCACAATTAGCGTGTCAGTAATTGCGAGTGTGCAGCACTATCGGAGTGTCAGTAATTGCGAGTGTGCAGCACTATCAGAGTGTCAGTAATTGCGAGTGTGCAGCACTATCGGAGTGTCAGTAATTGAGAGTTTTCTGCACAATTAGTGTGTCAGTAATTGCGAGTGTGCAGCACTATCAGAGTGTCAGTAATTGCGAGTGTGCAGCACTATCGGAGTGTCAGTAATTGAGGGTGTGCTGCGCGATTGGAGGGTCAGTAATTGAGGGTGTGTTGCACTATTGGGGAGTCTGTAACTGAGGGTGTGCTGCACTATTGGTGTGTCAGTAATTGCGAGTGTGCAGCACTATCGGAGTGTCAGTAATTGAGGCTGTGCTGCACTATTGGAGTGTCTAATGGAGGGTGCGCTGCATAATTGGAGTGTCAGTAATGGAGGGTGCGCTGCACTGTTGGAGTGTCAGTAATTGAGGGTGTCCTGCACTATTGGAGTGTCAGTAATTGAGGGTGTCCTGCACTATTGGAGTGTCAGTAACTGAGGGTGCGCTGCACTATTGGAGTGTCAGTAATTGAGGGTGTGCTGCAATATTGGGGAGTCAGTAACTGAGGGTGTGCTGCACTATTGGAGTGTCAGTAATTGAGGGTTTGCTTCAGAATTGTCGGGTCAGTGATTGAGTTTGTGCTGCACTATTGGAGTGTCAGTAATTGAGGGTGTGCTGCACTATTGGAGTGCCAGTAATTGAGGTTGCGCTGCACTATTGGAGTGTCAGTAATTGAGGGTGTGCTGCACTATTGGAGTGTCAGTAATTGAGGTTGAGCAGCATTATTGGTGTCAGTAATTGAGGGTGTGCTGCACTATTGGAGTGTCAGTAATTGAGGGTGTGCTGCACTATTGGAGTGTCAGTAATTGAGGGTGTGCTGCACTATTGGAGTGACAGTAATTGAGGGTGTGCTGTATTATTGGTGATTCAGTAATTGACGGTGTTCTGCATTATTGGAGTGTCAGTAATTGAGGGTGTGCTGCACTATTGGAGTGTCAGTAATTGAGGGTGTGCTGCGCTATTGGAGTGCCAGTAATTGAGGGTGTGCTGCACTATTGCAGTGTCAGTAATTGAGGGTGCGCTGCACTATTGGAGTGTCAGTAATTGAGGGTGTGCTGCTCTATTGGAGTGTCAGTAATTGAGTCTGTGCTGCACTATTGGAGTGTCAGTAATTGAGGGTGTGCTGCGCTACTGGAGTGCCAGTAATTGAGGTTGCGCTGCACTATTGGAGTGTCAGTAATTGAGGCTGTGCTGCACTATTGAGTGTCAGTAATTGCGAGTGTGCAGCACTATCGGAGTGTCAGTAATTGAGGGTGTGCAGCACTATGGGAGTGTCAGTAATTGAGGCTGTGCTGTACTATTGAGTGTCAGTAATGGAGCGTGTGCTGCAGTATTGGGGTATCAGTAATTGTGGGTGTGCTGCCATATTGCAGCGTCAGTAATTGACGGTGTGTTGCGCGATTGTGGTGTCAGTAACTGAGGCTGTGCTGCACTATTCCAGTTTCGGTAATTGAGGGTGTGCTGCACTATTGGTGTATCAGTAATTGAGGGCGTGCTGCACTTTTGGAGTGTCAGTAATTGAGGGTGTGCTGCACTATTGGAGTGTCAGTAATGGAGGGTGCGCAGCGCTATTGGAGGGTGAGTAATTGTCTGTGCGCTGCACTATTGGAGTGTCAGTAATTGAGGGTGAGCTGCACTATTGGTCTGTCAATAATTGAGGGTGTGTTGCACTATTGGCGTGTCAGTAATTGAGGGTGTGCTGCTCTATTGGAGTGTCGGTAATTGAGGGTGTGCTGCGCTATTGGAGGGTCAGTAATTGAGGGTGTGCTGCAGTATTGGGGTATCAGTCATTGAGGGTGTGTTGCACTATTGGAGTGTCAGTAATTGAGGGTGTGCTGCACTATTGGAGTGTAAGTAATTGAGGGTGTGTTGCACTATTTCAGGGTTCAGTAAATGTGGGTGTGCTGCACTATTGGAGTGTCAGCAATTGAGAGTTTGCTGCAGAATTATGGTGCCAGTAATTGAGGGTTTGCTTCAGAATTGGCGTGTCAGTAATTGAGGGTGTGCTGCACTATTAGAGGGTCAGTAATTGAGGGTGTGCTGCAGTATTGCGGTATCAGTCATTGAGGGTGTGCTGCTCTATTGGAGTGTCGGTTATTGAGGGTGTGCTGCGCAATTGCAGTGTCAGTAATTGAGAGTGTGCAGCACTATTGGAGTGTCAGTAATTGAGGGGGTGCTGCGTTATTGTAGTGTCAGTAATTGAGGATGTGCTGCACTATTGGAGTGTCAATAATTGACGGTGTGCTGCACTATTGGAGTGTCAATAATTGAGGCTCTGCTGCAATATTGGAGTGTCAGTAATTGAGGGTGTGCTGCACTATTGGAGTGTCAGTAATTGAGGGTGTGCTGCACTATTGGAGTGTCAGTAATTGAGGGTGTGCTGCACTATTGGAGTGTAAGTAATTGAGAGTTTGCTGCAGAATTATGGTGCCAGTAATTGAGGGTTTGCTTCAGAATTGGCGTGTCAGTAATTGAGGGTGTGCTGCTCTATTGGAGTGTCGGTAATTGAGGGTGTGCTGCGCTATTGGAGGGTCAGTAATTGAGGGTGTGCTGCAGTATTGGGGTATCAGTCATTGAGGGTGTGTTGCACTATTGGAGTGTCAGTAATTGAGCGTGTGCTGCACTATTGGAGTGTAAGTAATTGAGGGTGTGTTGCACTATTTCAGGGTGCAGTAAATGTGGGTGTGCTGCACTATTGGAGTGTCAGCAATTGAGAGTTTGCTGCAGAATTATGGTGCCAGTAATTGAGGGTTTGCTTCAGAATTGACGTGTCAGTAATTGAGGGTGTGCTGCACTATTAGAGGGTCAGTAATTGAGGGTGTGCTGCAGTATTGGGGTATCAGTCATTGAGGGTGTGCTGCTCTATTGGAGTGTCAGTAATTGAGGGTGTGCTGCACTATTGGAGTATCTGTAATTGAGTGTGCGCTGCGCTATTGGAGGGTCAGTAATTGTGGGTGTGCTGCCATATTGCAGCGTCAGTATTTGAAGTGTGTTGCGCTATTGTGGTGTCAGTAACTGAGGCTGTGCTGCACTATTGGAGTATCAGTAATTGAGTGTGCGCTGCGCAATTGCAGTGTCAGTAACTGAGGCTGTGCTGCACTATTCCAGTTTCGGTAATTGAGGGTGTGCTGCACTATTGGTGTATCAGTAATTGAGGCTGTTTTGTGCTATTGGTGTGTCAGTAACTGAGGGTGTGCTGCACTATTGGAGTGTCGGTAATTGAGGGTGTGTTGCCCTATTGTGGTGTCTCTAACTGAGGTTGAGCTGCACTATTCGTGTGTCGGTAATTGAGGGTGCGCTGCACTATTGGAGTGTCAGTAACTGAGGGTGCGCTGCACTATTGGTGTGTCAGTAATTGAGGGTTTGCTTCAGAATTGTTGGGTCAGTGATTGAGTTTGTGCTGCACTATTGGAGTGTCAGCAATTGAGAGTTTTCTGCACAATTAGCGTGTCAGTAATTGCGAGTGTGCAGCACTATCAGAGTGTCAGTAATTGCGAGTGTGCAGCACTATCGGAGTGTCAGTAATGGAGGGTGCGCTGCATAATTGGAGTGTCAGTAATGGAGGGTGCGCTGCGTAATTGGAGTGTCAGTAATTGAGGGTGTCCTGCACTATTGGAGTGTCAGTAATTGAGGGTGCGCTGCACTATTGGAGTGTCAGTAACTTAGGGTGCGCTGCACTATTGGAGTGTCAGTAATTGAGGGTGTGCTGCAATATTGGGGTGTCAGTAACTGAGGGTGTGCTGCACTATTGGAGTGTCAGTAATTGAGGGTTTGCTTCAGAATTGTCGGGTCAGTGATTGAGTTTGTGCTGCACTATTGGAGTGTCAGCAATTGAGAGTTTTCTGCACAATTAGCGTGTCAGTAATTGCGAGTGTGCAGCACTATCGGAGTGTCAGTAATTGCGAGTGTGCAGCACTATCAGAGTGTCAGTAATTGCGAGTGTGCAGCACTATCGGAGTGTCAGTAATTGAGAGTTTTCTGCACAATTAGCGTGTCAGTAATTGCGAGTGTGCAGCACTATCAGAGTGTCAGTAATTGCGAGTGTGCAGCACTATCGGAGTGTCAGTAATTGAGGGTGTGCTGCGCGATTGGAGGGTCAGTAATTGAGGGTGTGTTGCACTATTGGGGAGTCAGTAACTGAGGGTGTGCTGCACTATTGGTGTGTCAGTAATTGCGAGTGTGCAGCACTATCGGAGTGTCAGTAATTGAGGCTGTGCTGCACTATTGGAGTGTCTAATGGAGGGTGCGCTGCATAATTGGAGTGTCAGTAATGGAGGGTGCGCTGCACTGTTGGAGTGTCAGTAATTGAGGGTGTCCTGCACTATTGGAGTGTCAGTAATTGAGGGTGTCCTGCACTATTGGAGTGTCAGTAACTGAGGGTGCGCTGCACTATTGGAGTGTCAGTAATTGAGGGTGTGCTGCAATATTGGGGAGTCAGTAACTGAGGGTGTGCTGCACTATTGGAGTGTCAGTAATTGAGGATTTGCTTCAGAATTGTCGGGTCAGTGATTGAGTTTGTGCTGCACTATTGGAGTGTCAGTAATTGAGGGTGTGCTGCACTATTGGAGTGCCAGTAATTGAGGTTGCGCTGCACTATTGGAGTGTCAGTAATTGAGGGTGTGCTGCACTATTGGAGTGTCAGTAATTGAGGTTGAGCAGCATTATTGGTGTCAGTAATTGAGGGTGTGCTGCACTATTGGAGTGTCAGTAATTGAGGGTGTGCTGCACTATTGGAGTGTCAGTAACTGAGGGTGCGCTGCACTATTGGAGTGTCAGTAATTGAGGGTGTGCTGCAATATTGGGGTGTCAGTAACTGAGGGTGTGCTGCACTATTGGAGTGTCAGTAATTGAGGGTTTGCTTCAGAATTGTCGGGTCAGTGATTGAGTTTGTGCTGCACTATTGGAGTGTCAGCAATTGAGAGTTTTCTGCACAATTAGCGTGTCAGTAATTGCGAGTGTGCAGCACTATCGGAGTGTCAGTAATTGCGAGTGTGCAGCACTATCAGAGTGTCAGTAATTGCGAGTGTGCAGCACTATCGGAGTGTCAGTAATTGAGAGTTTTCTGCACAATTAGTGTGTCAGTAATTGCGAGTGTGCAGCACTATCAGAGTGTCAGTAATTGCGAGTGTGCAGCACTATCGGAGTGTCAGTAATTGAGGGTGTGCTGCGCGATTGGAGGGTCAGTAATTGAGGGTGTGTTGCACTATTGGGGAGTCTGTAACTGAGGGTGTGCTGCACTATTGGTGTGTCAGTAATTGCGAGTGTGCAGCACTATCGGAGTGTCAGTAATTGAGGCTGTGCTGCACTATTGGAGTGTCTAATGGAGGGTGCGCTGCATAATTGGAGTGTCAGTAATGGAGGGTGCGCTGCACTGTTGGAGTGTCAGTAATTGAGGGTGTCCTGCACTATTGGAGTGTCAGTAATTGAGGGTGTCCTGCACTATTGGAGTGTCAGTAACTGAGGGTGCGCTGCACTATTGGAGTGTCAGTAATTGAGGGTGTGCTGCAATATTGGGGAGTCAGTAACTGAGGGTGTGCTGCACTATTGGAGTGTCAGTAATTGAGGGTTTGCTTCAGAATTGTCGGGTCAGTGATTGAGTTTGTGCTGCACTATTGGAGTGTCAGTAATTGAGGGTGTGCTGCACTATTGGAGTGCCAGTAATTGAGGTTGCGCTGCACTATTGGAGTGTCAGTAATTGAGGGTGTGCTGCACTATTGGAGTGTCAGTAATTGAGGTTGAGCAGCATTATTGGTGTCAGTAATTGAGGGTGTGCTGCACTATTGGAGTGTCAGTAATTGAGGGTGTGCTGCACTATTGGAGTGTCAGTAATTGAGGGTGTGCTGCACTATTGGAGTGACAGTAATTGAGGGTGTGCTGTATTATTGGTGATTCAGTAATTGACGGTGTTCTGCATTATTGGAGTGTCAGTAATTGAGGGTGTGCTGCACTATTGGAGTGTCAGTAATTGAGGGTGTGCTGCGCTATTGGAGTGCCAGTAATTGAGGGTGTGCTGCACTATTGCAGTGTCAGTAATTGAGGGTGCGCTGCACTATTGGAGTGTCAGTAATTGAGGGTGTGCTGCTCTATTGGAGTGTCAGTAATTGAGTCTGTGCTGCACTATTGGAGTGTCAGTAATTGAGGGTGTGCTGCGCTACTGGAGTGCCAGTAATTGAGGTTGCGCTGCACTATTGGAGTGTCAGTAATTGAGGCTGTGCTGCACTATTGAGTGTCAGTAATTGCGAGTGTGCAGCACTATCGGAGTGTCAGTAATTGAGGGTGTGCAGCACTATGGGAGTGTCAGTAATTGAGGCTGTGCTGTACTATTGAGTGTCAGTAATGGAGCGTGTGCTGCAGTATTGGGGTATCAGTAATTGTGGGTGTGCTGCCATATTGCAGCGTCAGTAATTGACGGTGTGTTGCGCGATTGTGGTGTCAGTAACTGAGGCTGTGCTGCACTATTCCAGTTTCGGTAATTGAGGGTGTGCTGCACTATTGGTGTATCAGTAATTGAGGGCGTGCTGCACTTTTGGAGTGTCAGTAATTGAGGGTGTGCTGCACTATTGGAGTGTCAGTAATGGAGGGTGCGCAGCGCTATTGGAGGGTGAGTAATTGTCTGTGCGCTGCACTATTGGAGTGTCAGTAATTGAGGGTGAGCTGCACTATTGGTCTGTCAATAATTGAGGGTGTGTTGCACTATTGGCGTGTCAGTAATTGAGGGTGTGCTGCTCTATTGGAGTGTCGGTAATTGAGGGTGTGCTGCGCTATTGGAGGGTCAGTAATTGAGGGTGTGCTGCAGTATTGGGGTATCAGTCATTGAGGGTGTGTTGCACTATTGGAGTGTCAGTAATTGAGGGTGTGCTGCACTATTGGAGTGTAAGTAATTGAGGGTGTGTTGCACTATTTCAGGGTTCAGTAAATGTGGGTGTGCTGCACTATTGGAGTGTCAGCAATTGAGAGTTTGCTGCAGAATTATGGTGCCAGTAATTGAGGGTTTGCTTCAGAATTGGCGTGTCAGTAATTGAGGGTGTGCTGCACTATTAGAGGGTCAGTAATTGAGGGTGTGCTGCAGTATTGCGGTATCAGTCATTGAGGGTGTGCTGCTCTATTGGAGTGTCAGTAATTGAGGGTGTGCTGCACTATTGGAGTATCTGTAATTGAGTGTGCGCTGCGCTATTGGAGGGTCAGTAATTGTGGGTGTGCTGCCATATTGGAGCGTCAGTAATTGAAGTGTGTTGCGCTATTGTGGTGTCAGTAACTGAGGCTGTGCTGCACTATTGGAGTATCAGTAATTGAGTGTGCGCTGCGCAATTGCAGTGTCAGTAACTGAGGCTGTGCTGCACTATTCCAGTTTCGGTAATTGAGGGTGTGCTGCACTATTGGTGTATCAGTAATTGAGGCCGTTTTGTGCTATTGGTGTGTCAGTAATTGAGGGTTTGCTTCAGAATTGTCGGGTCAGTGATTGAGTTTGTGCTGCACTATTGGAGTGTCAGCAATTGAGAGTTTTCTGCACAATTAGCGTGTCAGTAATTGCGAGTGTGCAGCACTATCAGAGTGTCAGTAATTGCGAGTGTGCAGCACTATCGGAGTGTCAGTAATGGAGGGTGCGCTGCATAATTGGAGTGTCAGTAATGGAGGGTGCGCTGCGTAATTGGAGTGTCAGTAATTGAGGGTGCACTGCACTATTGGACTGTCAGTTATTGAGGGTGTGCTGCAATATTGGAGAGTCAGTAATTGAGGATGCGTTCCGCTATTGGAAGATCAGTAATGGAGCGATTGCTGCAGTATTGGGGTGTCAGTAACTGAGGGTGCACTGCGCTATTGGAGGGTCAGTAATTGTGGGTGTGCTGCCATATTGCAGCGTCAGTAATTGACGGTGTGTTGCGCGATTGTGGTGTCAATAACTGAGGCTGTGCTGCAGTATTCTAGTGTTGGTAATTGAGGGTGTGCTGCACTACTGGAGTATCTGTAATTGAGGGTGTGCTGCGCTATTGGGGGTTCAGTAATTGAGGGTGTGTTGCACTATTGGGGAGTCAGTAACTGAGGGTGTGCTGCACTTTTGGAGTGTCGGTAATTGAAGGTGTGCTGCGCTATTGGAGTGTCATTAACTGAGGCTGTGCTGCACTGTTGGAGTGTCAGTAATTGAGGGTGTGCCGCACTATTGGTGTGTCAGTAATTGTGGGTGTGCTGCACTATTGGAGTGTCAGTAATGGAGGGTGTGCTGCACTATTGGAGGGTCAGTAATGGAGGGTCCGCAGCGCTATTGGAGGGTGAGTAATTGTCTGTGCGCTGCACTATTGGTCTGTCAGTAATTGAGTGGGTGCTGCACTATTGGAGTGTCAGTAACTGAGGGTGTGCTGCACTATTGGAGTGTCAGTAATTGAGGGTGTGCTGCGTTATTGTAGTGTCAGTAATTGAGGATGTGCTGCACTATTGGAGTGTCAATAATTGACGGTGTGCTGCACTATTGGAGTGTCAATAATTGAGGCTCTGCTGCACTATTGGAGTGTCAGTAATTGAGGGTGTGCTACACTATTCGAGTGTCAGTAATTGAGGGTGAGCTGCACTATTGGAGTGTCAGTAATTGAGGGTGTGCTGCACTATTGGAGTATCAGTAATTGAGGGTGTGCTGCACTATTGGAGTGTCAGTAATTGAGGGTGTGCTGCACTATTGGAGTGTCAGTAATTGAGGGTGCACTGCGCTGTTGGAGGGTCAGTAATTGTGGGTGTGCTGCCATATTGAAGCGTCAGTAATTGAGTGTGTGCTGCATTATTGGAGTGTCAGTAATTGAGGGTGTGTTGCGCTATTGTGGTCTCTGTAACTGAGCCGGGGCTGCACTATTCGAGTGTCGGTAATTCAGGGTGCACTGCACTATTGGAGTGTCAGTAATTGAGGGCGCTCTGCACTATTGGAGTGTCAGTAATTGAGAGTTTTCTGCACAATTAGCGTGTCAGTAATTGCGAGTGTGCAGCACTATCGGAGTGTCAGTAATTGCAAGTGTGCAGCACTATCAGAGTGTCAGTAATTGCGAGTGTGCAGCACTATCGGAGTGTCAGTAATTGAGGCTGTGCTGCACTATGGAGTGTCAGTAATGGAGCGTTTGCTGCAGTATTGGGGTATCAGTAATTGTGGGTGTGCTGCCATATTGCAGCGTGAGTAATTGACGGTGTGTTGCGCGATTGTGGTGTCAGTAACTGAGGCTGTGCTGCAGTATTCTAGTGTCGGTAATTGAGGGCGTGCTGCACTATTGGTGTATCTGTAATTGAGTGTGCGCTGCGCGATTGGAGGGTCAGTAATTGAGGGTGTGCTGCACTATTGGGGAGTCAGTAACTGAGGGTGTGCTGCAATTTTGGAGTGTCGGTAATTGAAGGTGTGCTGCACTATTGGAGTGTCATTAACTGAGGCTGTCCTGCATTGTTGGAGTGTCAGTAATTGAGGGTGTGCTGCACTATTGGAGTGTCAGTAATGGAGGGTGCGCAGCGCTATTGGAGGGTGAGTAATTGTCTGTGCGCTGCACTATTGGAGTGTCAGTAATTGAGGGTGTGCTGCACTATTGGTCTGTCAATAATTGAGGGTGTGTTGCACTATTGGAGTGTCAGTAATTGAGGGTGTGCTGCACTATTGGAGTGTAAGTAATTGAGAGTTTGCTGCAGAATTATGGTGCCAGTAATTGAGGGTTTGCTTCAGAATTGGCGTGTCAGTAATTGAGGGTGTGCTGCTCTATTGGAGTGTCGGTAATTGTGGGTGTGCTGCGCTATTGGAGGGTCAGTAATTGAAGGTGTGCTGCAGTATTGGGGTATCAGTCATTGAGGGTGTGTTGCACTATTGGAGTGTCAGTAATTGAGTGTGTGCTGCACTATTGGAGTGTCAGTAATTGAGGGTGTGTTGCACTATTTCAGGGTTCAGTAAATGTGGGTGTGCTGCACTATTGGAGTGTCAGCAATTGAGAGTTTGCTGCAGAATTATGGTGCCAGTAATTGAGGGTTTGCTTCAGAATTGGCGTGTCAGTAATTGAGGGTGTGCTGCACTATTGGAGGGGTCAGTAATTGAGGGTGTGCTGCAGTATTGGGGTATCAGTCATTGAGGGTGTGCTGCTCTATTGGAGTGTCAGTAATTGAGGGTGTGCTGCACTATTGGAGTATCTGTAATTGAGTGTGCGCTGCGCTATTGGAGGGTCAGTAATTGTGGGTGTGCTGCCATATTGGAGCGTCAGTAATTGAAGTGTGTTGCGCTATTGTGGTGTCAGTAACTGAGGCTGTGCTGCACTATTGGAGTATCAGTAATTGAGTGTGCGCTGCGCAATTGCAGTGTCAGTAACTGAGGCTGTGCTGCACTATTCCAGTTTCGGTAATTGAGGGTGTGCTGCACTATTGGTGTATCAGTAATTGAGGCTGTTTTGTGCTATTGGTGTGTCAGTAACTGAGGGTGTGCTGCACTATTGGAGTGTCGGTAATTGAGGGTGTGTTGCGCTATTGTGGTGTCTCTAACTGATGTTGAGCTGCACTATTCGAGTGTCGGTAATTAAGGGTGCGCTGCACTATTGGAGTGTCAGTAACTGAGTGTGCGCTGCACTATTGGTGTGTCAGTAATTGAGGGTTTGCTTCAGAATTGTCGGGTCAGTGATTGAGTTTGTGCTGCACTATTGGAGTGTCAGCAATTGAGAGTTTTCTGCACAATTAGCGTGTCAGTAATTGCGAGTGTGCAGCACTATCAGAGTGTCAGTAATTGCGAGTGTGCAGCACTATCGGAGTGTCAGTAATGGAGGGTGCGCTGCATAATTGGAGTGTCAGTAATGGAGGGTGCGCTGCGTAATTGTAGTGTCAGTAATTGAGGGTGCACTGCACTATTGGACTGTCAGTTATTGAGGGTGTGCTGCAATATTGGAGAGTCAGTAATTGAGGATGCGTTCCGCTATTGGAAGATCAGTAATGGAGCGATTGCTGCAGTATTGGGGTGTCAGTAACTGAGGGTGCACTGCGCTATTGGAGGGTCAGTAATTGTGGGTGTGCTGCCATATTGCAGCGTCAGTAATTGACGGTGTGTTGCGCGATTGTGGTGTCAATAACTGAGGCTGTGCTGCAGTATTCTAGTGTTGGTAATTGAGGGTGTGCTGCACTACTGGAGTATCTGTAATTGAGGGTGTGCTGCGCTATTGGGGGTTCAGTAATTGAGGGTGTGTTGCACTATTGGGGAGTCAGTAACTGAGGGTGTGCTGCACTTTTGGAGTGTCGGTAATTGAAGGTGTGCTGCGCTATTGGAGTGTCATTAACTGAGGCTGTGCTGCACTGTTGGAGTGTCAGTAATTGAGGGTGTGCTGCACTATTGGTGTGTCAGTAATTGTGGGTGTGCTGCACTATTGGAGTGTCAGTAATGGAGGGTGTGCTGCACTATTGGAGGGTCAGTAATGGAGGGTCCGCAGCGCTATTGGAGGGTGAGTAATTGTCTGTGCGCTGCACTATTGTCTGTCAGTAATTGAGGGGGTGCTGCACTATTGGAGTGTCAGTAACTGAGGGTGTGCTGCACTATTGGAGTGTCAGTAATTGAGGGTGTGCTGCGTTATTGTAGTGTCAGTAATTGAGGATGTGCTGCACTATTGGAGTGTCAATAATTGACGGTGTGCTGCACTATTGGAGTGTCAATAATTGAGGCTCTGCTGCACTATTGGAGTGTCAGTAATTGAGGGTGTGCTGCACTATTGGAGTGTCAGTAATTGAGGGTGAGCTGCACTATTGGAGTGTCAGTAATTGAGGGTGTGCTGCACTATTGGAGTATCAGTAATTGAGGGTGTGCTGCACTATTGGAGTGTCAGTAACTGAGGCTGTGCTGCACTATTGGGGAGTCAGTAACTGAGGGTATGCTGCTTTTGAGTGTCGGTAATTGAGGGTGTGTTGCACTATTGGAGTGTCATTAACTGAGGCTGTGCTGCGCTATTGGAGTGTCAGTAATGGAGGGTGCGCTGCGCTATTGGAGGGTGAGTAATTGTCTGTGTGCTGCACTATTGGTCTGTCAGTAATTGTGGGTGTGCTGCCATATTGGATCGACAGTAATTGACGGTGTGTTGCGTTATTGTGGTGTCAGTAACTGAGGCTGTGCTGCACTATTCTAGTGTTGGTAGAGTGTGTGCTGCACTATTGGAGTATCAGTAATTGAGGGTGTGCTGCACTTTTGGAGTGTCGGTAATTGAGGGTGTGTTGCGCTACTGGAGGGTAAGTAACTGATGGTGTGCTGCACTATTGGAGTGTCAGTAATTGAGGGTGCGCTGTGCTATTGGAGTGTCAGTAATTGAGGGTGTGCTGCACTATTGGAGTGTCAGTAATTGAGGGTGCGCTGTGCTTTTGGAGTGTCAGTAATTGAGGGTGCGCTGTGCTTTTGGAGTGTCAGTAATTGAGGATGTTTTGTGCTATTGGGGTGTCAGTAACTGAGGGTGTGTTGCACTATTGGAGGATAAGTAATTGAGGGTGTACTGCATTACTGGAGTGTCAGCATTTGAGGGTGTGCTGTCCTAATTGAAAGTCATTAATTGACGGTACGCTGCACTATTGGAGTGTCAGTAATTGAGGGTGTTCTGCACTCTTGGTGTTTCAGTAATTGACGGTGTGCTGCATTATTGGAGTGTCAGTAATTGAGGATGTGCTGCACAATTGGAGTGTTAGTAATTGAGGGTGTGCTGCACAATTGACGTGTCAGAAATTGAGCGTTTGCTGCACTATTGAAGTGCCAGTATTTGAGGATATGCGCTACTATTGGACTGTCAGTAATTGAAGGTGTGCTGCACTATTGAAGTGTCAAAAACTGAGGGTGTGCTGCGCAATTGGATTGTCAGTAATTGAGGGTGTGCTGCACTATTGGAGTGTCAGCAATTGAGAGTTTGCTGCAGAATTAGCATGTGTGTAATTGCGGGTGTGCTGCACTATTGGAGTGTCAGTAATTCAGGGTGTGCTGCACTATTGGAGTGTCAGTAATTGAGGGTGTGCTGCACTATTGGAGTGTCAGTAATTGAGGGTGTGCTGCACTATTGGAGTGTCAGTAATTGAGGGTGTGCTGCACTATTGGAGTGTCAGTAATTGAGGGTGTGCTGCACTATTAGAGTGTCAGTAATTCAGGGTGTGCTGCACTATTGGAGTGTCAGGAATTGAGGGTGTGCTGCACTGCTGGAGTGTCAGTAATTGAGGGTGCGCTGCGCTATTGGAAGATCAGTAATTGAGCGTGTGCTGCAGTATTGGGGTATCTGTAATTGAGGGTTCCCTGCGCTATTGGAGTGTCAGTAATTGTGGGTGTGCTGCCATATTGGAGAGTCAGTAATTGACGGTGTGTTGCGCTATTGTGGTGTCAGTAACTGAGGCTGTGCTGCAGGTTTCGAGTGTCGGTAATTGAGGGTGTGCTGCACTATTGGTGTGTCGGTAATTGAGTGTGCGCTGCACTATTGGAGTATCAGTAATTGAGGGTGTGCTGCACTATTGGAGTGTTAGTATTGAGTGTGTGCTGCACTATTGGAGTGTTAGTATTGAGTGTGTGCTGCACTATTGGAGTGTCAGTAATTGAGGGTCTGCTGCACTGTTGGTGTTTCAGTAATTGACGGTGTGGTGCATTTTTGGAGTGTCAGTAATTGAGGGGGTGCTGCACTATTGGAGGGTCAGTAAAGGAGGGTGTGCTGCACTATTGGAGTGTCAGTAATTGAGGGTCTGCTGCACTGTTGGTGTTTCAGTAATTGACGGTGTGCTGCACTATTGGAGTATCAGTAATTGAGGGTGTGCTTCACTATTAGAGTGTTAGTATTGAGTGTGTGCTGCACTATTGGAGTGTCAGTAATTGAGGGTGTGCTGCACAATTGCAGTGTCAGTAATTAAGGGTGTGCTGCATTATTGGTGTTTCAGTAATTGACAGTGTACTGCATTATTGGAGTGTCGGTAATTGAGGGTGTGCTGCACTATTGGAGTTTCAGTAATTGAGGGTGTGCTGCACTATTGGAGTGTCAGTAATTGAGGGTGTGCTGCGCTATTGGAGTGTCAGTAATTGATGGTGTGCTGTACTGTTGGAGTGTCAGTAATTGAGGTTGTCCTGCACTATTGGAGTGTCAGTAATTGAGGGTGTGTTGCACTATTGGAGTGTCAGTAACTGAGGGTGTGCTGCGCTTTTGGAGTGCCAGTAATTGAGGGTGTGCTGCAGTATTGGAGTGTCAGTAAGTGAGGGTGTTTTGCACTTTTGGAGTGTTGGTAATTGAGGGCGTTTTGCATTATTGGAGTGTCAGTAATTGAGGCTGTGCTGCACTATTGGAGTGTCAGTAATTGATGGTGTGCTGCACTTTTGGAGTATCGGTAATTGAGGGTGTGTTGCACTATTGGAGTGTCATTAACTGAGGCTGTGCTGCACTATTGGAGTGTCAGTAATGGAGGGTGCGCTGCGCTATTGGAGGGTGAGTAATTGTCTGTGCGCTGCACTATTGGTCTGTCAGTAATTGTGGATGTGCTGCCATATTGGATCGACAGTAATTGACGGTGTGTTGCGCTATTGTGGTGTCAGTAACTGAGGCTGTGCTGCACTATTCTAGTGTTGGTAATTGAGGGTGTGCTGCACTTTTGGAGTGTCGGTAATTGAGGGTGTGTTGCGCTACTGGAGGGTAAGTAATTGATGGTGTGCTGCACTATTGGAGTGTCAGTAATTGAGGGTGTGCTGCATTATTGGAGTGTCAGTAATTGAATGTGCGCTGTGCTATTGAAGTGTCAGTAATTGAGGGTGCGCTGTGCTTTTGGAGTGTCAGTAATTGAGGATGTTTTGTGCTATTGGGGTGTCAGTAACTGAGGGTGTGTTGCACTATTGGAGGATAAGTAATTGAGGGTGTACTGCATTACTGGAGTGTCAGCATTTGAGGGTGTGCTGTCCTAATTGAGAGTCATTAATTGAGGGTACGCTGCACTATTGGAGTGTCAGTAATTGAGGGTGTGCTGCACTATTGGTGTGTCAGTAATTGAGGGTGTGCTGCGCTATTGTGGTGTCAGGAACTGAGGCTGTGCTGCAGGTTTCGAGTGTCGGTAATTGAGGGTGTGCCGCACTATTGGTGTGTCGGTAATTGAGTGTGCGCTGCACTATTGGAGTATCAGTAATTGAGGGTGTGCTGCACTATTAGAGTGTTAGTATTGAGTGTGTGCTGCACTATTGGAGTGTCAGTAATTGAGGGTGTGCAGCATTATTGGTGTCAGTAATTGAAGGTGTGCTGCACTATTGGAGTGTCAGTAATTGAGGGTGTGCTGCACTATTGGAGAGTCAGTAATTAAGGGTGTGCTGCATTATTGGAGTGTCAGTAATTGAGGGTGTGCTGCACTATTGGAGTGTCAGTAATTAAGGGTGTGCTGCACTATTGGAGTGTCAGTAATTGAGGGTGTGCTGCATTATTGGTGTTTCAGTAATTGACAGTGTACTGGATTATTGGAGTGTCGGTAATTGAGGGTGTGCTGCACTATTGGAGTGTCAGTAATTGAGGGTGTGCTGCGCTTTTGGAGTGTCAATAATTGAGGGTGTGCTGCGCTATTGGAGTGCCAGTAATTGAGGGTGTGCTGCACTATTGGAGTGTCAGTAATTGAGGGTGTGCTGCGCTTTTGGAGTGCCAGTAATTGAGGGTGTGCTGCAGTATTGGAGTGTCAGTCATTGAGGGTGTTTTGCACTTTTGGAGTGTTGTTAATTGAGGGCGTTTTGCATTATTGGAGCGTCAGTAATTGAGGGTGTGCTACCATATTGGAGCGTCAGTAATTGAGGGTGTGCTGCGCTATTGGAGTGTCAGTAATTGAGCGTTTGCTTCATAATTGGCGGGTCAGTAATTGTGGGTGCGCTGCACTATTGCAGTATCAGTGATTTGGTTTTCATTTAAAAGATTATCAGTAATTGAGTGTGCGCTGCACTATTGGAGGTTCAGTAATTGAGGGTGTGCAGCATTATTGGTGTGTCAGTAATTGAGGGTGTGCTGCACTATTGGAGTGTCAGTAATTGAGGGTGTGCTGCACTATTGGAGTGTCAGTAATTGAGGGTGTGCTGCACTATTGGAGTGTCAGTAATTGAGGGTGTGCTGCACTATTGGAGTGTCAGTAATTGAGGGTCTGCTGCACTGTTGGTGTTTCAGTAATTGACGGTGTGGTGCATTTTTGGAGTGTCAGTAATTGAGGGGGTGCTGCACTATTGGAGGGTCAGTAAAGGAGGGTGTGCTGCACTATTGGAGTGTCAGTAATTGAGGGTCTGCTGCGCTGTTGGTGTTTCAGTAATTGACGGTGTGCTGCACTATTGGAGTGTCATTAACTGAGGCTGTGCTGCACTTTTGGATTGTCAGTAATGGAGGGAGCGCATCGCTATTGGAGGGTGAGTAATTGTCTGTGCGCTGCACTATTGGTCTGTCAGTAATTGAGGGTGTGCTGCACTATTGGAGTGTCAGTAACTGAGGGTGTGCTGCACTATTGGAGTGTCAGTAATTGAGGGTGTGCTGCGTTATTGTAGTGTCAGTAATTGAGGGTGTGCTGCACTATTGGAGTGTCAATAATTGACGGTGTGCTGCACTATTGGAGTGTCAATAATTGAGGTTGTGCTGCACTATTGGAGTCTCAGTAATTGAGGGTGAGCTGCACTATTGGAGTGTCATTAACTGAGGCTGTGCTGCACTATTGGAGTGTCAGTAATTGTGGGTGTGTTGCCATATTGGAGCGACAGTAATTGACGGTGTGTTGCGCTATTGTGGTGTCAGTAACTGAGGCTGTGCTGCACTATTCTAGTGTTGGTAATTGAGTGTGTGCTGCACTATTGGAGTATCAGTAATTGAGGGTGTGCTGCACTATTGGAGTGTCAGTAATTGAGGGTGTGCTGCACTATTGGGGAGTCAGTAACTGAGGGTGTGCTGCACTATTGGAGTATCGGTAATTGAGGGTGTGTTGCACTATTGGAGTGTCATTAACTGAGGCTGTGCTGCACTATTGGAGTGTCAGTAATGGAGGGTGCGCTGCGCTATTGGAGGGTGAGTAATTGTCTGTGCGCTGCACTATTGGTCTGTCAGTAATTGTGGGTGTGCTGCCATATTGGATCGACAGTAATTGACGGTGTGTTGCGCTATTGTGGTGTCAGTAACTGAGGCTGTGCTGCACTATTCTAGTGTTGGTAATTGAGTGTGTGCTGCACTATTGAAGTGTCGGTAATTGAGGGTGTGCTGTGCTTTTGGAGTGTCAGTAATTGAGGATGTTTTGTGCTCTTGGGGTGTCAGTAACTGAGGGTGTGTTGCACTATTGGAGGATAAGTAATTGAGGGTGTACTGCATTACTGGAGTGTCAGCATTTGGGGGTGTGCTGTCCTAATTGAGAGTCATTAATTGAGGGTACGCTGCACTATTGGAGTGTCAGTAATTGAGGGTGTTCTGCACTCTTGGTGTTTCAGTAATTGAGGGTGTGCTGCACTATTGGAGTGTCAGTAATTGAGGATGTGCTGCACAATTGGAGTGTTAGTAATTGAGGGTGTGCTGCACTATTGACGTGCCAGTATTTGAGGATATGTGGTACTATTGGACTGTCAGTAATTGAGGGTGTGCTGCACTATTGAAGTGTCAATAACTGAGGGTGTGCTGCGCAATTGGATTGTCAGTAATTGAGGGTGTGCTGCACTATTGGAGTGTCAGTAATTGAGGGTGCGCTGCACTATTGGAGTGTCAGTAATTGAGGCTGTGCTGCACTATTGGAGTTTCGGTAATTGATTGTGCGCTGCGCTATTGGAGGGTCAGTTATTGAGAGTTTGCTGCAGAATTAGCGTGTCAGTAATTGCGGGTGTGCTGCACTATTGGAGTGTCAGTAATTGAGGTTGTGCTGCGCTATTGGAGTGTCAGTAATGGAGGGTGTGCTGCTCTATTGGAGAGTCAATAATTCAGGGTGTGCTGCACTATTGGAGTATCAGTAATTGAGGGTATGCTGTACTATTGGAGTGTCAGTAATTGAGGGTGTGCTGCACTATTGGAGTGTCAGTAATTGAGGGTGTGCTGCACTATTGGAGTGTCAGTAATTGAGGGTGCGCTGCGCTATTGGAAGATCAGTAATTGAGCGTGTGCTGCAGTATTGGGGTATCTGTAATTGAGGGTTCCCTGCGCTATTGGAGTGTCAGTAATTGTGGGTGTGCTGCTATATTGGAGAGTCAGTAATTGATGGTGTGTTGCGCTATTGTGGTGTCAGTAACTGAGGCTGTGCTGCAGGTTTCGACTGTCGGTAATTGAGGGTGTGCCGCACTATTGGTGTGTCGGTAATTGAGTGTGTGCTGCACTATTGGAGTATCAGTAATTGAGGGTGTGCTGCACTATTGGAGTATCAGTAATTGAGGGTGTGCTGCACTATTAGAGTGTCAGTAATTGAGGGTGTGCTTCACTATTAGAGTGTTAGTATTGAGTGTGTGCTGCACTATTGGAGTGTTAGTATTGAGTGTGTGCTGCACTTTTGGAGTGTCAGTAATTGAGGGTGTGCTGCACTATTGGAGTGTCAGTAATTGAGGGTGTGCTTCACTATTAGAGTGTTAGTATTGAGTGTGTGCTGCACTATTGGAGAGTCAGTAATTGAGGGTGTGCTGCATTATTGGTGTTTCAGTAATTGACAGTGTGCTGCATTATTGGAGTGTCGGTAATTGAGGGTGTGCTGCACTATTGGAATGTCAGTAATTGAGGGTGTGCTGCACTATTGGAGTGTCAGTAATTGAGGGTGCGCTGCACTATTGGAGTGTCAGTAATTGAGGGTGTGCTGCACTATTGGAGTGTCAGTAATTGAGGGTGTGCTGCACTATTGGAGTGTCAGTAATTGAGGGTGTGCTGCACTATTGGAGTGTCAGTAACTGAGGGTGTGCTGCAGAATTGGAGTGTGAGTAATTGAGTGTATGCTGCACTATTGGAGTGTCAGTAACTGAGGGTGTGCTGCACTATTGGAGTGTCAGTAATTGAATGTGTGCTGCACTATTGGAGTGTCAGTAATTGAGGGTGTGCTGCACTATTGGAGTGTCAGTAATTGAGGGTGTGCTGCACTATTGGAGTGTCGGTAATTGAGGGTGTGCTGCACTATTGGAGTTTCAGTAATTGAGTGTGTGCTGCACTATTGGAGTGTCAGTAATTGAGGGTGTGCTGCGCTATTGGAGTGTCAGTAATTGAGGGTGTGCTGCACTATTGGAGTGTCAGTAATTGATGGTGTGCTGCACTGTTGGAGTGTCAGTAATTGAGGTTGTCCTGCACTATTGGAGTGTCAGTAATTGAGGGTGTGTTGCACTATTGGAGTGTCAGTAACTGAGGGTGTGCTGCGCTTTTGGAGTGCCAGTAATTGAGGGTGTGCTGCAGTATTGGAGTGTTGGTAATTGAGGGCGTTTTGCATTATTGGAGTGTCAGTAATTGAGGCTGTGCTGCACTATTGGAGTGTCAGTAATTGATGGTGTGCTGCACTTTTGGAGTATCGGTAATTGAGGGTGTGTTGCACTATTGGAGTGTCATTAACTGAGGCTGTGCTGCACTATTGGAGTGTCAGTAATGGAGGGTGCGCTGCGCTATTGGAGGGTGAGTAATTGTCTGTGCGCTGCACTATTGGTCTGTCAGTAATTGTGGATGTGCTGCCATATTGGATCGACAGTAATTGACGGTGTGTTGCGCTATTGTGGTGTCAGTAACTGAGGCTGTGCTGCACTATTCTAGTGTTGGTAATTGAGGGTGTGCTGCACTTTTGGAGTGTCGGTAATTGAGGGTGTGTTGCGCTACTGGAGGGTAAGTAATTGATGGTGTGCTGCACTATTGGAGTGTCAGTAATTGAGGGTGTGCTGCATTATTGGAGTGTCAGTAATTGAATGTGCGCTGTGCTATTGAAGTGTCAGTAATTGAGGGTGCGCTGTGCTTTTGGAGTGTCAGTAATTGAGGATGTTTTGTGCTATTGGGGTGTCAGTAACTGAGGGTGTGTTGCACTATTGGAGGATAAGTAATTGAGGGTGTACTGCATTACTGGAGTGTCAGCATTTGAGGGTGTGCTGTCCTAATTGAGAGTCATTAATTGAGGGTACGCTGCACTATTGGAGTGTCAGTAATTGAGGGTGTGCTGCACTATTGGTGTGTCAGTAATTGAGGGTGTGCTGCGCTATTGTGGTGTCAGGAACTGAGGCTGTGCTGCAGGTTTCGAGTGTCGGTAATTGAGGGTGTGCCGCACTATTGGTGTGTCGGTAATTGAGTGTGCGCTGCACTATTGGAGTATCAGTAATTGAGGGTGTGCTGCACTATTAGAGTGTTAGTATTGAGTGTGTGCTGCACTATTGGAGTGTCAGTAATTGAGGGTGAGCAGCATTATTGGTGTCAGTAATTGAAGGTGTGCTGCACTATTGGAGTGTCAGTAATTGAGGGTGTGCTGCACTATTGGAGAGTCAGTAATTAAGGGTGTGCTGCACTATTGGAGTGTCAGTAATTGAGGGTGTGCTGCACTATTGGAGTGTCAGTAATTGAGGGTGTGCTGCATTATTGGTGTTTCAGTAATTGACAGTGTACTGGATTATTGGAGTGTCGGTAATTGAGGGTGTGCTGCACTATTGGAGTGTCAGTAATTGAGGGTGTGCTGCGCTTTTGGAGTGTCAATAATTGAGGGTGTGCTGCGCTATTGGAGTGCCAGTAATTGAGGGTGTGCTGCACTATTGGAGTGTCAGTAATTGAGGGTGTGCTGCGCTTTTGGAGTGCCAGTAATTGAGGGTGTGGTGCAGTATTGGAGTGTCAGTAATTGAGGGTGTGCTGCACTATTGGAGTGTCAGTCATTGAGGGTGTTTTGCACTTTTAGAGTGTTGGTAATTGAGGGCGTTTTGCATTATTGGAGCGTCAGTAATTGAGGGTGTGCTACCATATTGGAGCGTCAGTAATTGAGGGTGTGCTGCGCTATTGGAGTGTCAGTAATTGAGCGTTTGCTTCATAATTGGCGGGTCAGTAATTGTGGGTGCGCTGCACTATTGCAGTATCAGTGATTTGGTTTTCATTTAAAAGATTATCAGTAATTGAGTGTGCGCTGCACTATTGGAGGTTCAGTAATTGAGGGTGTGCTGCATTATTGGAGTGCCAGTAATTGAGGGTGTGCAGCATTATTGGTGTGTCAGTAATTGAGGGTGTGCTGCACTATTGGAGTGTCAGTAATTGAGGGTGTGCTGCACTATTGGAGTGTAATTGAGGGTGTGCTGCAATATTGGAGTGTCAATAATTGAGGATCTTTTGTGCTATTGGGGTGTCAGTAACTGAGGCTGTGTTGCAGTATTGGAGGATAAGTAATTGAGGGTGTGCTGCACTATTGGACTGTCAGCAAATGAGGTTCTGCTGCACTGTTGGAGGGTTAGTAATTGAGGGTGCGCTGCACTATTGGAGTGTCAGTAATTGAGTGGGTGCTGCAGTACTGGAGTGTCAGAAATTGAGGGTGTGCTGCACTATTGGAGTGTCAGTAATTGAGGGTGTGCTGCAGGTTTGGAGTGTCAGTAACTGAGGGTGTGCTGCACAATTGGAGGGTCAGTAATTGAGGTTGTGCTGCTTTACTGGAGTGTCAGAAATTAAGTGTGTCTTGATCTCTGGAAGGGTTTGTAATTGAAGGTTTGCTGCACTATTGGAGTGTCAGTAATTGAGTGCATGCTGCATTATTGGAGGGTCAGTAATTGAGGGTGAGCTGCACTACTGTGGTGTCAGTAACTGAGGGTATGCTGCACTGTCGGATTGTCAGTGACAACACAGATACAACACAGGGTACAGCTCCCTGCACACTGGCCCAATCAAAAACTCCACAGCCAGGTACAGCACGGGGTTAAATGTAGAGTCAAGCTCCCCCTACACTGTCCCCATCAAATACTCCCAGGGAATGAACAGCATGGTATTAGATACAGAGTTCTGATCCCTTTACACTGTCCCCGTCAAATACTCCCAGGACAGGTACACCACAGGGTTTGATTAAAAGTAAAGCTGTCTCTACACTATCCCCATCAAACACTGCACTGTACGCGGTTAGATGCAGAGTAAAGCTCCCTCTACACTGTCCTCAACTAACACTCCCAGGACAGGTACAGCACGGGGTTAGATACAGAGTAAAGCTCCCTCTACACTGTCCCCAACTAACACTCCCAGGACAGGGACAGCATGGGGTTAGACACAGAGTAAAGCTCCCTCTACATCATCCCAATCAAACACTCCCAGGACAGGTACAGCACAGGGTTAGATACAGAGTAAAGTTCCCTCTACACTGACCCCATCAAATACCCCAGGACAGGTACAGGAGAGGGTTAGATACCGAGCAAAGCTCCCTCTACGCTGTCCCCATCAAACACTCCCAGGGCAGGTACAGCATGGGGTTAGATACAGAGTAAAGCTCCCTCTACACTGACCCCATCAAACACTACCAGGACAGGTACAGCACGGGGTTAGATACAGAGTAAAGCTCCCTCTACACTGTCCCCATCAAACACTCCCAGGGCAAGTGCAGCACGGGGTTAGATAAAGAATAAACTCCCTCTACACAGGCCCCAACAAACACTCCCATGGGAGGAACATCATGGGGTTAGATACATAGTAAATCTAACTCTACACTGTCCCCTTCAAACACTCTGCAGGACTGGTACAGCACGGGCTTAGATACAGAGTCAAGCTCCCTCTACACTATCGCCATCAAACACTCCCAAGAGAGATACAGCACAGGATTAGATGCAGAGTAAAGCTCCCTCTATACTGACCCCATAGAACATTCCCAGGACAGGCACAACAGAGGGTTAGATATTAATCAAAGCTCCCTCTACACTGACCCCATCAACACACCCTGGAGAGGTACAGCACAGTGTTGGTTGCTGAGTAAAGCCTCCTCTAGACTGTCGCCACCAAACACTCCAAGGACAGATACAGCACGGGGTTACATACAGAGTAAAGATCCCATTGCAATGCCCCATCAGAGACTTCCAGGGCAGGTACAGCACGGAGTTAGATACAGAGTAAAACTCCCTCTACACTGTCCCCATCAAACACTCCCACGACAGGTACAGCATGGGGTTAGATACAGAGTAAAGCTCACTCTGCACTGTCCCCATCAAACACTCCCAGGACAGGTGCAGCACAGGGTTAGATACAGAGTAAATCTCCCTGTACACTGTCCCCATCAAACACTCACAAGTCAGGTACAGCACGGGGTTAGATACAGAGTAAAGATCCCTATAAACTGTCCCCATCAAACACTCCCAGGGCATGTAAACGGGCTGATACACAGAGTAAAGCTCCCTTAACACTGTCCCCAATAAACACTCCCAGGCCAGTGACAGCAAGGGTTTAGATACATAGAAAAGCTCTCTCTACACTGTCCCCATCAAACACTCCCTGGACAGGAACAGCATGGTTTTAGACACAGTGTAAATTTCTCTCTACACTGTCCCCATTCAACACTCCCAGTACAAGTACAGCATGGGGTTAGATACAGTGTAAAGCTCTCTCTACACATTACCCATCAAACACTCCCATGCGAGGTAAAGCCAGGGGTTAGATACAGAGTAAAGCTCCATCGACACTGTCCCCATCCAACACTCCCAGGACAGGTACAGCACGGAGTTAGATACAGAGTAAAGCTCCCTCTACAGTGTCCGCATCAAACACTCCCAGGGGAGGAACATAACAGGGTTAGGTACAGAATAAAGATCCCAGAACACTGTCCCCATCAACCACTCCCAGGACAGGTCCAGCACGGGATTAAATACAGATTTAAGCTCCCTCTACACTGACCCCATCAAACACTCCCAGGACAGGTACAGCACGGGGTTAGATACAGAGTAAAGCACCCTCTACAGTGTCCGCATCAAACACTCCCAGGACCGATAGAGCATGGGGTTAGATACAGAGTAAAGCTCCCTCTACACTCTCCCCAACAAACACTCTCAGGGGAGGAACATAACAGGGTGAGGTACAGAATAAAGATCCTTCTCCACTGTCCTCAACAGACACTCCCAGGGGATAAACATCATGTGGGTCAGATACAGAGTAAGGAACCCTCTACACTGTCCCCATCAAACCCTCTCAGGACAGGTACAGCACTGGTTTAGATGCTGAGATAAGCTCCCCCTACACTGTCCCGATCAAATGTTCCTAGGACAGGAAGAGCACAGGGTTAGATACAGAGTAAAGCTCCCCCTACACTTTCCTCATCAAACACTCCCTGGACAGGTACAATACAGGGTTAGATACAGATTAAATCTCCCTCTACACTGTCCCCATCAAACACTCCCAGGGCTTGTTCAGTACAGGATTAGGTATAGAGTAAAGCTCACTCTACACTGTCACCATCAAACATTCCAGGTCAGGTACAGCAAGGGGTAAGATACAGAGTAAAGCTGCCTCTGAACTGTCCTGATCAAACACTCCCAAGGCTTGTTCAGTACAGGATTAGATACAGAGCAAAGCTCTCTCTACACTCTCACAATCAAACATTCCAGGACAGGTACATCACAGGGTTAGATGCAGAATTATGCTCCCACCACACTGTCTCCATCAAACACTCCTAGGACAGGTACAGCAGGGGTTAGATACAGAATAAAGCTCCCTCTACACTGTTCCCTTCAAACACTCCCTCGACAGGTACAGCACGGGGTTAGATAAAGACTAAAGCTCCCTCTACACTGTCCCCATCAAACACTCCCTGGACAGGTACATCACAGGGTTGGTAGCTGAGTAAATATTCCTCTGTATCTAACCCCTTGCTGTATCTCTCCTGGGAGTGTATGATGTGGACAACGTTGGGGGAGCTTAACTCTGTATCTCAACCCGTGCTGTACCTGTCCTGGGAGTGTTTGAAGGGGACAGTCTGGAGGCCACTTTTCTCTGTATCTAAGCCTGCACTGTATCTGTCATTGGAGTGTTTCATGGAGACAGTGTGGATGGTGCTTTACTCTATATCTTAAACTGTGATGCACCTGTCCTGGGTGTGTTTGATGGGGACAGTGTAATGGGAGCTTTACTCTGTATCTAACTCCGTGCTATGGCTGTCCTGGGAGTGGTTGATGGGGTCAGTGTAGAGGGAGCTTTACTCTGTATGTAATCCTGTGCTGTACCTGTCCTGGCAGTGTTTGATGGTGGCAGTGTAGAGGGAGATTTACTCAGTATCTAACCTCGTGCTGTACCTGTCCTGGGAGTGTTTGATTGCAATAGTGTGGATGGAGCTTTACCCGGTATCTAACCCCGTGCTGTAACTGTCCTGAGAGTGTTTGATTGGATTATTGTAGAGAGAGCTTTACACTGTATCTAACCCCGTGCTGTACCTGTCCTGGGAGTGGTCGACAGGGATAGTGTAGAGGGAGATTTAGTCTGTATTTCACCACGTCCTGTACCTGTGCTTGGAATGTTTGATGGGGATAGTGTTGCGGGAGCTTTACTCTGTATCTAACCCCGTGCTGTCCCTGGACTGGGAGTATTTGGTGGGAACAGTCTAGAGGAGGCTTTACTCAGCAACCAACCCTGTGCTGTACCTGTCCAGGGAGTGTTTGATGGGGACAGTGAAGAGGGAGCTTTACTCTGTATCTAACCCTGTGCTGTACCTGTCCTGGGAGTGTTCTATGGGGTCAGTGTAGACGGAGCTTTACTCGGTATCTAATCCCATGCTGTATCTCTCCTGGTAGTATTTGATGGGGTCAGTGTCGAGGGAGATGTACTCTGTATGTAATCCCATGCTGTACCTATCCTGGAAGTGTTTGATGGAGACAGTGTGGATGGATCTTTTCTCTGTATCGAACCCCGTGCTTGACTATTTTTCTAACCCCATGCTGTAGCTGTCCTGGGAGTGTTTGATAGGGTCAGTGTGGAGGGAGATTTACTCTGTATGTAATCCCGTGCTGTACCTGTCCTGGGTGTGTTTGATAGGGTCAGTGTAGAGGGAGCTTTACTCTGTATGCAATCCCGTGCTGTACCTATCCTGGAAGTGGTTGATGGGGTCAGTGTAGAGGGAACTTTACTCTGTATCTAAATTCATGCTGTACCTGTCTTGGAAGTGTTTGATGGGGACAGTGGAGAGGGACCTTTACTCTGAATGTAACCCCGTGCTGTACCTGCCCTGGGAGTCTCTGATGGGGACAGTCTAGAGGCCGCTTTTCTCTGTATCTCACCCTGTACTGTATCTGTCATTGGGGTGTTTCATGGAGACAGTGTGGAGGGAGCTTTATTCTGAATCATAACCTGTGATGTACCTGTCCTGGGAGTGTTTGATGTTGACAGTGCAGAGAGAGCTTTACTCTGTATATAATACCGTACTGAACAAGCCCCAGGAATGTTTGATGGGGACAGTGTAGAGGGAGCTTTACTCTGTATCTAATAACGTACTGAACAATGTTCTGTTGAAGGGTCATGAGGACTCGAAACGTCAACTGTTTTCTTCTCCGCCGATGCTGCCAGACCTGCTGAATTTTTCCAGGTAATTCTGTTTTTGTTTTGTACTTCCAGCATCCGCAAATTTTTTGTTTTTAAGCGCTAGGAGTGTTTGATGGGGTCAGTGTAGTGGGAGCTTTACTCTGTATCTAACCCCATGCTGTACCTGTCTTGGAAGTGTTTGATGGGGACAGTGTAGATGGAGATTTACTCTGTATCTAACCTCATGCTGCACTTGCCCTGGGAGTGCTTGATGGGGACAGACTAGAGGGAGCTTTTCTCTGTATCTCAGCCTGTACTGTATCTGTCATTGGGGTGTTTCATGGAGACAGTGTGGATGGAGCTTTACTCTGAATCATAACCTGTGATGTACCTGTCCTGGGTGTGTTTGATGGGGACAGTGTAGAGGGAGCTTTACTCTGTATCTAATCCCGTGCTGTGCCTATCCTGGAAGTGGTTGATGGGGTCAGTGTAGAGGGAACTTTACTCTGTATCTAAATTCATGCTGTACCTGTCTTGGAAGTGTTTGATGGGGACAGTGGAGAGGGACCTTTACTCTGTATGTAACCCCGTGCTGTACCTGCCCTGGGAGTCTCTGATGGGGACAGTCTAGAGGCCGCTTTTCTCTGTATCTCACCCTGTACTGTATCTGTCATTGGAGTGTTTCATTGGGACAGTGTGGAGGGAGCTTTATTCTGAATCATAACCTGTGATGTATTTGTCCTGGGAGTGTTTGATGTTGACAGTGCAGAGAGAGCTTTACTCTGTATATAATACCGTACTGAACAAGCCCCAGGAATGTTTGATGGGGACAGTGTAGAGGGAGCTTTACTCTGTATCTAATAACGTACTGAACAATGTTCTGTTGAAGGGTCATGAGGACTCGAAACGTCAACTCTTTTCTTCTCCGCCGATGCTGCCAGACCTGCTGAATTTTTCCAGGTAATTCTGTTTTTGTTTTGTACTTCCAGCATCTGCAAATTTTTTGTTTTTAAGCGCTAGGAGTGTTTGATGGGGTCAGTGTAGTGGGAGCTTTACTCTGTATCTAACCCCGTGCTGTACCTGTCCTGGAAGTGTTTGATGGGGACAGTGTAGATGGAGATTTACTCTGTATCTAACCTCATGCTGCACTTGCCCTGGGAGTGCTTGATGGGGACAGACTAGAGGGAGCTTTTCTCTGTATCTCAGCCTGTACTGTATCTGTCATTGGGGTGTTTCATGGAGACAGTGTGGATGGAGCTTTACTCTGAATCATAACCTGTGATGTACCTGTCCTGGGTGTGTTTGATGGGGACAGTGTAGAGGGAGCTTTACTCTGTATCTAATCCCGTGCTGTGCCTATCCTGGAAGTGGTTGATGGGGTCAGTGTAGAGGGAACTTTACTCTGTATCTAAATTCATGCTGTACCTGTCTTGGAAGTGTTTGATGGGGACAGTGGAGAGGGACCTTTACTCTGTATGTAACCCCGTGCTGTACCTGCCCTGGGAGTCTCTGATGGGGACAGTCTAGAGGCCGCTTTTCTCTGTATCTCACCCTGTACTGTATCTGTCATTGGAGTGTTTCATTGGGACAGTGTGGAGGGAGCTTTATTCTGAATCATAACCTGTGATGTATTTGTCCTGGGAGTGTTTGATGTTGACAGTGCAGAGAGAGCTTTACTCTGTATATAATACCGTACTGAACAAGCCCCAGGAATGTTTGATGGGGACAGTGTAGAGGGAGCTTTACTCTGTATCTAATAACGTACTGAACAATGTTCTGTTGAAGGGTCATGAGGACTCGAAACGTCAACTCTTTTCTTCTCCGCCGATGCTGCCAGACCTGCTGAATTTTTCCAGGTAATTCTGTTTTTGTTTTGTACTTCCAGCATCTGCAAATTTTTTGTTTTTAAGCGCTAGGAGTGTTTGATGGGGTCAGTGTAGTGGGAGCTTTACTCTGTATCTAACCCCGTGCTGTACCTGTCCTGGAAGTGTTTGATGGGGACAGTGTAGATGGAGATTTACTCTGTATCTAACCTCATGCTGCACTTGCCCTGGGAGTGCTTGATGGGGACAGACTAGAGGGAGCTTTTCTCTGTATCTCAGCCTGTACTGTATCTGTCATTGGGGTGTTTCATGGAGACAGTGTGGCTGGAGCTTTACTCTGAATCATAACCTGTGATGTACCTGTCCTGGGTGTGTTTGATGGGGACAGTGTAGAGGGAGCTTTACTCTGTATCTAACCCCGTGCTGTCCCTGTCCTGGGTGTGTTTGATGGGGACGGTGTAGAGGGAGCTTTACTCTGTATCTAACCCCGTGCTGTACCTGTCCTGGGAGTGTTTGATGGGGACAGTGGAGAGGGAGCTTTACTCTGTATCTAACCCTGTACTGTATCTGTCATTGGAGTGTTTCATGGAGACAGTGTGGAGCGAGCTTTACTCTGAATCATAACCTGTGATGTACTTGTCCTGGTAGTGTTTGATGGGGTCAGTGTAGGGGGAGCTTTACTTTGTATGTAATCCCGTGCTGTACCTGTCCTAGGAGTGTTTGATGTTGACAGTGCAGAGAGAGCTTTACTCTGTATATAATACCATACTGAACAAGCCCCAGGAATGTTTGATGGGGACAGTGTAGAGGGAGCTTTACTCTGTATTTAATAACGTACTGAACAATGTTCTGTTGAAGGGTCATGAGGACTCGAAACGTCAACTCTTTTCTTCTCCGCCGATGCTGCCAGACCTGCTGAATTTTTCCAGGTAATTCTGTTTTTGTTTTGGACTTCCAGCATCCGCAAATTTTTTGTTTTTAAGCGCTAGGAGTGTTTGATGGGGTCAGTGTAGAGGGAGCTTTACTCTGTATCTAACCCCGTGCTGTACCTGTCCTGGGAGTGTTTGATGGGGACAGTGTAGTGCGAGCTTTACTCTGTATCTAACCCCATGCTATACCTGCCCTGGGAGTGTTTGATGGGGACAATGTAGAGGGAGCTTTACTCTGTATTTAACCGCGTGCTGTACCTGTCCTGGGAGTGTTTGATGGGGTCAGTGCAGAGGGAGCTTTACTCTGTATCTAACCCCGTGCTGTACCTGTCCTTGGAGTGTTTGATGGGGTCAGTGCAGAGGGAGATTTACTCTGTATCGAACCCCGTGCTGTAACTGTCCTGGGAGTGTTTTATTGGGGTCACTGGAGAGGGAGCTCTACTCTATATCTAACCCTGTGTTGCAACTGTCCTTGGAGTGCTTGATGGGCATAGTGTAGAGGGATCTTTACTCTGTATCGAAATCCGTGCTGTAGCTGGCCTGGGAGTCTCTGATGGGGACAGTGTACTGGGAGCTTTACTCTGTATCTAACCCCGTGCTGTACCTGTCCTGGGAGTGTTTGATGGGGACAGTGTAGTGGGAGCTTTACTCTGTATCTAACCCCATGCTATACCTGCCCTGGGAGTGTTTGATGGGGACAATGTAGAGGGAGCTTTACTCTGTATTTAACCGCGTGCTGTACCTGTCCTGGGAGTGTTTGATGGGGTCAGTGCAGAGGGAGCTTTACTCTGTATCTAATCCCGTGCTGTACCTGCCCTGGGAGTGTTTGATGGGGACAGTGTAGAGGGAGCTTTACTCTGTATCTAACCCTGTGTTGTAACTGTCCTGGGAGTGTTTGATGCGGACAATGTAGAGGGTGATTTACTCTGTATTTAACCGCGTGCTGTACCTGTCCTGGGAGTGTTTGATGGTGGCAGTGTAGAGGGAGCTCTACTCTGTATCTAACCCTGTGTTGTAACTGTCCTTGGAGTGCTTGATGGGCATAATGTAGAGGGAGCTTTACTCTGTATCTAAACCCGTGCTGTAGCTGCACTGGGAGTCTCTGATGGGGACAGTATACTTGGAGCTTTACTCCATAGCTAACCCTGTGCTGCACTTGCACTGGGAGTCTTTGATGGGGACAAAGTAGAGGGAGATTTACTCTGTATCTAACCTCGAGCTGTACCTGTCCTGGCAGTGGTCGATTGCAACAGTGTAGATGGAGCTTTAATCTGTATCTAACGCAGTGGTGTATCTGTCCTGGGAGTGTTTGATGCGGAAAGTGTAGAGGGAGCTTTACTCTGTATCTAATCCCGTACTGAACAAGCCCTAGGAATGTTTGTATGTAATCCCGTGTACTGACCCCATCAAACATTCCTAGGGCTTGTTCAGTACGGGATTAGATACAGAGTAAAGCTCCCTCTACACTGTCCCCATCAAACACCCCCAGGACAGGTACAGCACAGGCTTAGATACAGAGTAAAGCTCCCTCTACACTGTCCCCGTCAAGCACTCTCAGGGCAGGTACACTATGGGGTTAGATACAGAGTTAAGTTCCCTCGAAACTGTTCCCATGAAACAAACCCAGGACAGGTACATCACAGGGTTTGATTCAGATCAAAGCTCCCTCCACACTGCCTCCATGAAACACTCCCAGGACAGGTACAGCACGGGGTTAGATACAGAGTAAAGCTCCCTCTACACAGTCCCCATCAAACAGTCCCAGGGCAGGTACACCATGGAGTTAAATACAGAGAAAATCTCCCTATACTCTGTCCCCATCAAACACACCCAGGACAAGTATATCACAGTGTTTGATTCAGAGCAAAGCTCACTCCACACTGCCTCCATGAAACACTCCCAGGACAGGTTAAGCACGGGGTTAGATACAGATTAAAGCTCTCTCTACACTGTCCCCATCAAACACTCCCAGGACAGGTACAGCACAGGGTTCGATACAGAGTAAAGCTCCCTCTACACTGTCCCCATCAAACACTCCCAGGGTAGTTACACCATGGGGATAGAAACAGAGTAAAGATCCCTCCAGACTGTCCGCAGCAAACACTCACAGGACACGTACAGCACAGAGTTAGATACAGAGTAAAGCTCCCTGTACACTGTCCGAAACAGACACTCCCAGGGGAGAAAACATCATGGGATTAGATACAGAGTAAAGCTCCCTCGACACTGCCCCCGTCATACACTCCCAGGACAGATCAGTCACGGGATTAGATACAGAGTAAAGCTCCCTCAACCCTGTCCCCATCAAACACTCCCAGGACAGGTACAGCACGGGATTAGATACAGAATAAAGCTCCCTCTCCACTGTCCCCAACAGACATTCCCAGGGGAGTAACATCACGGGGTGAGATACAGAGTAAAGAACCCTCTATACTGAACCCATCAAACACTCCCAGGACAGGTACAGCACGGGGTTAGATACAGAGTAAATCTCCCACTACACTGATCCCATCAAACACTCCCAGGACAGGTATCGCACGGGGTTAGATACAGAGTAAAACTCCCTCTACACTGACCCCATCAAACACTCCCAGGACAGGTAACACACAGGGTTAGATACAGAGTAAAGCTCCCTCCACACTGCCTCCATGAAACACTCCCAGGACAGGTAGAGCACGGGATTAGATAGAGAGTAAAGCCCCATCGACACTGTGCCCATCCAACACTCCCAGGACAGATACAGCACGAGGTTAGATACAGAGTAAATCTCCCTCTACACTGTCCCCAACAAACACTCCCAGGGGTG
Source organism: Isurus oxyrinchus (assembly GCA_026770705.1). NCBI lineage: Eukaryota > Metazoa > Chordata > Chondrichthyes > Lamniformes > Lamnidae > Isurus > Isurus oxyrinchus. The sequence goes on from JANJGN010000373.1 coordinate 249,573, forward strand.
GAACATAACAAGGTAAGGTACAGAATTAAGCTCCGTTTCCACTGTCCCCAACAGACATTCCCATGGGAGTAACATCACGGGGTTAGATACAGAGTACGGAACCCTCTACACTGAAGCCATCAAACACTCCCAGGACAGGTAAAACACGGGGTTAGATACAGAGTAAAGCTCCCTATACTCTGTCCCTATGAAACACACCCAGGACAGGTATATCACAGGGTTTGATTCAGAGCAAAGCTCCCTCCACACTGCCTCCATGAAACACTCCCAGGACAGGTACAGCACGGGCTTTGATATAGAGTAAAGCTACCACTACACTGACCACATCAAATACTCCCAGGACAGGTAAAGCACGGGGTTAGAAACAGAGTAAAGCTCCCTGTACGCTGTCGCCATCAAACACTCCCAGGACAGGTACACCATGGGGTTAGAAACAGAGTAAAGCTCCCTCTACACAGTTCCCATCAAACAATCCCAGGACAGGTACAACATGGGGTTAGAAACAGAGTAAAGCTCCCTCTACACCGGCTCATCAAACACTCCCAGGACAGGTACATCACGGGGTTAGATACAGAGTAAAGCCCACTCTACACTGTCCGCATCAAATATTCCCAGGACAGGTACAGCACGGGGTTAGATACAGAGAAAAGCACCCTCTACACTGTCCCCATCAAACACTCCCAGGACCGGTACAGCACAGGGTTAGATACAGAGAAAAGCTCCCGCTACACTGTCCCCGTCAAATACTCCCAGGGCAGGTACAGCACGGGGTTAGATATAGAGTAAATCTCCCTCGACACCATCCCCATCAAACACTCCCAGGACAGGTACAGCACGGGGTTAGATAACGCGAAAAGCTCCCTCTACACTGTCCCCGTCAAATACTCCCAGGGCAGGTACAGCACGGGGTTAGAAACAGAGTAAAGCTCCCTCTACACTGTCAAAATCAAACACTCCCAGCACAGGTAACACACAGGGTTAGATACAGTGTAAAGCTCCCTCTACACTGTCCCCATCAAACACTCCCAGGACAGGTACAGCATGGGATTACATACAGAGTAAAGCTCCCTCTACACTGACCCCATCAAACACTCCCAGGACAGGGACAGCACGGGGTTAGAAACAGAGTAAAGCTCCCTGTACGCTGTCGCCATCAAACACTCCGAGGACAGGTACACCATGGGGTTAGAAACAGAGTAAAGATCCCTCCAAACTGTCTGCAGCAAACACTCACAGGACAGGTACAGGACGGGGGTTAGGTACAGAGTGAAGCTCCCTCTGCACTGGTCACATCAAACACTCCCAGGACAGGTACAGCACAGGCTTAGATACAGAGTAAAGCTCCCTCTACACTGTTCCCATCAAACACTCCCAGGACAGTTATAGCACAGAGTTAGATACAGAGTAAAGCTCCCTCTACACTGTCAAAATCAAACACTCCCAGCACAGGTAACACACAGGGTTAGATACAGAGTAAAGCTCCCTCTACACTGTCCCCATCAAACACTCCCAGGACAGGTACAGCATGGGATTACATACAGAGTAAAGCTCCCTCTACACTGTCCCCATCAAACACTCCCAGGACAGGTACAGCACAGGGTTAGATACAGAGTAAAGCTCCCTCTACACTGTCCCCATCAAACACTCCCAGGGTAGTTACACCATGGGGATAGAAACAGAGTAAAGATCCCTCCAAACTGTCCGCAGCAAACACTCACAGGACACGTACAGCACAGAGTTAGATACAGAGTAAAGCTCCCTGTACACTGTCCGAAACAGACACTCCCAGGGGAGAAAACATCATGGGATTAGATACAGAGTAAAGCTCCCTCGACACTGCCCCCGTCATACACTCCCAGGACAGATCAGTCACGGGATTAGATACAGAGTAAAGCTCCCTCAACCCTGTCCCCATCAAAAACTCCCAGGACAGGTACAGCACGGGATTAGATACAGAGTAAAGCTCCCTCTACACTGTCCCCATCAAACACTCCCAGGACAGGTACAGCACGGGGTTAGATACAGAGTAAAGGTCCCTGTACAGTGTCCGCATCAAACACTCCCAGGACTGATAGAGCACGGGGCTAGATACAGATTAAAGCTCCCTCTACACTGTCCCCAACAAACACTCCCAGGCGTGGAACATAACAGGGTTAGGTACAGAATAAAGCTCCCTCTCCACTGTCCCCAACAGACATTCCCAGGGGAGTTACATCACGGGGTGAGATACAGAGTAAAGAACCCTCTATACTGAACCCATCAAACACTCCCAGGACAGGTACATCACGGGGTTAGATACAGAGTAAAGAACCCTCTACACTGAAGCCATCAAACACTCCCAGGACAAGTAAAACAAGGGGTTCGATACAGAATAAATCTGCCTCTACGCTGTCCCCATCAAACACACCCAGGACAGGCACAGCACGGGGTTAGATACAGAGTAAATCTCCCACTACACTGATCCCATCAAACACTCCCAGGACAGGTATCGCACGGGGTTAGATACAGAGTAAAACTCCCTCTACACTGACCCCATCAAACACTCCCAGGACAGGTAACACACAGGGTTAGATACAGAGTAAAGCTCCCTCCACACTGCCTCCATGAAACACTCCCAGGACAGGTAGAGCACGGGATTAGATCGAGAGTAAAGCCCCATCGACACTGTGCCCATCCAACACTCCCAGGACAGATACAGCACGAGGTTAGATACATAGTAAATCTCCCTCTACACTGTCCCCAACAAACACTCCCAGGGGTGGAACATAACAAGGTAAGGTACAGAATTAAGCTCCGTTTCCACTGTCCCCAACAGACATTCCCATGGGAGTAACATCATGGGGTTAGATACAGAGTACGGAACCCTCTACACTCAAGCCATCAAACACTCCCAGGACAGGTAAAACACGGGGTTAGATACAGAGTAAAGCTCCCCCTACACCGTCCCCATCAAGACTCCCAGAACAAATAAAACACGGGGTTAGATACAGAGTAAATCTGCCTCTACACTGTCCCCAACAAACACTCCCTGGACAGGTACAGCACGGGGTTAGAAACAGTGTAAAGCTCCCTGTACGCTGTCGCCATCAAACACTCCCAGGACAGGTACACCATGGGGTTAGAAACAGAGTAAAGCTCCCTCTACACTGTCCCCTTCATACATTCCCAGGACACGTACAGCACAGGGTTAGATACAGAGTAAATCTTCCTCTACAGTGTCCGCATCAAACACTCCCAGGACAGGTACAGCACGGGGTTAGATACAGAGAAAAGCTCATTCTGCACAGTCCCCATGAAACCGTCCCAGGGCAGGTACACCATGGGGTTAGATACAGAGAAAATCTCCCTATTCTCTGTCCCCATCAAACACACCCAGGACAGGTACACCACAGTGTTTGATTCAGAGCAAACTCACTCCACACTGCCTCCATGAAACTCTCCTAGGACAGGTACAGCACGGGGTGAGATACAGATTAAAGCTCTCTCTGCACGGTCCCCATCAAACACTCGCAGGGCAGGTACTCCATGGGGTTAGATACAGAGTAAAGCTCCCTCTATACTCTCCCCGTCAATTACTCCCAGGGCAGGTACAGCACGGGGTTAGATACAGAGTAAAGCTCCCTCTACTCTGTCCCTATGAAACACTCCCAGGACAGGTACAGCACGGGGTTAGAAACAGAGTAAAGCTCCCTGTACGCTGTCGCCATCAAACACTCCCAGGACAGGTACACCATGGGGTTAGAAACAGAGTAAAGCACCCTCTACACCGTTCCCATTAAACACTCCCAGGACAGGTACAACATGGGGTTAGAAACATAGTAAAGCTCCCTCTACACTGTCCCCATCAAACACTCCCAGGACAGGTACATCACGGGGTTAGATACAGAGTAAAGCCCCCTCTACACTGTCCGCATCAAACACTCCCAGGACAGATACAGCATGGGGTTAGATACAGAGAAAAGCTCACTCTACACAGTCCCCATCAAACAGTCCCAGGGCAGGTACACCATGGGGTTAGATAGAGAGAAAATCCCCCTATACTCTGTCCCCATCAAACACACCCAGGACAGGTGCGTCACAGTGTTTGATTCAGAGCAAAGCTCACTCCACACTGCCTCCATGAAACACTCCCAGGACAGGTACAGCACGGGGTTAGATACAGACTAAAGCTCCCTCTACACTGTCCCCATCAAACACTCCCAGGACAGGTACAGCACAGAGTTAGATACAGAGTAAAGCACCCTCTACACTGTTCCCATCAAGCACTCCAAGGGTAGTTACACCTTGGGGTTAGAAACAGAGTAAAGATCACTCCAAACTGTCCGCAGCAAACACTCCCAGGACAGGTACAGCACGGGGTTAGATACAGAGTAAAGCTACCTCTACACTGTCTCCATGAAACACTCCCAGGGCAGGAACACCATGGGGTTAGATAAAGAGTAAATCTCCCTCTACACTGTCACCATCAAACATTCCCAGGACCGGTACAGCACAGGGTTAGATACAGAGAAAAGCTCCCTCTACACTGACCCAATTAAACACTCCCAGGACCGGTACAGCACAGAGTTAGAAACAGAGTAAATCTCCCTCTACACTGTCACCTTCAAACTCTCCCAGGACAGATCAAGCACAGGGTTAGATAGAGAGTAAAGCTCCCCCCACACTGTCCACATCAAGCTCTCCCAGGACAAGTACACCACGGGGTTAGATACAGAGCAAATCTCCCACTACACTGACCCCATTAAACACTCCCAGGACAGGTACAACATGGGGTTAGAAACAGAGTAAAGCTACCTCTACACTGTCTCCATGAAACACTCCCAGGACAGGAACACCATGGGGTTTGATAAAGTGTAAAGCTCCCTCTACACTGTCACCATCAAACACTCCCAGGACAGGTACAGCACGGGGTTAGATACAGAGAAAAGCTCATTCTACACAGTCCCCATCAAACAGTCCCAGGACAGGTACACCATGGCGTTAGATACAGAGAAAATCTCCCTATGCTCTGTCCCCATCAAACACACCCAGGACAGGTACACCACAGTGTTTGATTCAGAGCAAACTCACTCCACACTGCCTCCATGAAACACTCGCAGGACAGGTACAGCACGGGGTTAGATAGAGAGTAAAGCTGCCTCTACACTGTCCCCATCAAACACTCCCAGGGCAGGTACACCATCGGGTTAGATATAGAGTAAAGCGCCCTATACTTTGTCCCATTCAAACACTCCCAGGACAGGTAACACACTGGGTTAGATACAGAGTAAAGCTCCCTCCACACTGCCTCCATGAAACACTCCCAGGACAGGTAGAGCACAAGGTTAGATACAAAGTAAAGCTCCCTCTACACTGTCACAATCAAACACTCCCAGGACAGTTACAGCACGGGGTTAGATACAGAGTAAAGCTCCCGCGAAATGTCCCCGTCAAATACTTCCAGGGCAGGTACAGCACAGGGTTAGATATAGGGTAAATCTCCCTCGACACCATCCCCATCAAACACTCCCAGGGCAGGTATAGCATGGGATTAGATACAGAGTAAAGCTCCCTAAACTCTGTCCCTATGAAACACACCCAGGACAGGTACATCACAGGGTTTGATTCAGAGCAAAGCTCCCTCCACACTGCCTCCATGAAACACTCCCAGGACAGGTACAGCACGGGGTTAGATACAGAGTAAATCTCCCTCTACACTGCCTCCATGAATCACTCCCAGGACAGGTACAGCACGGGGTTTGATACAGAGTAAAGCTCCCTCTACACTGTCTGCATCAAACACTCACAGGACAGGAGAGGACAGGGGTTAGGTACAAAGTGAAGCTCCCTCTGCACTGGTCACATCCAACAATCCCAGGACAGGTACAGCACAGGCTTAGATACAGAGTAAAGCTCCCTCTACACTGTCCCCATCAAGCACTCTCAGGGCAGGTACACCATGGGGTTAGATACAGAGTAAATCTCCCTCTACACTGCCTCCATGAATCACTCCCAGGACAGGTACAGCACGGGGTTTGATACAGAGTAAAGCTCCCTCTACACTGTCCGCATCAAACACTCCCAGGACAGGTACAGCACAGAGTTAGATACAGAGTAAAGCTCCCTCTACACTGTCAAAATCAAACACTCCCAGCACAGGTAACACACGGGGTTAGATACAGAGTAAAGCTCCCTCTACAATGTCCCCATCAAACACTCCCAGGGTAGTTACATCATGGGGTTAGAAACAGAGTAAAGATCCCTCCAAACTGTCCGCAGCAAACACTCCCAGGACAGGTACAGCACGGGGCTAGATACAGAGTAAATCTCCCTCTACACTGTCCCCATCAAACACTCCCAGGACAGGTACAGCACGGGGTTAGATGCAGAGTAAAGCTCCCTCTACACTGTCCCCGTCAAGCACTCCCAGGACAGGTACAGCACGGGGTTAGATACAGAGTAAAGCTCCCTCTACACTGTGTCCATCAAGCACTCCCAGGACACGTACAGCACGGGGCTAGATACAGAGTAAAGCTCCCTCTACACTTTCCCCGTCAAGCACTCCCAGGACAGGTACAGCACGGTGTTAGATACAGAGTAAATCTCCCTGTACACTGTCCGAAACAGACACTCCCAGGGGAGAAAACATCATGGGATTAGATACAGAGTAAAGCTCCCTCTACGCTGTCCCCATCAAACACTCCCAGGACAGATACAGCACGGAGTTAGATACAGAATAAAGCTCCCTCTACACTGTCCCCAACAAACACTCCCGGGGTGAAACATAACAGGGTAAGGTACAGAATAAAGCTCCGTTTCCACTGTCCCCAACAGACATTCCCAGGGGAGTAACATCACGGGGTTAGATACAGAGTAAAGAACCCTCTACACTGAAGCCATCAAACACTCCCAGGACACGTACAGCATGGGGTTAGTTACAGAGTAAAGCTCCCTCTACACTGTCCCCATCAAGACTCCCAGAACAAGTAAAACACGGGGTTAGATACAGAGAAAATCTTCCACTACACTGACCCCATCAAACACTCCCAGGACAGGTAGAGCACGAGGTTAGATACAGAGTAAATCTGCCTCTACACTGTCCCCATCAAACACTCCCAGGACAGGTACATCACGGGGTTAGATACAGAGTAAAGCTCCCTCTACACTGTCCCCATCAAACACTCCCAGGACAGGTACAGCACGGAGTTAGATACAGAGTAAAGCTCCCTCTACACTGTCCCCATCAAACAATCCCAGACAAGTATAGCACGGGGTTATGTACAGAGTAAAGCTCCCTCTTCAGTGTCCCCATCAAACTCTCCCAGGACAGGTACAGCACAGGGTTAGATACAGAGTAAAGCCCCATCGACACTGTGCCCATCAAACACTCCCTGGACAGGTACAGCACAGGGTTAGATACAGAGTAAAGCTCCCTCTACACTATCCCCATCAAACACTCCCAGGACAGGTACAGCAAGGGGTTTTATACAGAGTAAAGCTCCCTCTACACTGTGCCCATCAAACACTCCCTGGACAGGTACAGCACGGGGTTTGATACAGACTAAAGCTCCCTCTACACTGCCCCAACAAACACTCCCAGGGGAGTAACATCACGGGTTTAGATGCAGAATTAAGCTCCCCCTACACTGTCCCCATCAAACACTCCCAGAACACATGCAGCACTGGTTTAGATAGAGAGAAAAGCTCCCTCTGCACTGTCCCCATCAAACACTCCCAGGACAGGTACAGCAACGGGTTAGATACAGAGTAAAGCTCCTTCTATCCTGTCACCATCCAACACTCCCAGGACAGATCAAGCACGAAATTAGATACAGAGTAAAGCTCCCTCTACACCGTCCCCATCAAACACTCCCAGGACAGGTAGAGCACGAGGTTAGATACAGAGTACAGCTCCCACTACACAGTACCCAACAACCACTCCCAGGACAGGTACAGCACGGGATTAGCTACAGACTAAAGCTCCCTATACGCTGTCCCCATCAAACACTCCCAGGACAGAAACAGCATGAGGTTAGATAGAGAGTAAATCTGCCTCGACATTCTCCCCATCAAACTCACCCAGGACAGGCACAGCACGGTGTTAGATACAGAGTAAAGCTCCCTGTAAACTGATCCCATCAAATACTCCCAGGAGAGGTAAAGCAGGGGTTTAGATACAGATTTTAGCTTCCTCTACAGTGTCCCCATCAAACTCTCCCAGGACAGGTACAGCACGGGGTTAGATAGAGAGTAAAGCTCCTTGTAAACTGATCCCATCAAATACTCCCAGGACCCGTAAACCATGGGGTGAGATACAGAGTAAAGCTCCCTCTACACTTTCCCCATCAAACCCTCCAAAGACAGTTACAGCACGGGTTAGATACAGACTACAGCTCTCTCTACACTGACCCAATTAAACACTCCCATGACAGGAACAGCACGGGTTTAAATACGGATTAAAGCTCCCTCTACACTGTCCCTTTCAAACACTCCCAGGACAGATCAAGCACGGGATTAGATACAGAGTAAATCTCCCTCTACAATGTCACCATCAAACACTCCCAGGACAGGTACAGCACGGGACTAGATACAGAGTAAAGCTCCCTCTACACCGTCCCCATCAAACACTCCCAGGACAGGAACAGCACGGGGTTACATACAGAGTAAAGCTCCCTCTACACTGTCCCCAACAAACACTCTCAGGACAGGTACAGCACCGGATTAGATACAGAGTAAATCTCCCTCTACACTGTCCCCATCAAACACTCCCGGACAGGTATAGCACGGGATTAGATACAGAGTAAAGCTCCCTCTACACTGTCCCCATCAAGCTCTCCCAGGACAGGTACTGCACGGGTTTAGATACAGACTAAAGCTCCCTGTAAACTGATCCCATCAAATACTCCCAGGACCTGTAAACGATGGGGTTAGATACAGAGTAAAGCTCCCTCCACACTGACCCAGTGAAACACTCCCATGACAGGAACAGCACGGGTTTAAATACGGATTAAAGCTCCCTCTACCCTGTCCCCATCAAAGACTCCCTGGACAGGTACCTCAAGCGGTTAGATGCAGAGTAAAACTCCCTCTACACTGTCCCTTTCAAACACTCCCAGGACAGATCAAGCACGGGATTAGATACAGAGTAAAACCCCATCGGCACTGTCCCCATCAAACACTCGCAGCACAGGTACAGCACGGGCTTAGATACAGAGTAAAGCCCCATCGACTCTCCCCAACAAATATTCCCAGGAAAGCTACAGCACAGGGTTAGATACAGAGTAAATCTCCCTCTACACTGTCCCCATCAAACACTCCAAGGGCTTGTTGAGTACAGGATTAGGTATAGAGTAAAGCTCACTCTACACTGTCACCATCAAACATTCCAGGTCAGGTACAGCAAGGGTTTTGATACAGAGTAAAGCTGCCTCTAAACTGTCCCGATCAAACACTCCCAGGGCTTGTTCAGTCCAGGATTAGATACAGAGCAAAGCTCTCTCTACACTCTCACAATCAAACATTCCAGGACAGGTACATCACAGGGTTAGATACAGAGTAAAGCTCCCTCTACACTGTCCCCATCAAACACTCCCAGGACAGGTACATCACAGGGTTAGATACAGAGTAAAGTTCCCACTACACTGTCCCCAACAAACACTCCCAGGACAGGTACATCACAGGGTTGGTAGCTGAGTAACGCCTCCTCTGTATCTTACCCCTTGCTGTATCTCTCCTGGGAGTGTTTGATGTGGACAACGTTGTGGGAGCTTAACTCTGTATCTTAACCCGTGCTGTAGCTGTCCTGGGAGTGTTTGAAGCGGACAGTCTAGAGGCCGCTTTTCTCTGTATCTAATCCTGGACTGTATCTGGCATTGGAGTGTTTCATGGAAACAGTGTGGATGGAGCTTTAATCTATATCTGAAACCGTGCTGCACCTGTCCTGGGAGTGTTTGATGGGGTCAGTGTAATGGGAGCTTTACTCTGTATCTTGACTCCATGCTGTGGCTGTCCTGGGAGTGTTTGATGGGGACAGTGTAGAGAGAGCTTTACACTGTATCTCACCCTGTGCTGTCCCTGGACTGGGAGTGATTGATGGGTGCAGTGTACAGGTATCTTTCCTCTGTATCTAAACCTGTGCCCTACCTGTCATGGAAGTGTTTGATGTGGACAGTGGAGAGGGAGCTTTACTCTGTATCTAACCTTTTGCTGCACCTGCACTGGGAGTGTTTGATGGGGACAGTTTAGGGGGAGATTTACTCTGTATCTAACCCAGAGCTGTACCTGTCCTGGGAGTGTTTGATGGGGACAGTGCAGGGGGAGCTTTACTCTGTATCTAACCCCTTTCTGTCCCAGGACTGGGAGTGTTTGGTGGGGACAGTGTAGAGGGAGAATCACTCTGCATCTAAACACGAGCTGTACCTGTTCTGGGAGTGTTTGATGGGGACAGTTTAGAGGGAGATTTACTAAGTATCTAACCTCGTGCTGTCCCTGTCCTGGGAGTGTTTGATGGGGACAATGTAGAGTGAGCTTTACTCTGTATCTAATCCCGTGCTGTACCTTTCCTGGCAGTGGTTGACGGGGATCGTGTAGAGGGAGATTTACTCTGTATTTAACCACGTCCTGTACCTGTCCTTGGAATGTTTGATGGGGATAGTGTTGCGGGAGCTTTACTCTGTATCTAACCTAGTGCTGTCCCTGGACTGGGAGTATTTGGTGGGAACAGTGTAGAGGAGGCTTTACTCAGCAACCAACCCTGTGCTGTACCTGTCCAGGGAGTGTTTGATGGGGTCAGTGTAGAGGGAGCTTTGCTCAGTATCTAACCCTCTGCTGTACCTGTCCTGGGAGTGTTCTATGGGGTCAGTGTAGAGGGAGCTTTACTCTGTATCGAATCCCATGCTGTATCTCTCCTGGGAGTGTTTGATGGGGACAACGCAGTGGGGAGTTTAACTCTGTATCTGACCCTGTGCCGTACCTGTCCTGGGAGTGTTTGATGGGGACACTCTAGAGGCCGCTTTTCACTTTATCTGAGCCTGTTCTGTATCTGTCGTTGGAGTGTTTCATGGAGACAGTGTGGATTGAGCTTTACTCTATATCCTAAACCGTGAAGTACATCTCCTGGGAGTGTTTGATGGGGACAGTGTCGAGGGAGCTTTACTCTGTATCTAACCCCGTGCTGCACCTGTCCTGGGAGTGTTTGATGGGGTCAGTGTAATGAGTGCTTTACTCTGTATCTAACCCCGTGCTGTACCTGTCCTAGGAGTGTTTGATGGTAGCAGTGTAGAGGGAGATTTACTAAAAATCTAACCTCGTGCTGTACCTGTCCTGGGAGTGTTTGATTGCAATAGTATGGATGGAGCTTTACTCTGTATCTAACCCCATGCTGTAACTGTACTGAGAGTGTTTGATTGGGATATTGTAGAGAGAGCTTTACACTGTATCTAACCCCGTGCTGTCCCAGGACTGGGAGTGTTTGATGGGGACAATGTAGAGTGAGCTTTACTCTGTATCTAATCCCGTGCTGGACCTTTTCTGGCAGTGGTTGATGGGGATCGTGTAGAGGGAGATTTACTCTGTATTTAACCACGTCCTGTACCTGTCCTTGGAATGTTTGATGGGGATAGTGTTGCGGGAGCTTTACTCTGTATCTTAAACCATGCTGCACCTGTCCTGGGAGTGTTTGATGGGGACAGTGTAGAGGGAGCTGTACTCTGTATCGAACCCCGTGCTGTACCTGTCCTGGGAGTGTTTGATGGGGACAGTGTAGAGGGAGCTTTGCTCTGTATCTAACTCCGTGCTGTGGCTGTCCTGGGAGTGTTTGATGGGGTCAGTGTAGAGGGAGCTTTACTCTGTATGTAACTCCGTGCTGTACCTGTTCTGGGAGTGTTTGATGGGGACAGTGTAGAGGGAGATTTACTCTGTATCTAACTCCGTGCTGTGGCTGTCCTGGGAGTGTTTGATGGGGTCAGTGTAGAGGGAGCTTTACTCTGTATGTAACTCCGTGCTGTACCTGTCCTGGGAGTGTTTGATGGTGACAGTGTAGAGTGAGATTTACTCAAAATCTCACATCGTGCTGTACCTGTCCTGGGAGTGTTTGATTACAATAGTGTGGATGGAGCTTTACTCTGTATCTAACACCTTGTTGTAACTGTCCTGAGAGTGTTTGATAGGGACAGTGTAGAGAGAGCTTTACACTGTATCTAACCCCGTGCTTTCCCTGGACTGGGAGTGATTGATGGGGACAGTGCAGGGGGAGCTTTACTCTGTATCTAACCCCTTGCTGTCCCAGAACTGGGAGTGTTTGGTGGGGACAGTGTACAGGGAGATCTACTCTGTATCTAACACCGTGCTGTACCTGTCCTGGGAGTGTTTGATGGTGACAGTGTAGATGGAGCTTTGCTCTGTTTCTAACTCCGTGCTGTATCTGTCTTTGAAGTGTTTGATGGGGACAGTGGAGAAGGAGCTTTACTCTGTATCTAACCTCATGCTGTACCTGTCCTGGGAGTGTTTGATGGGGACAGTGTAAGGGGAGCTTTACTCTGTATCTAACCTCATGCTGTACCTGTCCTGGGAGTGTTTGATGGGGACAGTGTAAGGGGAGCTAAACTCTCTATTCAAACCCGTGATGTTCCTCCCATGGGAGTATTTTTTGGGGACTGTGTGGAGGGAGCTTTACTCTGTATCTAACCCCGTGCTGCACTTGCCCTCGGAGTGTTTGATGGAAACAATCTAGAGGGAGCATTTCTCTGTATCTAAGCCTGTACTGTATCTGTCATTGGAGTGTTTCATGGAGACAGTGTGGAGGGAGGTTTACTCTGTATGTAATCCCATGCTGTACCTATCATGGAATTATTTGATGTTGACAGTGTAGAGGGAGCTTTACTCTGTATCGAACCCCGTGCTGTATCTGTCCCGGGAGTGTTTGATGGGGACAGTGTAGAGGGACCTTTAGTCTGTATGTAATGCTGTACTGAACAAGCCCTTGGAGTGTTTGATAGGGATAGTGTAGCGGGAGCTTTACGCTGTATGTAACCCCGTGCTGTCCCTGGACTGGAAGTGTTTGGTGGGGACAGTCTAGAGGAGGCTTTACTCAGCAACCAACCCTGTGCTGTACCTGTCCAGGGAGTGTTTGATGGGGTCAGTGAAGAGGGATCTTTGCTAGGTATCTAACCCTCTGCTCTACCATTCCTGGGAGTGTTCTATGGGGTCAGTGTAGACGGAGCTTTACTCTGTATCTAACCCCGTGCTGTACCTGTCCTGGGAGTGTTTGATGGGGTCAGTGTAGAGGGAGATGTACTCTGTATCTAACCTTGTGCTGTACCTGTGCTGGGAGTGTTTGATGGAGACAGTGTGGATGGATCTTTACTCTGTATCTCACCCCGTGCTTTACCTGTCCTGGGAGTGTTTGATGGGGACAGTGTAGAGGGAGCTTTACTCTGTATCTAACCCTGTGATGTAACTGTCCTGGGAGTGTTTGATGGGGACAGTGTAGAGGGAGCTTTCCTCTATATCTTAAACCGTGCTGCACACGTCCTGGGAGTGTTTGATGTTGACAGTGCAGAGAGAGCTTTACTGTGTCTAATACCATACTGAACAAGCCCCAGGAATGTTTGATGAGGACAGTGTAGAGGGAGCTTTACTCTGTATCTAACCCCGTGCTGTACCTGTCCTGGGAGTGTTTGATGGGGACAGTGTAGAGGGAGCTTTACTCTGTATCTAACCCCGTGCTGTACCTGTCCTGGGACTGTTTGATGGGGTCAGTGTAGGGGGAGCTTAAAGATGTATCTTAACCCGTGCTGCAGTTGTCATGGGAGTGTTTGAAGTGGACAGCTTAGAGGGAGCATGACTCTGTATCTGAACCCGTGCTGTATCTCTCCTGGGAGTGTTTAATGGTACAGTGCAGAGGGAGCTTTACTCTGTATCTAACCCCGTGCTGTCCCTGTCCTGGGAGTGTTTGATAGGGTCAGTGTAGAGGCAGCTTTACTCTGTATCTAACCTCGTGCTGTACCTGTCCTGGGAGTGTTTGATAGGGTCAGTGTAGAGGGAGCTTTACTCTGTATCTAACCCCATGCTGTACCTGTCCTGGGAGTGTTTGATGGGGACGGTGTAGAGGGAGCTTTACTCTGTATCTAACCCCGTGCTGCACCTGTCCTGAGAGTGTTTGATGGTGACAGTGTGGTGGGAGATTTACTCTGTATCTAATCCCGTGCTGTACCTGTCCTGGGAGTATTTGATGGGGACGGTGTAGAGGGAGCTTTACTCTGTATCTAACCCCGTGCTGTACCTGTCCTGGGAGTGTTTGATGGTGACAGTGTAGTGGGAGCTTTACTCTGTATCTAATAACGTACTGAACAATGTTCTGTTGAAGGGTCATGAGGACTCGAAACGTCAACTCTTTTCTTCTCCACCGATGCCGCCAGACCTGCTGAGTTTTTCCAGGTAATTCTGTTTTTGTTTTGGACTTCCAGCATCCGCAGTTTTTTTGTTTTTAAGCGCTAGGAGTGTTTGATGGGGTCAGTGTAGTGGGAGCTTTACTCTATATCTAACCCTGTGCACTAACTGTCCTGGGAGTGTTGGAAGGGGACGGTGTAGAGGGAGCTTTACTCTGTATCTAACCCCGTGATGTACCTGCCCTGCGAGTGTTTGAAGGGGACGCTGCAGATTGAGCTTTACTCTGTAACTAATCCAGTACTGAACAAGCCCTAGGAGTGTTTGATGTGGTCAGTGTAGAGGGAGATGTACTCTGTATGTAACCTCGTGCTGTGCCTGTCCTGGGAGTGTTTGATGGGGTCGGTGTGGAGGGAGCTTTACTCTGTATCTAACCCCATGCTGTATCTGCCCTGGGAATGTTTGATGAGGTCAGTGTAGAGGGAGCTTTACTCTGTATCTTAACCCGTGCTGTACCTGTCCTGGGAGAGTTTGATGGGGACAGTGTGGAGGGAGCTTAACTGTGTATCTAACACCGTGCTGCACTTGCCCTGGGAGTGTTTGATGGGCATGGTCTAGAGGCCGTTTTCTCTGTATCTAAGCCTGTACTGTGTCTGTCATTGGAGTGTTTCATGGAGACAGTGTAGAGGGAGATTTACTCTGTATCTAGCCCCGTGCTGTATCTGTCCTGGGAGTGTTTGATGGGGACAGGGTAGAGGGATCTGTATCAAACCCCGTGCTGTACCTGTCCTGGGAGTGTTTGATGTGGACAGTGTAGAGGGATCTTTACTCTCTATCTAACCCCGTGCTGTACCTGTCCTGGGTGTGTTTGATGGGGACAGTGTAGAGGGAGCTTTACTCTGTATCTAACCCCGTCTGTACCTGTCCTGGGAGTGTTTGATGGGGACAGGGTAGAGGGATCTGTATCAAACCCTGTGCTGTACCTGTCCTGGGTGTGTTTGATGGGGACAGTGTAGAGGGAGCTTGACTCTCTATCTAACCCCGTGCTGTACCTGTCCTGGGTGTGTTTGATGGGGACAGTGTAGAGGGAGTTTTACTCTGTATCTAACCCCGTGCTGTACCTGTCCTGGGAGTGTTTGATGTGGACAGTGTAGAGGGATCTTTACTCTGTATCTAACCCCGTGCTGTATCTGTCCTGGGAGTGTTTGATGGGGACAGTGTCGAGGAAGCTTTACTCTGTATCTAACCCCGTGCTGTACCTGTCCTGGGAGTGTTTGATGGGGACAGTGTAGAGGGAGCTTTACTCTGTATCTAACACCGTGCTGTACCTGTCCTGGGAGTGTTTGATGGGGACAGTGTAGAGGGATCTTTACTCTGTATCTAACCCCGTGCTGTACCTGTCCTGGGAGTGTTTGATGGGGACCGTGTTGAGGGAGCTTTACTCTGTATCTAACCCCGTGCTGTACCTGTTCTGGGAGTGTTTGATGGGGAAGTGTAGAGGGAGCTTTATTCTGTATCTAACCCCGTGCTGTACCTGTCCTGGGAGTGTTTGATGGGGACGGTGTAGAGGGAGCTTTACTCTGTATCTAACCCCGTGCTATACCTGTCCTGGGAGTGTTTGATGGGGACGGTGTAGAGGGAGCTTTACTCTGTATCTAAACCTGTGCTGCACCTGGGCTGGGAGTATTTGATGGGGACAGTCTAGAGGCCGCTTTTCTCTGTATCTAAGCCTGTACTGTATCTGTGATGTAACTGTCCTGGGAGTGTTTGATGGGGACAGCGTGGAGGGTTCTTTACTCTGTATCTAACCCCGTGCTGTACCTGTCCTGGGAGTGTTTGATGGGGACAGTGTAGAGGGAGCTCTCCTCTGTATCTAACCCTGTGTTGTAACTGTCCTTGGAGTGCTTGATGGGCATAGTGTAGAGGGAGCTTTACTCTGTATCTAAACCCGTGCTGTAGCTGCCCTGGGAGTCTCTGATGTGGACACTGTACTAGGAGCTTTACTCTATCCCTAACCCTGTGCTGCACTTGCACTGGGACTGTTTGATGGGGACAATGTAGAGGGAGATTTACTCTATATCTAACCTTGAGCTGTACTTGTCCTGGCAGTGGTTGATTGCAACAGTGTGGATGGAGCTTTACTCTGTATCTAACCCCGTAGTGTACCTGTCCTGGGAGTGTTTGATGCGGACAGTGTAGAGGGAGCTTTACTCTGTATGTAATCCCGTGCTGAACAAGACCTAGGAATGTTTGATGGGGTCAGTACACGGGATTACATACAGAGTAAAGCTCCCACTACACTCTCCCTATCAAACACTCCCAGGACAGGTACATCACAGGGTATGATTCAAAGTAAAACTCCCTTCACACTGTCTCCATGCAAACTCAAATGACAGATACAGTACAGGCTTAGATACAGATAAAAGCACCCTCTAGACTGTCCCCATCAAACACTTCCAGGGCAAGTGCAGCACGGGATTAAATACAGAGTAAAGCTCCATCCAAACTGTCCCCATCAAACATTCCCAGGACAGGTACAGCACTGGTTTAGATACAGAGTAAAGCTCTCCCTACATTGTGCCCAACCAACACTCCCAGGACAGGGACAGCACGGGGTTAAATACAGAGCAAAGCTTCATCTGCATGGTCCCCATCAAACCCTCCCAGGACTGGTACAACACAGGGTTAGTTACAGAGTAAAGCTCCCTCTACACTGACCCCAACAAACACTCCCAGGACAGGAACAGCACGGGGTTAGATAGAGAGGAAAGCTCCCCCTACACTGTCCCCATCAAACAATCCCAGGACAGGTACAGCACAGGGTTAGGTACACAGTAAATCTCCCTCTACACCGTCCCCATCAAACTCTCCCAGGACAGATCAAGCACAGGATTAGATACAGAGCAAATCTCCCTCTACACTATCACCATCAAACACTCCCAAGACAGGTACAGCACAGGACTACATACAGAGTAAAGCTCCCTCTACACTAACCGCATCAAACACTCCCGGGACAGGTACAGTACGGAGTTAGATACAGAGCAAATCTCCCTCTGCACTATCACCATCAAACACTCCCAGGACAGGCACAGCACGGGGTTAGATACAGAGTTAAGATCCGACTACACCGTCCCCAACAACCATTCCCAGGACAGATATAGCACAGGCTTAGATAAAGAGTAAAGGGCAATCTACACTGTCCCCATCAAACACTCCCAGGAGAGGTACAGCAAGGGGTTAGATAGAGAGTAAAGCTCCCTTTACACCGTCCCCATCGAACACTCCCAGGGGAGGAACATAACAGGGTATGGTACAGAGCAGAACTCCCAGTACACTGTCCCCATCAAACACTCCCGGGACAGGTACAGCAAGCGGTTAGACAGAGAGTAAAGCTCCCTTTACACTGTCCCCATCAAACACTCCCAGGGGAGGAACATAACAGGGTATGGTACAGAGCAGAACTCCCTGTACACTGTCCCCATCAAACACTCCCAGGGCAGGTACACCATGGAGTTAGATATAGGGTAAAGCTCCCTCGACACTGTCCCCATCAAACCCTTCCAGGACAGGTACAGCACAGGGTTAGATACATAGTAAAGCTCCCTCTACACTGTCCCCATCAAACACTCCCAGGACAGGTACAGCACGGGGTTAGATACAGAGTAGAGCTCCCTCTACACTGTCCCCATCAAACGCTCCCAGGACAGGTACAGCACGGGGTTAGATACAGAGTAAAGCTCCCTCGACACTGACCCTAACAAACACTCCCAGAGGAGGAAAATCACAGGGTTAGATACACAATAAAGCTCTCCCTACATTGTACCCAACCAACACTCGAAGGACAGGTACAGCCCGGGGTTAGATACAGATTAAAGGTCCATCTGCAAGGTCCCCTTCAACCCCTCCCAGGACTGGTACAGCACGGGGTAAGATACAGAGTAAAGTTCCCTCTACACTGTCCCCATCAAACACTCCCAGGACAGGTACAGCACAGGGTTAGATACAGAGTAAAGCTCCCTCTACATTGTCCCCAACCAACACTCCCAGGACAGGTACACCACGGGGTTAGATACAGAGTAAAGCTCCCTCTACACTGTCCCCATGAACCACTCCCAGGACAGGTACAACACTGGTTTAGATACAGAGTAATGCTCCCTCTAGACTGACCCCATCAAACACTCCCAGGGCTTGTTCAGTACAGGGTTAGATACAGACTAAAGCTCCCTCTACACTGTCCCCATCAAACACTCCCTAGACAGGTACAGCACAGGATTACATACAGAGTAAAGCTCAATCTACACTGACCCCATCAAACACTACCAGGACCGGTACAGCACGGGGTTAGATACAGAGTTAAACTCCCTCCACACTGTCACAATCAAACAATCCCAGGACAGGTACAGCAGGAGGTTAGATACAGAGGAAAGCTCCCTCTAGACCCTATCAAACACTCCCAGGGCTGATTAAGTAGGGGATTAGATACAGACTAAACCTCTACACGGTCAACATCAAAGAATCCCAGGATAGATACAGCACGGGATTAAATACAGAGTAAAGCTCCCTATACACTTACCCCATCAAACACTCCCAGGACAGGTACAGCACAGAGTTAGATACAGACTAAAGCTCCCTCTACACTGACCCCATCAAACACTACCAGGACTGGTACAGCACAGGGTTAGATACAGAGTTAAACTCCCTCCACACTGTCACAATCAAACAATCCCAGGACAGGTACAGCAGGAGGTTAGATACAGAGGAAAGCTCCCTCTAGACCCTATCAAACACTCCCAGGGCTGATTAAGTAGGGGATTAGATACAGACTAAACCTCTACACGGTCAACATCAAAGAATCCCAGGATAGATACAGCACGGGATTAAATACAGAGTAAAGCTCCCTATACACTTACCCCATCAAACACTCCCAGGACAGGTAAAACACGTGTTAAGATATAGAGTAAAGCTCCCTCTACACTATCAGCATCAAACACTCCCAGGACAGGTACAGAACCGGATAAGATGCAGAGTAAAGCTCCCTCTGCACTGACCCCATGAAACGCTCCCAGGACAGGTTACAACTAGGGGGTAGATTCAGAGTAAAGCTCGCGCTACATTGTCCCCATCAAAGATTCCCAGTAAAGGTACATCACGGGGTAAGATACAGAGTAAAGCTCTCTCTACACCATCCCCATTAAATACTCCCAGGACAGGTACAGCACGGAGTTAGATACAGTGTAAAGCTCCCTTTACACCGTCCCCATCAAACACTTCCAGGAGAGGAACAGCACGGTGCTGGATACAGAGTAAAGCTCCCTCTAAACTGTCCGCATCAAACAATCCCAGGACAGGTACAGCACGGGGTTAGATACAGAGTAAACCTCCCCCAACACTGACCCCATCAAACACGCCCAGGACAGCTACAACATGGGGTGAGATTCAGAGCAATGCTCCCTCTAGACTGACCCCATCAAACACTCCCAGGACAGGTACAGCACGGGGTTAGATACAGAATAAAGCTCCCTCCAGTCTGTTCCCATCAAACACTCCCAGGACAGGCACAGCACGGGGTTGGATTCAGAGTAAATATCCCTTTACAATATCCGTGTCATACACACCCAGGACAGGTACAGCACTGAGTTAGTTACAGAGTAAAGCTCCCTCTACAATGTCCCCATCAAACATTCCCAGGACAGGTACAGCACAGGGTTAGATACAGAGTAAAGCTCCCTCTACACTGTCCCTATCAAACACTCCTAGGGCAGGTACACCATGGGGTTAGATACAGGGTAAAGCTCCCTCTACACTGTCCCCATCAAACACTCCCAGGACAGGTACAGCACGGTGTTTGATTCAGAGTAAATAACCCTCAAATCCGTAACCATCAAATATTCCCTGGAAAGCTACAGCACAGGATTAGATACAGAGTAAAGCTCTCTCTCCACCGTCCCCATTAAACACTCCCAGGACATGTACAGCATGGACTTAGAAACAGAGTAAAGCTCCCTTTACAATGTCCGCATCAAGCACACCCAGGACAGGTGCAGCACGAAGTTAGATACAGACTAAAGCTCCCTCTACACTGTCCCCATCAAACAATTGTAGGGCAGGTACACCATGGGTTTAGATACAGAGTAAAGCTCCCTGTGCACTGTCCCCATGAAACACTCCCAGGGCAGGTACAGCTGGGTGTTAGATACAGAATAAAGCTCCCTCTCGACTGTCCCCAACAGACACTTCCAGGACAGATAGAGCACAGTGTTAGATACACAGTAAAGCTCCATCTACACTGTCCCCATCTAATACTCCCTGAACAGGTACAGCAACGGGTTCGATACAGAGTAAAGCTCCCTCTACACTGTCCTCATCAAACACTCCCAGGACAGATCAAGCACCGGATTAGATACAGTGCAAATCTCCCTCTACACTATCACCATCAAACACTACCAAAACAGGTAGAGCACAGGACTACATACAGAGTAAAGCTCCATCTACACTGTCCCCATCAAACACTTCCAGGGCAAGTACACCATGGGGTTAGATACAGAGTAAAGCTCCCTCTACACTGTCCCCGTCCACAACTCCCAGTGCAGCGACAGCATGGAGTTAGATGCAGAGTAAAGCTCACTCGACACCATCTTCATCAAACACTCCCAGGACAGGTACAGCATGGGGTAAGATACAGAGTAAAGCTCCCCCTACAGCGTCCCCATCAGACACTCGCAGGACAGGTACAGCACGGGTTTAGATACAGAGTAAAGCTCCCTCTACACTGTCTCCATCAAACACTCCCAGGACAGTTACTGCACGGGGTTAGAAACAGAACAAAGCTCCCTCTACTCTGTCCCCAGCAAACACTCCCAGGACTGGAACATCGCAGTGTTTGATTCAGAGCAAAGCTCACTCCACACTGCCTCCATGAAACATACACAGAACAGGTACAGCACGGGGTTAGATACAAAGTAGAGCTCCCTCTACACTGTCCCCATCAAACACTCCCAGGACAGGTACAGCATGGGATTAGATACAGAGTAAAGCTCCCTCTACACCATCCGCATCAAACACTCCCAGGGCAGGTACAGCACAGGGTTAGATACAGAGTAAAGCTCCCTCTACACTGTCCCCAACAAACACTCCCAAGACCGGTACAGCACATGGATCGATACAGAGTAAATCTGCCTCTTCACTGTCCCCATCAATCACTCCCAGAACAGGTACTGCACAGTGTTAGATACAGAGTAGAGCTCCCTCTACACTGTCCCCATCAAACACTCCCAGGGCAGGTACACCATGGGGTTAGACACAGAGTAAAGCTCCCTCTACACTGTCCCCATCATGCACTCCCAGGACAGGTACAGCACGGGGTTAGATACAGAGTAAAGCTCCTTCTACACTGTCTCCATCAAACACTCCCAGGCTGGTACACCACGGGGTTAGATACAGAGTAAAGCTCCCTGTACTCTGTCCCCATCAAACACACCCAGGACAGGTACATCACAGTGTTTGATTCAGAGCAAAGCTCACTCCACACTGCATCCATGAAACACTCCAAGGACAGGTACAGCACGGTGTTAGATAGAGTAAAGCTACCTCCACACTGTCCTCATCAAACACTCCCAGGACAGGAACAGCACGGGGTTCTATACAGAATAAAGCTCCCTCTACACTGACCCCATCCAACACGGCCAGGACAGGTACAGCATGGGTTTAGATACAGAGTAGAGCTCCCTCTACACTGTCCCCATCAAACACTCCAGGACAGGTACAGCACGGAGGTTCGATACAGAGTAAAGTGCCTCTACACTGACCCCATCAAATGCTCCCAGGACAGGTACAGCACAGTGTTAGATATTGAGTAAAGGTCCCTCTAAACTGTCCGCATCAGACACTCCCAGCAAAGGTACAGCACAGCGTTAGATACAGAGTAAAGCTCCCTCTACACTGTCCCCATCAAATACTCCCAGGTCAGTTACAACACCGGGTTAGATACAGAGTAAAGCTACCTCCACACTGTCCGCATCAAAAACTCCCAGGGCAGGTACACCATGGGGTTAGATACAGAGTAAAGCTCCCTCTCCACTGTCCCCTTCAAGCACATCCAGGGCAGGTACACCATGGGGTTAGATACAGAGTAAAGCTCCCGCTACAGCGTCCCCATCAGACACTCGCAGGACAGGTACAGCACCGGTTTAGATACAGAGTAAAGCTCCCTCTACACTGTCCCCATCAAACACTCCCAGGACAGTTATTGCACGGGGTTAGAAACAGAACAAAGCTCCGTAAACTCTGTCTGCAGCAAACACTTCCAGGACTGGAACATCACAGTGTTTGATTCAGAGTGAAGCTCACTCCACACTGCCTCCATGAAACACACCCACAACAGGTACAGCACGTGGTTAGATACAAAGTAGAGCTCCCTCTACACTGTCCCCATCAAACACTCCCAGGACAGGTACAGCACGGGGTTAGATAGAGTAAAGCTCCATGTACACTGTCCCCATCAAACACGCCCAAGGCAGGTACAGCACTGGGTTAGATACAGAGTAAAGCTCCCTCTGCACTGTCCCCATCAAACACTCCCAGGACAGGTACAGCACGGGGTTAGATACAGAGTAAATCTCCCTCTTCACTGTCCCCATCAATCACTCCCAGCACAGGTACTGCACAGTGTTAGATACAGAGTAAAGCTCCCTCTACACGGTCCCCATCAAACACTCCCAGGGCAGGTACACCATGGGGTTAGACACAGAGTAAAGCTCCCTCTACACTGTCCCCATCAAACACTGCCAGGGCCGGTACACCATGGGGTTAGATACAGAATAAAGCTCCCTATACTCGGTCCCCATCAAACACACCCAGGACAGGTACATAACAGTGTTTGATTCAGAGCAAAGCTCACTCCACACTGCATCCATGAAACACTCCAAGGACAGGTACAGCACGGTGTTAGATACAGAGTAAAGCTACCTCCATAGTGTCCTCATCAAACACTCCCAGGACAGGAACAGCACGGGGTTCTATACAGAGTAAAGCTCCCTCTACACTGACCCCATCCAACATGGCCAGGACAGGTACAGCACGGGTTTAGATACAGTGTAGAGCTCCATCTACACCGTCCCCATCAAACACTCCAGGACAAGTACAGCACGGGGTTTGATACAGAGAAAAGCTCCCTCTAGACTGACCCCATCAAATACTCCCAGGTCAGGTACACCACAGGGTTAGATACAGAGTGAACCTCCCTCTACACCGTCCCCAGCAAACACTCCCAGGACAGGTAAATCACGGGGTTAGATACAGAGTAAAGCTCCCTCCACACTGTCCGCATCAAACAATCCCAGGACAGGAACAGGACGGGGTTAGATACAGACTAAAGCTCCATCTACACCATCCGCATCAAACGCTCCCAGGGCAGGTACAGCACGGGGTTAGATACAGATTAAATCTCCCCCTACACTGTCCCCATCAAACACACCTAGGACAGGTACTGCGCAGTGTTAGATACAGAGTAAAGCACCCTCTACACTGTCCCCATCAACCACTCCCAGGGCAGGTACAGCATGGGATTAGATACAGAGTAAAGCTCCCTATACTCTGTCCCCATCAAACATACCCAGGACAGGTACAGCACGGGGTTAGATACAGAGTAAATCTCCCTCTACACTGTCCCCATCAAACACTCACAGGACAGGTACAGCAGAGGGGTTAGATACAGAATAAAGATCCCTCTACACTGTCCCCATCAAACACTCACATGGCAGGTACACCATGGGGTTAGATGAAGAGCAAAGCTCACTCCACATTGCATCCATGAAACACTCCCAGGGCAGGTACAGCACAGTGTTAGATACAGAGTAAAGCTCCCTCTGCACTGTCCCCATCAAACATTCCCAGGGCAGGTACACCATGGGGTCAGATACAGGGCAAAGCTCCCTCGACACCATCCCCATCAATCACTCGAAAGGCAGGTACACCATGGGGTTAGATACAGGGTAAAGCTTCCTCTACACTGTCCCCATCAAACACTCCCAGGACAGGTACAGCACGGGGTTTGATTCAGAGTAAATATCCCTCAAATCCGTACACATCAAATATTCCCTGGAAAGCTAAGGCACAGGATTAGATACAGAGTAAAGCTCTCTCTACACCGTCCCCATCAAACACCCCCAGGACAGATACAGCATGGAGTTAGATACAGAGTAAAGCTCCCTTTACACTGTCCGCATCAAGCACACCCAGGACTGGTACAGCACGAAGTTAGATACAGACTAAAGCACCCTCTACACTGTCCCCATCAAACAATTGTAGGGCAGGTATACCATGGGGTTAGATACAGAGTAAAGCTCCCTCTACACTGTCCCCATGAAACACTCCCAGGGCGGAACACCATGGGTTTAGATACAGAGTAAAGCTCCCTCTAGACTGTCTCCAACAGACACTCCCAGGACAGAAACAGCACGGGGTTAGATACAGAGTAAAGCTCCCTCTACACTGTCACCATCAAACACTCCCAGGACAGATCAAGCACGGGATTAGATACAGAGCAAATCTCCCTCTACACTATCACCATCAAACAGTCCCAGGGCAGGTACAGCACGGGGTTAGATACAGAGTAAAGCTCCCTCGACACCTTCCCCATCAAACACTCCCAGGATAGGTACAGCACGGGGTTTGATTCAGAGGAAATATCCCTCAAAATCGTTAACATCAAATATTCCCAGGAAAGCTACAGCACAGGTTTAGATACAGAGTAAAGCTCCCTCCAAACTGTCCCCATCAAAAACTCCCAGGACAGGTACAGCAAGGGGTTAGATACAGAGGAAAGCTCCCTTTACACTATCACCATCAAACACTCCCAGGGCAGGTATAGCACAGGATTAGATAGACAGTAAAGCTCCCTCTACATTGTCCCCTCAAACATTCCCAGGACAGGTACAGCTCGGGGTTTGATACAGAGTAAAGCTCCCTCCACACTGTCACAGTCAAAATCTCCCAGGACAGGTTACAGCGCGGCGTTAGATACAGAGTAAAGATCCGTCTACACCGTCCCCATCAGCCATTCCCAGGACAGGAATAGCATGGGGTTAGATAAAGAGTAAAGGTCCCTGTACACTGTCCCCATCAAACATTCCCAGGACAGGTACAGCACAGGGTAAGATACTGAGTAAAGCTCTCAAAACACTGTCCCTATTAAACACACCCAGGACAGGTACAGCACAGGGTTAGATACAGAGTAAGCTCCCTCTACACTGTCCCCATCAAACAATCCCAGGACAGGTACAGCACAGGGTTCGATACAGAGTAAAGCCCCCTCTACACTGTCCCCATCAAACACTCCCAGGGCAGGTACATCTTGGGGTTAGATACAGAGTAAAGCTCCCTCTACATTGTCCCCATCAATCACTACCAGGGGAGGTACACCATGGGGATAGATACAGAGTAAAGCTCCCTATACTCTGTGCCCATCAAACACTCCCAGGACAGGTAGATGACAGTGTGTGATTCAGAGCAAAGCTCACTCCACACTGCCTCCATGAAACACTCCCAGGACAGGTACAGCACGGGGTTAGATACAGAGTAGAGCACCCTCTACACTGTGCCCATCAAACACTCCCATGACCGTTACAGCACGTGCTTTGATTCAGAGTAAATATACCTCAAAACCGTCCTCATCAAATATTCACTGGAAAGCTACTGCACAGGTTTAGATGCAGAGTTAACCTCAGCCTACACAGACACCATCAAATACTCCCAGGACAGATACAGCATAGGGTTAGATACAGAGTAAAGCTCGCTCGACACTGTCCCCATCAACCAATCCCAGGACAGGTACAGCAGGGTGTTAAATACAGAATAAATCTCCCTCTAGACTATCTCCAACAGGCACTCCCAGGACAGATACAGCACAGGGTTAGGTACACAGTAAAGCTCCCTCTACACTGTCCCCATCAAGCAATCCCAGGACAGGTACAGCACGGGGTTAGATAGAGTGTAAAGCTCCCGCTATACTGTCCTCATCAAACAAACCCAGGACAGGTACATCACATTGTTTGATTCAGAGCAAAGCTCACACCACACTGCCTCCATAAAACACTCCCACAACAGCTACATCACGGGGTTAGATACAGATTAGCGCCCCCTCTACAATGTCCCCATCAAACATTATGAGGACAGGTACAGACGAGTGAAGATACAGAGTAAAGCTCCCTCTACACCATCCCCATCAAACACTCCCAGGACAGGTACAGCACGGGGTTAGATAGAGAGTAAAGCTCCCTCTACACTGAACCCATCAAACACTCCCAGGACAGGTACAGCACAGTGTTAGATACAGGGTAAAGCTCCCTCGACACCGTCCCCATCAAACACTCCCAGGACAGCTACAGCACTGGGTTAGATACAGAGTAAAGCTCCCTCTGTACTGTCCCCATCAAACACTCCCAGGACAGGTACAGCACAGTGTTAGATACAGAGGAAAGCTCCCTCTACGCTGTCACCATGAAACACACCCAGGGCAGGTACATCATGGGGTTAGATACAGAGTAAAGCTCCCTCTACACTGTCCCCATCAAACACTCCCAGGACAGGCAGATGACAGTGGGTGATTCAGAGCAAAGCTCACTCCACACTGCCTCCATGAAACACTCCCAGGACAGGTACAGCACGGGGTTAGATACAGAGTAGAACCCTAGCTACTCTGTTCCCATCAAACACTCTCATAACTGGTATATCATCGGGTTTGATTCAGAGCAAATCTCCCTCCACACTACCTCTATTAAACACTCCCAGGACAGTTAGAAAACAGGGTTAGATAAAGAGTAAAGCTACCACTATAATGACCACATCAAACACTCCCAGGACTGGTACAGCATGCGGTTAGATACAGAGTAAAGCTCCCTCTACACTTTCCCCATCAAACACTCCCAGGACTGGTACAGCACGCGGTTAGATACAGAGTAAAGCTCCCTCTACACTGTCCAAATCAAACACTCCCAGGACAGGTACAGCACGGGGTTAGATAGAGAGTAAAGCTCCCGCTATACTGTCCCCATCAAACACACCCAGGACAGGTACATCACATTGTTTGATTCAGAGCAAAGCTCACTCCACACTGCCTCCATGAAACACTCCCAGGACAGGGACAGCACGGAGTAAGATACAGAGTAAAGATCGCTCTACACTATCCCCATCAAACACTCCCAAGACAGGTACAGCACAGGGTTAGATACAGAGTAAAGCTCCCTCTACACTGTCCCCATGAAACACTCCCAGGACATGTGCGGCACAGGGTTAAATACAGAGTAAAGCACCCCCTATAGTGTCCCCAATCAAACACTCCCAGGACAGGTACATCACGAGTTTAGATACAGAGTAAAGGTCCCTATACTCGATCCCCATCAAACACTCTCAGAACAGGAACATCACAGTGTTTGATTCAGAGCAAAGCTCACTCCACACGGCCTCCATGAAACACTCCCAGGACAGGCACAGCACGGGTTTTGATACGGAATAGAGCTCCCTCTACACTGTCCCCATCAAAAACTCCCAGGACAGGCACAGCATGGGGTTAGATGCAGAGCATAGCTCCCTCTATACTGTCCCAATCAAACATTCCCATGACACAAACAGAACGGGGTTAGATACAGATTAGCGTCCCCTCTACAATGTCCCCATCAAACATTACGAGGACAGGTACAGCACGAGTGAAGATACAGAGTAAAGCTCCCTCTACACCATCCCCATCATACACTCCCAGGACTGGGACAGCATGGGGTTAGATATAGAGTAAAGAGCCCCCTACAGTGTCCCCATCAAACACTCCCAGGACAGGTACATCACGGGGTTAGATACAGATTAGCGTCCCCTCTACAATGTCCCCATCAAACATTACGAGGACAGGTACAGCACAGGTGAAGATACAGAGTAAAACTCCCTCTACACCGTCCCCATCAAACACTCCCATTACTGTTACAGCAAAGGGTGAGGTACAGAATAAAGCTCCCTCTACACTGTCACAATCAAACACTCGCAGGACAGGTACAGCACAGGGTTAGATAAAGAGTAAAGTTCCCTCTAAATTGTCACCATCAAACATTCCCAGGACAGGGACAGCATGGGGTTAGATACAGAGTAAAGCTCCCTCTATACAGTCCGCGTCAAACACTCCCAGGACTGGTACATCACAGGGTTTGATTCAGATCAAAGCTCCCTCCACACTGCCTCCATGAAACACTCCCATGACAGGTACAGCATGGGGTTAGATCCAGAGTAGAGCTCCCTCTACACCATCACAAACAAACATTCCCAGGACAGGTACAGCACGGGGTTAGATACAGAGAGAGATCCCTCTACACGGTCCCCATCAAACATTCCCAGGACACGTACAGCATGGAGTTAGATACAGAGTAAAGCTCCCTCTACACTGTCCCCATCAAACACTCCCACGACAGGTACGGCATGGGGTTAGATACAGATTAGCGCCCCCTCTACAATGTCCCCATCAAACACTCCCAGGACAGGTACAGCACAGAGTTACATACAGAGTAAAGCGCCCCCTACAGTGTTCCCATCAAACACTCGCAGGACAGGTACAGCACGGGGTTAGATTCAGAGTAAATTTCCCTCTACACTGTCCCAATCAAACACTCCCAGGACAGGTACATCACGAGTTTAGATACAGAGTAAAGCTCCCTTCACTTGTTCCCCATTTAACACTCTCAGAACAGGAACATCACAGTGTTTGATTCAGAGCAAAGCTCACTCCACACGGCCTCCACGAAACACTCCCAGGACAGGTACAGCACGGGTTTAGATACAGAATAGAGCTCCCTCTACACTGTACCCATCAAACACTCCCAGGACAGGTACAGCACGGGGTTAGATACAGAGTAAAGCTCCCTCTACACTGTCTCCATCAAACACTCCCAGGACAGGTACAGCACAGGGTTAGATACAGAGTAAAGCTCCCTCTACACAATTCCTAACAAAAACTCCCAGTACAGGTACAGCACGGGGTTAGATGCAGAGCATAGCTCCCTCTATACTGTCCCCATCAAACACTCCCAGGACAGGTACAGCACGGGGTTAGATAGAGTGTAAAGCTCCCGCTATACTGTCCCCATCAAACACACCCAGGACAGGTACATCACATTGTTTGATTCAGAGCAAAGCTCACTCCACACTGCCTCCATGAAACACTCCCAGGACAGGGACAGCACGGTGTTAGATACAGAGTAGAGCTCCCTCTACACTGTCACCATCAAACATTCCCAGGACAGGTACAGCACGGAGTAAGATCCAGAGTAAAGATCGCTCTACACTATCCCCATCAACCACTCCCAAGACAGGTACAGCACAGGGTTAGATACAGAGTAAAGCTCCCTCTACACTGTCCCCATGAAACACTCCCAGGACATGTGCGGCACAGGGTTAGATACAGAGTAAAGCACCCCCTCTCGTGTCCCCAATCAAATACTCCCAGGACAGGTACATCACGAGTTTAGATACAGAGTAAAGGTCCCTATACTCGATCCCCATCAAACACTCTCAGAACAGGAACATCACAGTGTTTGATTCAGAGCATAGCTCACTCCACAGGGCCTCCATGAAACACTCCCAGGACAGGCACAGCACGGGTTTCGATACGGAATAGAGCTCCCTCTACACTGTCCCCATCAAAAACTCCCAGGACAGGCACAGCACGGGGTTAGATGCAGAGCATAGCTCCCTCTATACTGTCCCAATCAAACATTCCCATGACACAAACAGAACGGGGTTAGATACAGATTAGCGTCCCCTCTGCAATGTCCCCATCAAACATTACGAGGACAGGTACAGCACGAGTGATGATACAGAGTAAAGCTCCCTCTACACCATCCCCATCATACACTCCCAGGACTGGTACAACACGGTGTTAGATGCAGAGCATAGCTCCCTCTATACTGTTCCCATCAAACACTCACAGGACAGGTACAGCATGGGGTTAGATCCAGAGTAAAGCTCCCTCTACACCGTCCCCATCAAACACTCCCACGACAGGTACATGACGGGGTGAGATACAGATTAGCGTCCCCTCTACAATGTCCCCATCAAACATTACGAGGACAGGTACAGCACAGGTGAAGATACAGAGTAAAGCTCCCTCTACACCGTCCCCATCAAACATTCCCATGACTGTTACAGCAAGGGGTGAGATACAGAATAGAGCTCCCTCTAAACTGTCCCAATCAAACATTCCCATGACACAAACAGAACGGGGTTAGATACAGATTAGCGTCCCCTCTACAATGTCCCCATCAAACATTATGAGGACAGGTACAGCACGAGTGAAGATACAGAGTAAAGCTCCCTCTACACCATCCCCATCAAACACTCCCAGGACTGGTACAGCATGGGGTTAGATATAGAGTAAAGAGCCCCCTACAGTGTCCCCATCAAACACTGCCAGGACAAGTACAACACGGTTTTAGATACAGAGTAAAGCTCCCTCTACACAATCCCTAACAAAAACTCACAGGACAGGCACAGCACGGGGTTAGATACAGAGTACAGCTCCCTCTACACGGTCCCCATCAAACACTCCCAGGACAGGTACAGCACGGGGTTAGATACAGAGTAAAGCTCCCTCTACACTGTCCCCATCAAACACTCCCAGGACAGGTACAGCACGGGGTTAGATCCAGAGTAAAGCTCCCTCTACACCGTCCCCATCAAACACTCCCACGACAGGTACATCACGAGGTTAGATACAGAGTTAAGCTCCCTCTACACTGTCCCCATCAAACACTCTCAGGACTGGGACATCACAGGGTTTGATTCAGATCAAAGCTCCCTCTACACTGCCTCCATGAAACACTCCCATGACAGGTACAGCACGGGGTTAGATACAGAGTAAAGCTCCCTCTACACCGTCACAAACAAACACTCCCAGGACAGGTACAGCACGGGGTTAGATACAGAGTAGAGCTCCCTCTACACGGTCCCCATCAAACATTCCCAGGACACGTACAGCATGGAGTTAGATACAGAGTAAAGCTCCCTCTCCACCGTCCCAATCAAACACACCCACGACAGGTACATCACGGGGTTAGATACAGATTAGCGCCCCATCTACAATGTCCCCATCAAACATTACGAGGACAGGTACAGCACAGGTGAAGATTCAGAGTAAAGCTCCCTCTACACCGTCCCCATCAAACACTCCCAGGACAGGTACATCACGAGTTTAGATACAGAGTAAAGCTCCCTACACTCGTTCCCCATCAAAAACTCTCAGAACAGGAACATCACATTGTTTGATTCAGAGCAAAGCTCACTCCACACAGCCTCCACGAAACACTCCCAGGACAGGTACAGCAGTGGTTTAGATACGGAATAGAGCTCCCTCTACACTGTACCCATCAAACACTCCCAGGACAGGTACAGCACGGGGTTAGATACAGAGTAAAGCTCCCTCTACACTGTCCCCATCAAACACTCCCAGGACAGGTACAGCACGGGGTTAGATGCAGAGCATAGCTCCCTCTATACTGTCCCCATCAAACACGCCCAGGACAGGTACAGCAAGGGTTTAGATACAGAGTAAAGCTCCCTCTAAACTGTCCCAATCAAACATTCCCATGACACAAACAGAACGGGGCTAGATACAGATTAGCGTCCCCTCTACAATGTCCCCATCAAACATTACGAGGACAGGTACAGCACGAGTGAAGATACAGAGTAAAGCTCCCTCTACACCGTCCCCATCAAACACTCCCAGGACAGGTACAGCACGGGGTTAGATACAGAGTAAATCTCCCTCTGCACCATCCCCATCAAACACTCCCAGGACTGGTACAGCATGGGGTTAGATATAGAGTAAAGAGCCCCCTACAGTTCCCCATCAAACACTGCCAGGACAGATACAACACGGTGTTCGATACAGAGAAAAGCTCCCTCTACACCATCCCTCACAAAAACTCCCAGGACAGGTGCAGCACGGGGTTAGATACAGAGTATAGCTCCCTCTACACTGTCCCCATCAAAAACTCCCAGGACAGGTACAGTACGGGGTGAGGTACAGAGTAGAGCTCCCTCTAAACTGGCCCAATCAAACATTCCCAGGACACGTACAGCATGGGGTTAGATACAGAGTAGAGCTCCCTCTACACGGTCCCCATCAAACACTCCCAGGACAGGTACAGCACATGGTTAGATAAAGAGTAAAGCTGCCTCTACACCATCCCCATTAAAGACTTCCACAACAGGTACATCACGGGGTTAGATACAGATTAGCACCCTCTACACTGTCCCCATCAAACAATCCCAGGACAGGTACATCACGAGTTTAGATACAGAGTAAAGGTCCCTATACTCGATCCCCATCAAACACTCTCAGAACAGGAACATCACAGTGTTTGATTCAGAGCAAAGCTCACTCCACACGGCCTCCATGAAACACTCCCAGGACAGGCACAGCACGGGTTTCGATACGGAATAGAGCTCCCTCTACACTGTCCCCATCAAAAACTCCCAGGACAGGCACAGCACGGGGTTAGATGCAGAGTAAAGCTCCCTCTACACTGTCCCCATCAAACGCTCCCAGGACAGGTACAGCTCGGGGTTAGATACAGAGTAAAGCTACATCTACCCCGTCCCAAACAAACACTCACAGGACAGGTACAGCACGGGGTTAGATACAGAGTAAAGCTCTCTCTACCCTGTCCCCATCAAACAATCCCAGGACACGTACAACACGGGGTTCGATACAGAATAAAGCCCCCTCTACACTGTCCCCATCAAACAATCCCAGGACATGTACAGCACGGGGTTAGATACAGAGTAAAGCTCCCCCTACACTGTCCCCATCAAACCCCCCCCAGCACAGGGACATCACAGTGTTTGATTCAGAGTAAAGCTCACTCCACACTGCCTCCATGAAACACTCCCAGGACAGGTACAGCACGGGGTTAGATACAGAGTAGCGCTCCCTCTACACTGTCCCCATCAAACACTCCCAGGACAGGTACAACATGGGGTTAGATACAGAGTAAAGCTCCCTCTACACTGTCCCCATCAAACACTCCCAGGACCAGTACATCACAGGGTTTGATTCAGAGCAAAGCTCCCTCCACACTGCCTCCACTTAACACTCTCAGGACAGGTACAGCACGGGGTTAGATACAGAGTGGAGCTCCCTCTATACTGTCCCAATCAAACACTCCCAGCACTGGTACAGCACGGAGTTAGATACAGAGTAAAGCTCCCTCTGCACTGTCCACATCGAACACTCCCAGGACTGGTACATCGCGAGGTTCGATACAGAGTAAAGCTACCGCTGTACTGTCCCCGTCAAACACTCCCATGACAGGTACAGCACGGGGTTAGATACACAATAGAGCTCCCTCTGCACTGTCCCCACCAAACACTCTCAGGACAGGTACAGCACAGTGTTCGATTCAGAGCATAGCTCACTCCACGCTGCCTCTATGAAACACCCCCAGAACAGGTACAGCATGGGATTAGATACGGAGTAAAGTTCCCTCTCCATCTTCCCCGTCAAACACTCCCAGGACTGGTGCAGCATGGCGTTAGATACAGAGTAAAGCACCCTCTACACTGTCCCCATCAAACACTCCAAGGACAGGTACAGCACGGGGTTAGATTCAGAGTAAAGCTCCCTCTACACTGCCTCCATGTACACTCCCAGGACAGGTACAGCACAAGGTTAGATACCGAGTAAAGCTAGCACCATAATGACCACATCAAACACTCCCAGGACTGGTACAGCACGGAGTTAGATACAGAGTAAAGCTCCCTCTACACTGTCCCCATCAAGCACTCCCAGAACAGGTACAGCACGGGGTTAGATAGAGAGTAAAGCTACCGCTATACTGTCCCCATCAAACACACCCAGGAAAGGTACAGCACGGAGTAAGATACAGAGTAATGCTCCCTCTACACTGTTCCCATCAAACACTCCCAAGACAGGTATAGCACAGGGTAAGATACAGAGTAAAGCACCCTCTACACTATCCCAATCAAACACTCCCAGGACAGGTACATCACAGAGTTTGAATCAGAGCAAAGGTCCATCCATGTTGCCTCCATGAACACTCCCAGGACAGGAACATCACGGGGTAAGAAAGAGATTACAGCTCTCTCTACACTGGACCCATTAAACACTCCCAGGAGTGGCACAGCACGGGGTTAGAAAGAGAGTAAACCTCCCTCTACTCTGTCCCCATCAAACACTCCACGGACAGGGAGATCACAGGTTAAGATACAGAGTAAAGCTCCCTCTAATCTGTTCCCATCAAACACTCCCAGGACAGGTACAACACAGGGTTAATTACAGAATAAAGCTACCACTATAATGACCACATCAAACACTCCCAGCGCAGGTACAGCACGGGGTTAGATACAGAGTAAAGCTCCCTCTACACTGTCCCAATCAAACACACCCAGGACTGGTACATCACAGGGTTTGATTCAGAGCAAAGCTCCCTCCACACTGCCTCCATGAAACACTCCTAGGGCAGGTACAGCACGAAGTTAGATACAGAGTAGAGCTCCCTCCAAACTGTCCCCATCACACATTCCCAGGACAGGTACAGCACGGGGTTAGATACCGAGTAAAGCTCCCTCTACACCGTCCCCATCAAACACTCCCAGGACAGGTACAGCATGGGGTTAGGTACAGGGTAGAGCTCCCTCTACACTGTCCCCATCAACCAATCCCAGGACAGGTACAGTACGGGGTTAGATACAGAGTAAAGCTCCCTCAACACCGTCCCCATCAAACACTCCCACGACAGGTACATCACGGGGTTAGATACAGAATAGCGCCCCATCTACAATGACCCCATCAAACATTACGAGGACAGGTACAGCACGAAGTTAGATACAGAGTAGAGCTCCCTCCAAACTGTCCCCATCACACATTCCCAGGACAGGTACAGTACGGGGTTAGATACAGATTAAAGTTCCCTCGACACTGTCCCAATCAAACACTCCCAGGACAGGTACAGCATGGAGTTAGATACAGAGTAAAGCTCCCTATACTCGATCTTCATCAAACACTCTCAGGACAGGAACATCATAGTGTTTGATTCAGAGCATAGCTCACTCCACTCTGCCTCCATGAAACAGCCCCAGAACAGGTACAGCATGGGTTTAGAAACAGAGTAAAGCTCCCTCTATACTGTCCCCATCAAAAATTCCCAGGACAGGTACAGCACGGGGTTCGATACAGAGTAAAGTTCCCTCTACATTGTCCCCATCAAACACTCCCAGGACAGGAACAGCACGGGGTTAGATACAGAGTAAAGCTCCCTCTGCACTATCTCCATCAAACACTCCCAGCGCAGGTACACCATGGGGTTAGATACAGAGTAAAGCTCCCTCTACACTGTCCCAACAAACACTCCCAGGACAGGTACATCACGGGGTTAGATACAGAGTAAAGCTCCCTCTAAACTGTCCCCATCACACATTCCCAGGACAGGTACAGCATGGGGTTTGATACAGAGTAAAGCTACCTCTACACTGTCCCAATCAAACACTCCCACGTTGGTACATCACAGGGTTTGATTCAGAGCAAAGCTCCCTCCACAGTGCCTCCATGAAACATTCCCATGACAGGTACAAAACGGGGTTAGATACAGAGTAGAGCTACCACTATAATGACCACATCAAACACTCCCAGGACTGGTACAGCACGGGGTTAGATACAGAATAAAGCTCCAGCTGCTCTGTCCCTATCAAACACTCCCAGGAGAGGTACAACACAGGCTTCGATACAGAGTAAAGCTTCCACTATAACGACCACATCAAACAGCCCCAGGACAGGTACAGCACGGGGTGAGATACAGAATAAAGCTCCATCTACTCTGTCCCCATCAAACACTCCCAGCACCGGGACATTACAGGGTTTGATTCAGTGCAAAGCTCCCTCTACACTGCCTCCATGAAACACTCCCAGGACAGGTACAGCACGGGGTTAGATACAGAGTAGAGCTCCCTCTAAACTGTCCCCATCAAACATTCCCAGGACAGGTCCAGCAAGGGGTTAGATACAGAGTAAAGCACCCTCTACACTATCCCAATCAAACACTCCCAGGACTGGTACATCACAGAGTTTGATTCAGAGGAAAGGTCCATCCACGTTGCCTCCATGAACACTCCCAGGACAGGAACATCACGGGGTAAGAAAGAGATTACAGCTCTCTCTACACTGGACCCATCAAACACTCACAGGAGTGGCACAGCACGGGGTTAGAAAGAGAGTAAACCTCCCTCTACTCTGTCCCCATCAAACACTCCACGGACAGGTAGATCACAGGTTAAGATACAGAGTAATGCTCCCTCTAATCTGTTCCCATCAAACACTCCACGGACAGGTAGATCACAGGTTAAGATACAGAGTAAAGCTCCCTCTAATCTGTTCCCATCAAACACCCCCAGGACAGGGACAACACAGCGTTAGATACAGAGTAAAGATACCACTATAATGACCACATCAAACACTCCCAGCGCAGGTACAGCACGGGTCTCGATACAGAGTAAATCTCCCTCTACACTGTTCCCATCAAACACGCCGAGGACAGGTACAACTCGGGTCTAGATACAGAGTAGAGCTGCCCCTACACTGTCCCAATCAAACACACCCAGGACTGGTACATCACAGGGTTTGATTCAGAGCAAAGCTCCCTCCACACTGCCTCCATGAAACACTCCGAGGGCAGGTACAGCACGAAGTTAGATACAGAGTAGAGCTCCCTCCAAACTGTCCCCATCACACATTCCCAGGACAGGTACAGCACGGGGTTAGATACAGAGTAGAGCTCCCTCTACACTGTCCGCATCAAACATTCCCAGGACAGGTACAGCACGGGGTTAGATACAGAGTAAAGCTCCCTCAACACCGTCCCCATCAAACACTCCCACGACAGGTACATCACGGGGTTAGATACAGAATAGCGCCCCATCTACAATGTCCCCATCAAACATTACGAGGATAGGTACAGCACGAAATTAGATACAGAGTAGAGCTCCCTCCAAACTGTCCCCATCACACATTCCCAGGACAGGTACAGTACGGGGTTAGATACAAATTAAAGTTCCCTCGACACTGTCCCAATCAAACACTCCCAGGACAAGTACAGCACGAGGTAAGATACAGAGTAAAGCTTCCTCTACACTGTCCCCATCAAACACTCCCTGAACAGGTACAGCATGGAGTTAGATACAGAGTAAAGTTCCCTATACTCGATCCTCATCAAACAGTCTCAGGACAGGAACATCATAGTGTTTGATTCAGAGCATAGCTCACTCCACACTGCCTCCATGAAACAGCCCCAGAACAGGTACAGCATAGGTTAAGAAACAGAGTAGAGCTCCCTCTACACTGTCCCCATCAAACACTCCCAGGACAGGTACACCATGGGGTCAGATACAGAGTAGAGCTCCCTCTAAAGCGTCCCCATCAAACATTCCCAGGACAGGTACAGCACGAGGTTAGATACAGAGTAAAGCTCCCTCTACACTGTCCCCATCAAACACTCCCAGGACAGGTACAGCACGGGGTTTGATACAGAATAGCGCCCCATCTACAATGTCCCCATCAAACATTACGAGGATAGGTACAGCACGAAGTTAGATACAGAGTAGAGCTCCCTTCAAACTGTCCCCATCACACATTCCCAGGACAGGTACAGTACGGGGTTAGATACAGATTAAAGTTCCCTCGACACTGTCCCAATCAAACACTCCCAGGACAGGTACAGCACGAGGTAAGATACAGAGTAAAGCTCCCTCTACACTGTCCCCATCAAACACTCCCTGGACAGGTACAGCATGGAGTTAGATACAGAGTAAAGCTCCCTATACTCGATCCTCATCAAACACTCTCAGGACAGGAACATCATAGTGTTTGATTCAGAGCATAGCTCACTCCACACTGCCTCCATGAAACAGCCCCAGAACAGGTACAGCATAGGTTTAGAAACAGAGTAGAGCTCCCTCTACACTGTCCCCATCAAACATTCCCAGGACAGGTACAGCACGAGGTTAGATACAGAGTAAAGCTCGCTCGACACTGTCCCCATCAAACACTCCCAGGACAGGTACAGCACGGGGTTAGATACAGAGTAAAGCTCCCTCTACACTGTCCCCATCAAACACTCCCAGCACAGGTACAGCACGGGGTTAGATACAGAGTAAAGCTCCCTCTACACCATCCCCATCAAACACTCCCACGACAGGTACATCACAGGGTTAGATACAGATTAGCGCCCCATCTACAATGTCCCCATCAAACATTACGGGGAAAGGTACAGCACGGGTGAAGATACAGAGTAAAGCTCCCTCTACACTGTCCCCATCAAACACTCCCAGGACAGGTACAGCAAGGGGTTAGATACAGATTAAAGTTCCCTCGACACTGTCCCAATCAAACACTCCCAGGACAGGTACATCACAAGGTTAGATACAGAGTAAAGCTCCCTATACTCGATCCTCATCAAACACTCCCAGGACAGGAACATCATAGTGTTTGATTCAGAGCATAGCTCACTCCACACTGCCTCCATGAAACAGCCCCAGAACAGGTACAGCATGGGTTCAGAAACAGAGTAGAGCTCCCTCAACACCGTCCCCATCAAACACTCCCAGGACAGGTACATCACGGGGTTAGATACAGATTAGCGCCCCCTCTACAATGACCCCATCAAACATTACGAGGACAGGTACAGCACGGGTGAAGATACAGAGTAAAGCAACCTCTACACTGTCCCCATCAAACACTCCAAGGACAGGGACAGCACAGAGTTAGATACAGAGTAAAGCTCCCCCTACAGTGTCCCCATCAAACACTCCCTGGACAGGTACAGCACGAGGTAAGATACAGAGTAAAGCTCCCTCTACACAGTCCCCATCAAACGCTCCCAGGACAGGTACAGCACAGTGTTTGATTCAGAGCAAAGCTCCCTGTACTCGATCCCCATCAAACACCCCCAGGACAGGAACAGCACGGGGTAAGATACAGAGTAAAGCTCACTCTACACTGTCCCCATCAAACACTCCCAGGACAGGTACAGCACGGGGTTAGAAACAGAGTAAAGCTCCCTCTACACCGTCCCCATCAAACACTCCCACGACAGGTACATCACGGGGTTAGATACAGATTAGCGCCCCCTCTACAACATCCCCATCAAACATTACGAGGATAGGTACAGCTCGGGTGAAGATACAGAGTAAAGTTCCCTATATTCAATCCGCATCAAACACTCTCAGGGCAGGAACATCATAGTGTTTGATTCAGAGCATAGCTCACTCAACACTGCCTCCATGAAACACCCCCAGAACAGGTACAGCATGGGTTTAGATACAGAGTAGAGCTCCCTCAACACTGTCCCCATCAAACATTCCCAGCACAGGGACAGCACGGGGTTAGATACAGAGTTAAGCTCCCTCTACACTGTCCCAATCAATCACTCCCAGGACTGGTACATCACAGGGTTTGATTCAGAGCAAAGCTCCCACCACACTGCCTCCATGAAACACTCCCATGACAGGTACAGCACGGGGTTAGATACAGAGTAAAGCTCCCTCTGCACCGTCCCCATCAAACACTCCCAGGACAGGTACAGCACGGGGTTAGATACAGAGTAAAGCACCCTCTACAACGTCCCCATCAAAAACTCCCAGGACAGGTACAGCATGGGGTTAGATACAGAGTAAAGTTCCCTCTACATTGTCCCATTCAAACACTCCCAGGGCAGGTACACCATGGGGATAGATACAGAGTAAAGATCTCTCTACACTGTTCCCATCAAACACGCCCAGGACAGGTACAGCACAGCGTTAGATACAGAGTAGAGCACCCACTACACTGTCCAAATCAAACACTCCCACGACAGGTACATCACGGGGTTAGATTCAGAGCAAAGCTCCCTCCACACTGCCTCCATGAAACATTCCCAGGACAGGTACAGCACGGGGTTAGATACAGAGTAAAGCTCCCTCTAAACTCTCCCAATCAAACATTCCGAGGACACGTACATCACGGGGTTAGATACAGAGTAGAGCTCCCTCTAAGCTGTCCCCATCAACACTCCCAGGACAGGTACATCACGGGTTATATACGGAATAAAGCTCCCTCTACAATATCCCCATTAAACACTCCCAGGACAGGTACAGCACAGGGTTAGATACAGAGTAAAGCTCCCTCTACACTGTTCCCATCAAACACTCCCAGGGCAGGTTTCGCACGGGGTTAGATACAGAGTAGAGCTCCATCTAAGCTGTCCCCATCACACATTCCCAGGACAGGGCAGCACGGGGTTAGATACAGAGTAAAGCTCCCTCTACACCGTCCCCATCAAACACTCCCACGACAGGTACATCACGGGGCTAGGTACAGATAACACCCCGTCTAAAATGACCCCATTAAACATTACGAGGACAGGTACAGCACAGGTGAAGATACAGAGTAAAGCTCCCCCTACAGTGTCCCCATCAAACATTCCCAGGACAGGTACAGCAAGGGGTTAGATACAGATTAAAGTTCCCTCGACACTGTCCCAATCAAACACTCCCAGGACAGGTACATCGCGAGGTGAGATACAGAGTAAAACTCCCTATACTCGATCCCCATCAAACACTCCCAGGAGAGGAACAGCACGGGGTTAGATACAGAGTAAAGCTCACTCTACACTGTCCCCATCAAACACTCCCAGGACAGGTACAACACGGGGTAAGAAACAGAGTAAAGCTCCCTCTACACTGTCCCCATCAAACACTCCCAGGACAGGTACAGCATTGGTTTAGATACAGAGTAGAGCTCACTCTACACTGACCCCATCAAACAGTCCCACGGCAGGTACACCATGGGGTTAGATCCAGAGTAAAGCTCCCTCTACACTGTTCCCATCAAACATGCCCCGGACAGGTACATCACGGGGTTAGATACAGAGTAAAGCTCACTCTACACTGTCCGCATCAAACACTCCCAGGACAGGTACAGCACGGGGTTAGAAACAGAGTAAAGCTCCCTCTACACCGTCCCCATCAAACACTCCCACGACAGGTACATCTCGGGGTTAGATACAGATTAGCGCCCCCTCTTCAACGTCCCCATCAAACATTATGAGGATAGGTACAACACGGGTGAAGATACAGAGTAAAGCTCCCCCTACAGTGTCCCCATCAAACACTCCCAGGACAGGTACAGCACAGGGTTAGATACAGAGTAAATTTCCCTCGACAGTCTCCCAATCAAACACTCCCAGGACAGGTACATCACGAGGTTAGATACAGAGTAAAGTTCCCTCTGGACTGTTCCCATCAAACATTCACAGGGCAGGTACACCATGGGGTAAGATACAGAGTAAAGCTCCCTCTACACTGCCTCCATGAAACGCTCCCAGGACAGATACAGCACGGGGTCAGATACAGAGTAAAGTTCCCTCTACACTGTCCCCATCAAACACTCCCAAGGCAGGTACAGCACGGGGTTAGATAAAGAGTAAAGCTCCCTCGACACCGTCCCCAACAAACACACGCAGGGAATGTACACCATGGGGTTCGATACAGAGTAAACTGCCCTCTACATGGACCCAATCAAACACTCCCAGGGCAGGTACACCATGGGATTAGATACAGAGTAAAGTTCCCTCCACACTGTCCCCATCAAACACTCACAGGACAGGTACGGCACGGTGTGAGATACAGAGTAAAGCTCCCTCTACTCTGTCCCTATCAAACACTCGGAGGGCTGGTAAATCATAGGGTTTGATTCAGAGCAAAGCTCACTCCACACTGCCTCCATGAAACACTCCCAGGACAGGTACAGCACGGGGTGAGATACAGAGTTAAGCTCCCTCTACACTGTCCCCATCAAACATTCCCAGGACAGGTACAGCACGGGGTTAGATACACAGTAGAGCTCCCTCTACACTGTCCCCATCAAACACGCCTAGGACAGGTACACCATGGGGTTAGATACAGAGTAAAGCTCCCTCTACTCTGTCCCCATCAAACAATACCAGTACGGGTACATCACAGAGTTTGATTCAGAGTAAAGCTACCACTATACTGACCACATCAAACACTCCCAGGACAGGTACAGCACGGGTTAGATACAGCGTAAAGCTCTCTCTACACTGTCCCCATCAAGCACTCCCAGGACAGGTACAGCACGGGGTTAGATACAGAGTAAAGCTCCCCCGAAACTGTCCCCATCAAACACACCCAGGACAGGTACAGCACAGGGTTAGATACAGAGTAAAGCTCCTCCTATACTGTTCCCATCAAACATTCCCAGGACAGGTACATCACATTGTTTGATTCAGAGCAAAGCTCACTCCACACTGCCTCCATGAAACACTCACAGGACAGGTACAGCACGGAGTTAGATAGAGAGTAAAGCTCCCTCTACGATATCCCCATCAAACACTCCCAGCGCAGGTACAAGATGGCGTTAGATACAGAATAAAACTCCCTATACTCGGTCCCCATCAAACACTCTCAGGACAGGAACATCACAGTGATTGAATCAGAGCAAATCTCCCTCCACATTGTCCCCCTCAAACATTCCCAGGACAGGTACAGCACGGGGTTAGATACACATTAGAGCTCCCTCTACACTGTCCCCATCAAACACGCCTAGGACAGGTACACCATGGGGTTAGATACAGAGTAAAGCTCCCTAAACTCTGTCGCCATCAAACACTCCCAGGACAGGTACATCACGGGATTAGTTACAGAATAAAGCTCCCTCTACAATGTCCCCATCAAACATTACGAGGACAGGTACAGCACGGGGTAAGATACAGCGTACAGCACCCTCTACACTATCCCCATCAAACACTCCCAGGACAGGTACAGCATGGGGTTAGATACAGACCCAAGCACCCTGTACACCATCCCCATCAAACATTCCCAGGACAGTGACATCAAATTGTTTGATTCAGAGCAAAGCTACCACTATACTGACCACATCAAA
Organism: Isurus oxyrinchus; assembly: GCA_026770705.1. Lineage (NCBI taxonomy): Eukaryota > Metazoa > Chordata > Chondrichthyes > Lamniformes > Lamnidae > Isurus > Isurus oxyrinchus. The sequence goes on from JANJGN010000373.1 coordinate 292,918, forward strand.
CACTCCCAGGACAGGTAAGCACGGGGTTAGATACAGACTAAAGCTCCCTCAACACCGTCCCCATCAAACACTCCCTGGACAGGTACAGCACGAGGTAAGATACAGAGTAAAGCTCACTCTACACAGTCCCCATCAAATGCTCCCAGGACAAGTGCAGCACAGTGTTTGATTCAGAGCAAAGCTCCCTGTCCTCGATCCCCCATCAAACACTCCCAGGACAGGAACAGCACGGGGTTAGATACAGGGTAAAGCTCCCCCAATACTGTCTCCATCAAACACACCAAGGACAGGAACATCAATATGTTTGATTCAGAGCAAAGCTCACTCCACCCTGCCTCCATGAAACACACCCCAGGACAGGTACATCACGGGGTTAGATACAGAGCAGAGCTCCCTCTACACTGTCCCCATCAAACACTCCCACGACTGGTACAGCATGGGGTTAGATACAGAGTAAAGCTCCCCCAATACTGTCCCCATCAAACACTCCCAAGACAGGTACATCAATTTGTTTGATTCAGAGCAAAGCTCACACCACACTCCCTCCATTAAACACTCCAGGGACAGGGATAGCACGGGGTTAGATACAGAGCAGAGCTCCCTCTACACTGTCACCATCAAACACACCCAGGACAGGTACAGCACGGGGTTAGATACAGAGTAGAGCTCCCTCTACACCGTCTCCATCAAACACTCCCAGGACAGGTACAGTACGGGGTTAGATACAGAGTAAAGCACCGTCTAAACTGTCCCCATCAAACACTCCCAGGACAGGTACAGCACGGGGTTAGATACAGAGTAAAGATCCCTCTACACTGTCCACATCAAACACTCCCAGGACTGGTACATCACAGGGTTTGATTCAGAGCTAAGCTCCCTCCACACTGCCTCCATGAAACATTCACAGGACAGGTACAGCACGGGGTTAGATACAGAGCAAAGCTCCCATTACACCGTCCCCATCAAACACTCCCAGGACAGGTACAGCACGGGGTTAGATACAGAGTAAAGCTCCCTCGACACCGTCCCCAACAAACACACCCAGGGAATGTACACCATGGGGTTCGATACAGAGTAAACTGCCCTCTACATGGACCCAATCAAACACTCACAGGACAGGTACGGCACGGGGTTAGATACAGAGTAAAGCTCCCTCTACTCTGTCCGCATCAAACACTCGGAGGGCTGGTAAATCATAGGGTTTGATTCAGAGCAAAGCTCCCTCCACACTGCCTCCATGAAACACTCCCAGGACAGGTACACCATGGGGTTCGATACAGAGTAAACTGCCCTCTACATGGACCCAATCAAACACTCACAGGACAGGTACGGCACGGGGTTAGATACAGAGTAAAGCTCCCCCTACACTGTTCCCATCAAACACTCCCAGGGCAGGTACATCATAGAGTTAGATACACAATAAAGCTCCCGATACTCGGTCCCCATCAAACACTCTCAGGACAGGAACATCACAGGATTAGATACAGAATAAAGCTCCCTCTACAATGTCCCCATCAAACATTACGAGGACAGGTACAGCACGGGTGAAGATACAGTGTACAGCACCCTCTAAACTGTCCCCATCAAACACTCCCAGGACAGGTACAGCACGGGGTTAGATACAGAGTAAAGCTCCCTCTACACTGTCCTCATCAAACACTCCCAGGACAGGTACAGCACGGGGTTAGATACAGAGTAAAGCTCCCTCTACTCTGTCCCCAACAAACACTCCCAGGACTGGTACGTCATAGGGATTGATTCAGAGCAAAGCTCCCTCCACACTGTCTCCATGAAACAATCACCGGACAGGTACAGCACGGGATTAGATACAGAGAAAAGCTACCACTATACTGTCCACATGAAACACTCCCAGTGAAGGTAGACCATGGGGTTAGATACAGAGTAAAGCTCCCTCTAAACTGTCCCCATCAAACACTCCCAGGGCAGGTACACCATGGGGTTAGATACAGAGTAAAGTTCCCTCTACACTGTCCCCATCAAACACTCACAGGACAGGTACAGCACAGAGTTAGATACAGAGTAAAGCTTCCCCTCCACTGTCCCCATCAAACACTCCCAGGACAGGAACATCATAGTGTTTGATTCAGAGCAAAGCTCCCTCCACACTGTCCCCATCAGCACTCCCAGCGCAGGTACACCATGGGGTTAGATACAGAGTAAAGCTCCCTCGACATCGGCCCCAACAAACACACACAGGGAATGTACACCATGGGGTTCGATACAGAGTAAAGCTCCCCCTACAGTGTCCCCATCAACACTCCCAGGACAGGTACATCACGGGTTATATACGGAATAAAGCTCCCTCTACAATATCCCCATGAAACACTCCCAGGACAGGTACAGCACAGGGTTAGATACAGAGTAAAGTTCCCTCTACACTGTCCCCATCACACATTCCCAGGGCTGGTAAATCATAGGGTTTGATTCATAGCAAAGCTCCCTCCACACTGCCTCCATGAAACACTCCCAGGACAGGTACAGCATGGGGTTAGATACAGAGTAAAGCTCCCGCTACACTGTTCCCATCAAACACTCCCAGGGCAAGTATAGCACGGGGTTAGATACAGACCAAAGCACCCTGTACACCGTCCCCATCAAACATTCCCAGGACAGTGACATCAAATTGTTTGATTCAGAGCAAAGCTACCACTATACTGACCACATCAAACACTCCCAGCACATGTACAGCACGGGGTTAGATACAGACTAAAGCTCCCTCAACACTGTCCCCATCAAGCACTCCCAAGACAGGTACAGCACGAGGTTAGATACAGAGTAAAGCTCCCCCAATACTGTCTGCATCAAACACTCCCAGGACAGAAACATCAATATGTTTGATTCAGAGCAAAGCTCACACAACACTCCCTCCATTAAACACTCCCAGGACAGGGATAGCACGGGGTTAGATACAGAGCAGAGCTCCCTCTGCACTGTCGCCATCAAACACTCCCAGGACAGGTACAGCATGGGGTTAGATACAGAGTAAAGCTCCCTCTATACTATCCGCAGCAAACATTCCCAGGACAGGTACAGCACGGGGTTAGATACAGAGTAGAGCTCCCTCTAAACTGTCCCCATCACACATTCCCAGGACAGGTACAGCATGGGGTTAGATACAGAGTAAAGCTCCCTCTACATTGTCCCAATCAAACACTCCCAGGACTGGTACATCACAGGGTTTGATTCAGAGCAAAGCTCCCTCCACACTGCCTCCATGATACATTCACAGGACAGGTACAACACAGGGTTAGATACAGAGTAAAGCTCCGTCGACACTGTGCCCATCAAACACTCCCAGCGCAGGTACACCATGGGGTTAGATACAGAGTAAAGCTCCCTCGACACCGGCCCCAACAAACACACCCAGGGAATGTACACCATGGGGTTCGATACAGAGTAAAGCTCCCCCTACAGTGTCCCCATCAACACTCCCAGGACAGGTACATCACTGGTTATATACGGAATAAAGCTCCCTCTACACTGTCCCCATCAAACACTCCCAGGACAGATACAGCACAGTGTTAGATACAGAGTAAAGCTCCCTCTACACTGTTCCCATCAAGCACTCCCAGGGCAGGTTTCGCACGGGGTTAGATACAGACCAAAGCACCCAGTACACCGTCCCCATCAAACACTCCCAGGACAGACACAAAATGGGATAAAATACAGAGTAAACCTCCCTCTACACCGTCCCCACCAAACACTCCAAGACAGGTACATCACAGTGTTTGATTCAGAGCAAAGCTCACTCCACATTGCCTGCATGAAACACTCTCAGGACAGTTACAGCACGGGGTTAGATACAGAGTAAAGCTCCCTCTACACTGTCCCCATCAAACACTCCCAGCACAGGTACAGCACAGGGTTAGATACAGAGTCAAGCTCACTCTACAATATCCCCATCAAACACTCACAGGACAGGTACAGCATGGGGTTAGATACAGAGTAAAGCTCCCTCTACAATATCCCCATCAAACACTCCCAGGACAGGTACAACACAGGATTAGATACAGAGTAAATCTCCCTCTACACTGTCCACATCAAACACTCCCAGTGCAGGTACACCATGGCGTTAGATACAGAGTAAAGCTCCCTCTACACTGTCCCCATCAAACACTCCCAAGGCAGGTACAGCACGGGGTTAGATAAAGAGAAAATCTCCCTCAAAACCGTCCCCAACAAACACAGCCAGGGAATGTACACCATGGGGTTCAATACAGAGTAAAGCTCCCTCTACACTGTCCCCATCAAACACTCCCAGGGCAGGTACACCATGGGGTTAAATAGACAGTACAGATCCCAAAACACTGTACACATCAAACAATCCCAGGACAGGTACAGCACAGGTGAAGATGTAGAGTAAAGATCCCTCTACACTGGCCCCATCAAACACTCCCCGGACAGGTACAGCACGGGTTAAGATATAGAGTAAATCTCCCACCACACTGTCTCCATGAAACACTCCAATGACAGATACAGTACAGCCTGAGATACAGAGAAACGCTCCGTCTGCAGAGTCCGCATCAAACACTCCCAGGACCGATACAGTATGGGGTTAGATACAGAGTAAAGCTCCCTCTGCACGGTCCCCAACAAGCACTCCCAGGGGAGGCATATAACAGAGTTAGGTACAGAAAAAAGCTCCCTCTCCACTGTTCGCAACAGACACTCTCAGGAGAGGAATATGACAGGGTTAGATACAGAGTAAAGAACCATCTACACTGTCCCCATCAAACACTCCCTGGACACTTACAACAAGGGGTTAGATACAGAGTAAAGCTCCCTCTGCACTGTCCCCACCAAACACTCCCAGGACAGGTCAAGCATGTGATTAGATACAGAGTAAAGCTCCCTATACACTGTCCCCATCAAACAGGCCCAGGACAAATACTGCACGGGGTTAGATACACAGTAGAGCTCCCTCTACACTGTCCCCATCAAACACGCCTAGGACAGGTACACCATGGGGTTAGATACAGAGTAAAGCTCCCTATACTCTGTCCCCATCAAACACTCCCCGGACAGGTACAGCACGAGGTTAGATACAGAATAAAGCTCCCTCTACTCTGTCCCCATCAAACAATCCCAGTGCTGGTACATCACAGAGTTTGATTCAGAGTAAAGCTACCACTATACTGACCACATCAAACACTCCCAGCACAGGTATAGCACGGGGTTAGATACAGAATAAAGCTCCCTCTACACTGTCCCCATCAAGCACTCCCAGGACAGGTACAGCACGGGGTTAGATACAGAGTAGCTCCCCCTATACTGTCCCCATGAAACACACCCAGGACAGGTACAGCACAGGGTTAGATACAGAGTAAAGCTCCCCCTATACTGTCCCCATCAAACATTCCCAGGTCAGGTACATCACATTGTTTGACTCAGATCGAAGCTCACTCCACACTGCCTCCATGAAACACTCCCAGGACAGGGACAGCACGTGGTTAGATACAGAATAAAGCTCCCTCTACACTGTCCCCATCAAGCACTCCCAGGACAGGTACAGCTCGGGGTTAGATACAGAGTAAAGCTCCATCTACAATGTCCCCATCAAACAATCCCAGCACAGGTACAGCACGGGGTTGGATACAGAGTAAAGCTCCCTCTACAATGTCCCCATCAAACATTACGAGGACAGGTACAGCACGGGTGAAGATACAGAGTAAAGCTCCCTCTACTGCGTCCCCATCAAACACTCCCAGGACTGGTACAGCACGGGGTAAGATGCAGTGTACAGCACCCTCTACACTCTCCCCATCAAACACTCCCAGGACAGGTACATCATGAAGTTAGATACAGAGTAAAGCTCCCTATACTCGATCCCCATCAAACACTCTCAGGACAGGAACATCACAGTGTTTGATTCAGAGCAAAGCTCCCTCCACACTGTCTCCATGAAACACTCACAGGACAGGTACAGCACGGGGTTAGATACAGAGTAAAGCTCCCTCTACACTGTCCCCTTCAGACACTCCCAGGACAGGTACAACACAGGATTAGATACAGAGTAAATCTCCCTCTACACTGTCCACATCAAACACTCCCAGTGCAGGTACACCATGGCGTTAGATACAGAGTAAAGCTCCCTCTACACTGTCCCCATCAAACACTCCCAAGGCAGGTACAGCACGGGGTTAGATAAAGAGAAAATCTCCCTCAAAACCGTCCCCAACAAACACAGCCAGGGAATGTACACCATGGGGTTCAATACAGAGTAAAGCTCCCTCTACACTGTCCCCATCAAACACTCCCAGGGCAGGTACACCATGGGGTTAAATAGACAGTACAGATCCCAAAACACTGTACACATCATACAATCCCAGGACAGGTACAGCACAGGTGAAGATGTAGAGTAAAGATCCCTCTACACTGGCCCCATCAAACACTCCCCGGACAGGTACAGCACGGGTTAAGATATAAAGTAAATCTCCCACCACACTGTCTCCATGAAACACTCCAATGACAGATACAGTACAGCCTGAGATACAGAGAAACGCTCCGTCTGCAGAGTCCGCATCAAACACTCCCAGGACCGATACAGTATGGGGTTAGATACAGAGTAAAGCTCCCTCTGCACGGTCCCCAACAAGCACTCCAAGGGGAGGCATATAACAGGGTTAGATACAGAGTAAAGCTCACTCTAAACAGTCCCCATCAAACACTCCCAGGGGAGGCATATAACAGGGTTAGGTACAGAAAAAAGCTCCCTCTCCACTGTTCGCAACAGACACTCTCAGGAGAGGAATATGACAGGGTTAGATACAGAGTAAAGAACCATCTACACTGTCCCCATCAAACACTCCCTGGACACTTACAACAAGGGGTTAGATACAGAGTAAAGCTCCCTCTGCACTGTCCCCACCAAACACTCCCAGGACAGGTCAAGCATGTGATTAGATACAGAGTAAAGCTCCATCGACACTGTCCCCATCAAACACTCCCAGGACAGGTACAGCACGGTGTTAGATACAGAGTAAAGCTCCCTCTACACTGTCCCCATCAAACACTCCCAGGTCAGGTACAACACGGGGTTAGATACAGAGTAAAGCTCCCTCTACATTGTCTCCAACAAACAATCCCAGGACAGGTACAGCATGGGGTTAGATACAGAGTAAAGCTTCCTCTACACTGTCCCCATCAAACACTCCCAGGATAGGTACAGCATGGAGTTAGATACACAGTAAAGCTCCCTGTAAACTGATCCCATCATATACTGTCCCCAAAAAGCACTCCCAGGGGAGGAACATAACAGGGTTAGGTACAGAGTAACTTTCCATCTACACTGACCGCATCAAACACTCCCAGGCCTTGTTCACTACGGGATTAGATGCAGAGTAAAGCTCTCTCTACACTGTCACTATCAAACAATTCCAGGACAGGTACAGCATGGGTTAAGATATAGAATAAAGCTCCCTCTACACTATCACCATCAAACACTCCCAGGACAGCTGCAGCATGGGGTTAGATACAAAGTAAAGCTCCTTCTACACTGTCCCCATCAAACACTCCCAGGACAGGTGCAGCACAGGGTTAGATTCAGAGCAAAGCTCCCTCCACACTGCCTCCATGAAACACTCCTGGGACAGGTACAGCACGGGGATAGATACACAGTAGGGCTCACCCTACACTGTCCCCAACAAACACTCCAAGGGCAGCGACAGCACGGGGTTAAATACAGAGTAAAGCTCCTTCTGCACTGTCCCCATCAAACACTGCCAGCACAGGTACAGCATGGGGTTAAATAGACAGTACAGCTCCCAAAACAGTATCCATCAAACAATCCCAGGACAGGTACAGCACGGGTTAAGATATAGAGTAAACCTCCCACCACACTGTCTCCATGAAACACTCCAACGACAGATACAGTACAGCCTCAGATACATAGAAACGCACCGTCTACAGTGTCCGCATCAAACACTCCCAGGACCGATACAGTATGGGGTTAGATACAGAGTAAAGCTCCCTCTACACTGTCCCCATCAAACACCCCCAGGACAGCTACAGCATGGGATTAGTTACAGAGTAAAGCTCCCACCACATTGTCCCCATCAAACACTCCCAGGACAGGTACAGCACAGGGTTAGATACAGAGTAAAGCTCCCACCAAACTGACCCCATCAAACAAGCCCTGCACAGGTACAGCACGGGTTTAGATACAGAGTAAAGCTCCCCCTACACTGTGCCCAACAAACACTCCCGGGGGAGGAACAATACGGTGCTAGATGCAGAGTAAAGCTCCCTCTACACTGTCCCCATCAAAAGCTCCCAGGACAGGGACAGCACGTGGTTAGATACACAGTGAAGCTCCATCTACACTGTCCCCATCAAACACTCCCAGGACAGGTACACCATGGGGTTAGATACAGAGTAAAGCTCCCTCTACACTGTCCCTATCAAACACTCCCAGGACAGGTACAGCACGGGGTTAAATACAGAGTAAAGCTCCATCTACACTGTCCCCATCAAACACTCCCAGGACAGGTACAGCACGGGGTTAGATACAGAGCAAAGCTCCCTCTACACTGTCCCCATCAAACACTCCCAGGACAGGTACAGCACGGGGTTAGATACAGAGTAAAGCTCCATCTACACCGTTCCCATCAAACACTCCCAGGACAGGTACAGCCTTTCTGTCCAATCAGAGACAATGGCTGACCAGCTTGCCTCTTGCTGATTGGCTGGAGGACCACCCTGGATCTTACTGATTGGCTGGAGGTCCAGCCGTGTCTTACTGATTGTTTGGAGGACCCGCCCGGGTTAGATACAGAGTAAAGCTCCATCGATAATGTCCCCATCAAACACTCCCAGGACAGGGACAGCACGGGATGAGGTAAAGAGCAAAGCTCCGTCTACACCCTCCCCATAAAACACTCACAGGACAGGTACATCACAGTGTTTGATTCAGAGTGAAGCTCACTCCACACTGCCTCCATGAAACACACTGATGACAGATGCAGTACAGGGTCAGATACAGAAAACAGTGCCCTCTACACTGACCCCATCAAACACTCCCAGGACAGGTACATCACGGGGTTAGATACAGAGTAAAGCTCCCTCCACACTGTCCGCATCAAGCACTCACAGGACAGGTACAGCAAGTGGGTAGATACAGAGTAAAGCTACCTCTACACTGTGCCAAACAAACACTCCCAGGGGAGGAACAATACGGTGTTAGATGCAGAGTAAAGCTCCCTCTACGCTGTCCCCATCAAAAGCTCCCAGGACAGGTACAGCACGGGGTTAGATACAGAGTAAAGCTCCCTCTACACTGTCCCCATCAAACACTCCCAGGACAGGTACAGCACGGAGTTCGATACAGAGTAAAGCTCCCTCTACACTGACCCCATCAAACACTCCCAGGACAGGTGCAGCACAGGGTTAGATACAGAGTAAGGCACCCCCTACACTCTCCCCATCAAACTCTCCAATGACAGGTACAACACAGGGTTAGATACAGAGTAAGGCACCCTCTACACTCTCCCCATCAAACTCTCCAATGACAGGTACAACACAGGGTTAGATACAGAGTAAAGCTCCCTCTACACTGTCCCCATCAAACACTCCCAGGACAGGTACACCATGGGGTAAGATACACAGTAGAGCTCCCTCTACACTGCCCCCATCAAACACGCCCAGGACAGGTACAGCACGGGGTTAGAAACAGAGTAAAGCTCCCTATACTCTGTCCCCATCAAACCCTCCCAGCACAGGGACATCACAGTGTTTGATTTAGAGCAAAGCTCACTCCACACTGTACCATCAAACACTCTCAGGAGAGATACAGCACGGGATTAGATACAGAGTAAAGCTCCCTCTACACTGTCCACATCAAACACTCCCAGGACAGATGCAGCATGGGATAAGATACAGAGTAAACCTCCCTCTACACCGTCCCCATCAAACACTCCAGGACAGGTACATCACAGTGTTTGATTCAGAGCAAAGCTCACTCCACATTGCCTGCATGAAACACTCTCAGGACAGGTACAGCACGGGGTTAGATACAGAGTAAAGCTCCCTCTACAATATCGCCATCACACACTCCCAGGACAGGTACAGCACGGGGTGAGATACAGAGTAAAGCTCCCTCTACACTGTCCCCATCAAACACTCCCAGGACAGGTACAGCACGGGGTTCGATACAGAGTAAAGCTCCCTTGACACCGTCCCCAACAAACACACCCAGGGAATGTACACCACGGGGTTCGATACAGAGTAAACTGCCCTCTACATGGACCCAATCAAACACTCACAGGACAGGTACGGCACGGGGTTAGATACAGAGTAAAGCTCCCTCTACTCTGCCCCCATCAAACACTCGGAGGGCTGGTAAATCATAGGGTTTGATTTAGAGCAAAGCTCCCTCCACACTGCCGCCATGAAACACTCCCAGGACAGGTACAGCATGGGATTAAATACAGAGTAAAGTTCCCTCTACACTGTTCCCATCAAACAGTCCCAGGGCAGATATAGCACGGGGTTAGATACAGAGTAAAGCTCCCTCTACACTGTTCCCATCAAACAGTCCCAGGGCAAGTATAGTACGGGGTTAGATACAGAGTAAAGCTCCCTCTACACCGTCCCCATCAAACACTCCAGGACAGGTACATCATGGCGTTAGATACAGAGTAAAGCTCCCTATACTCGGTCCCCATCAAACACTCCCAGGACAGGCACATCACAGTGTTTGATTCAGAGCAAAGCTCACTCCACACTGTCTCCATGAAACACTCCCAGGACAGGTACAACACAGGGTTAGATACAGAGTAAAGCTCCCTCTACACTATCCCCATCAAACACTCCCAGGGCAGGTACACCATGGGGTAAGATACACAGTAGAGCTCCCTCTACACTGCCCCCATCAAACACTCCAGGACAGGTACATCATGGCGTTAGATACAGAGTAAAGCTCCCTATACTCGGTCCCCATCAAACACTCCAAGGACAGGTACAGCACGGGGAAAGATACAGAGAAAAGCTACCACTATACTGACAACATCAAACACTCACAGAACAGGTACAGCACAGTGTTTGATTCAGAGCAAGGTTCACTCCACACTGCCTCCATGAACCACTCCAAGGACAGGTACAGCATGGGGTTAGATACAGAGTAGAGCTCACCCTACACTAACCCCATCAAACACTCCCAGGGCAGGTACAGCAAGGAGTTACATGCAGAGTAAAACTCCATCGACACCGTCCCCAACAAACACACCCAGGGAATGTACACAATGGGGTTCGATACATACTAAAGCTCCCTCTACACTGTCCACATCAAACACTCCCAGGGCAGGTACAGCACGAGGTTAGATACAGAGTAAATCTCCCTCTACACTGTTCCCATCAAACATTCCCAGGACAGGTACAGCACGGGGTTAGATGCAGAGTAAAGATCCCGCCACACTCCCCATCAAACACTCCCAGGACAGGGACAGCACGGGGTTAGATAAAGAGTAGATCTAGCACTACACTGTCCCCATCCAACACTCCCAGGACAGGTGCAGCACGGGATGAGGTACAGAGCAATGCTCCATCTACACCATCCTCATCAAACACTCACAGGACAGGTACATCACAGTGTTTGATTCAGAGTAAAGCTCACTCTGCACTGCCTCCATGAAACACTCTGATGACAGATGCAGTACAGGGTCAGATACGGAAAACAGTGCCCTCTACACTGACCCCATCAAACACTCCCAGGACAGGTAAATCACGGGGTTAGATACAGAGTAAAGCTCCCTCTACACTGTCCCCATCAAACACTCCCAGGACAGGTACAGCACAGGGTTAGATACAGAGTAAAGCTCCCTCTACACTGTCCACATCAAACACTCCCAGGACAGTACAACACGGGGTTAGATACAGAGCAAAGCTTCCTCTACACTGTCCCCAACAAACACACCCAGGGCTTGTTCAGTACGGGATTAGATACAGAGTAAAGCTCCATCAACACTGACCCCAGCAAACAAGCCCTGGACAGGTACAGCATGGGGTTAGATACAGAGTAAAGCTCCCACCACATTGTCCCCATCAAACACTCCCAGGACACATACAGCACGGGGTTAGATTTAGAGTAAAGCTCCCACCAGACTGACCCCATCAAACAAGCCCTGCACAGGTACAGCATGGAGTTAGATACAGAGTAAAGCTCCCCCTACACTGTGCCCAACAAACACTCCCGGGGGAGGAACAATACGGTGCTAGATGCAGAGTAAAGCTCCCTCTACGCTGTCCCCATCAAAAGCTCGGTTGAGGGCCATGGCAACGACCGTGGGTGGAAAACCTCGGTTAAGGAAGAAGGAGGACATGTCAGAGGAACTGTTTTTGAAGGTAGCATCATCGGAACAGATGCGACGGAGGCGAAGGAACTGGGAGAATGGGATGGAGTCCTTACAGGAAGCGGGGTGTGAGGAGCTGTAGTCGAGGTAGCTGTGGGAGTCGGTGGGTTTGTAATGGATATTAGTGGACAGTCTATCACCAGAGATTGAGACAGAGAGGTCAAGGAAGGGAAAGGAAGTGTCAGAGATGGACCACGTGAAAATGATGGAGGGGTGGAGATTGGAAGCAAAATTAATAAATTTTTCCAAGTCCCGACGAGAGCATGAAGCGGCACCGAAGTAATCATCGATGTAACGGAGAAAGAGTTGTGGAAGGGGGCCGGAGTAGGACTGCAACAAGGAATGTTCCACATACCCCATAAAGAGACAGGCATAGCTGGGGCCCATGCGGGTACGCCCTAGGAGTGTTTGATGGGGTCAGTGTTGTGGGAGCTTTACTCTGTATCTAACCACGTCCTGTACCTGTCCTTGGAGTGTTTGATGGGGATAGTGTAGCGGGAGCTTTACGCTGTATCGAACCCCGTGCTGTACCTGTCCAGGGAGTGTTTGATGGGGACGGTGTAGCGGGAGCTTTACGCTGTATCGAACCCCGTGCTGTACCTGTCCAGGGAGTGTTTGATGGGGACGGTGTAGAGGGAGCTTTACTCTGTATCTAACCCTGTGCTGTACCTGTCCAGGGAGTGTTTGATGGGGACGGTGTAGAGGGAGCTTTACTCTGTATCTAATCCCATGCTGTATCTCTCCTGGGAGTATTTGATGGGGTCAGTGTCGAGGGAGATGTACTCTGTATGTAATCCCATGCTGTACCTATCCTGGAAGTGTTTGATGGAGACAGTGTGGATGGATCTTTTCTCTGTATCGAACCCCGTGCTGTACCTGTCCTGGGAGTGTTTGATGGGGACAGTGGAGAGGGAGCTTTACTCTGTATGTAACCCCGTGCTGTACCTGCCCTGGGAGTCTCTGACAGTCCAGAGGCCGCTTTTCTCTGTATCTCACCCTGTACTGTATCTGTCATTGGAGTGTTTCATGGAGACAGCGTGGATGGAGCTTTACTCTATATCTTAAACCGTGCTGCACCAGTCCTGCGAGTGTTTGATGGGGTCAGTGTAGGGGGAGCTTTACTCTGTATGTAATCCCGTGCTGTACCTGTCCTGGGAGTGTTTGATGTTGACAGTGCAGAGAGAGCTTTACTCTGTATACAATACCGTACTGAACAAGCCCCAGGAATGTTTGATGGTGACAGTGTAGTGGGAGCTTTACTCTGTATCTAATAACGTACTGAACAATGTTCTGTTGAAGGGTCATGAGGACTCGAAACGTCAACACTTTTCTTCTCCGCCGATGCTGCCAGACCTGCTGAGTTTTTCCAGGTAATTCTGTTTTTGTTTTGGACTTCCAGCATCCGCAGTTTTTTTGTTTTTAAGCGCTAGGAGTGTTTGATGGGGTCAGTGTGGTGGGAGCTTTACTCTGTATCTAACCCCATGCTATACCTGCCCTGGGAGTGCTTGATGGGGACAATGTAGAGGGAGCTTTACTCTGTATCTAACCCCGTGCTGCACCTGTCCTGGGAGTGTTTGATGGGGACAGTGTAGAGGGAGCTTTACTCTGTATTTAACCCCGTGCTGTACCTGTCCTGGGTGTGTTTAATGGGGACAGTTTAGAGGGAGCATTACACTGTATCTAAACCTGTGCTATACCTGCCCTGGGAGTGCTTGATGGGGACAATGTAGAGGGAGCTTTACTCTGTATCTAACCCCGTGCTGTACATGTCCTGGGAGTGTTTGATGGGGACAGTGTAGAGGGAGCTTTACTCTGTATCTAACCCCATGCTGTACCTGTCCTGGGAGTGTTTGATTGGGACAGTGTAGAGGGATCTTTACTCTGTATTTAACCCCGTGCTGTACCTGTCCTGGGTGTGTTTAATGGGGACAGTTTAGAGGGAGCATTACACTGTATCTAAACCTGTGCTGCACCTGGGCTGGGAGTATTTGATGGGCACAGTGTAGAGGGAGCTTTACTCTGTATCTAACCCCGTGCTGCACTTGCCCTGGGAGTGCTTGATGGGGACAGACTACAGGGCGCTTTACTCTTTATCTAAGCCTGTACTATGGCTGTCATTGGAGTGTTTCATGGAGCTTTACTCTGAATCATAACCTGTGATGTACCTGTCCTGGGAGTGTTTGATGGGGACAGTGTAGAGGGTGCTTTACTCTGTATCTAATCCCATGCTGTATCTCTCCTGAGAGTGTTTGATGGTACAGTGTAGGGGGAGCTTGACTATTTTTCTAACCCCGTGCTGTACCTGTCCTGGGAGTGTTTGATAGGGTCAGTGTAGAGGGAGCTTTACTCTGTATGTAATCCCGTGCTGTACCGATCCTGGATGTGGTTGATGGGGTCAGTGTCGAGGGAGATGTACTCTGTATCTAACCCCGAGCTTTACCTGTCCTGGGTGTGTTTGATGGGGTCAGTGTAGAGGGAACTTTACTCTGTATTTAACTTCATGCTGTACCTGTCTTGGAAGTGTTTGATGGGGACAGTGGAGAGGGAGCTTTACTATGTATCTAACCCCGTGCTGTACCTGTCCTGGGAGTGTTTGATGGGGACAGTGGAGAGGGAGCTTTACTCTGTATCTAACCCCGTGCTGTACCTGCCCTGGGAGTCTCTGACGGGGACAGTCTAGAGGCCGCTTTTCTCTGTGTCTAAGCCTGTACTGTATCTGTCATTGGGGTGTTTCATGGAGACAGTGTGGAGGGAGCTTTACTCTGCATCTAAACCCATGCTGTACCTGTCCTGGGTGTGTTTCATAGGGACAGTGTAGAGGGAGATTTACTCTGGATCTAACCCCGTGCTGCACTTGCCCTGGGAGTGTTTGATGGGGACAGTCTAGAGGCCGCTTTTCTCTGTATCTAAGCCTGTACTGTATCTGTGAAGTAACTGTCCTGGGTGTGTTTGATGGGATCAGTTTGAGGGTGCTTTACTCTGTATCTAATCCCGTGCTGTATTGCTCCTGGGAGTGTTTGATGGTGGCAGTGTAGGGGGAGCTTTCATCTGTATCTAAACCTGTGCTGCACCTGGGCTGGGAGTATTTGATGGGGACAGTCTAGAGGCCGCTTTTCTCTGTATCTAAGCCTGTACTATATCTGTGAAGTAACTGTCCTGGGGGTGTTTCATGGGATCAGTTTGAGGGAGCTTTTCTCTGTATCTAATCCCGTGCTGTACCTGTCCTGGGAGTGTTTGATGGGGACAGTGTACAGGAAGCTTTCCTATGTATCTAAACCTGTGCCGTACCTGTCTTGGAAGTGTTTGACGGGGACAGTGCAGAGGGACCATTACTCTGTATCTAACCCCATGCTGTAGCTGCCCTGGGAGTCTCTGATGGGGACAGTGTAGTAGGAGCTTTACTCTATACCTAACCCTGTGCTGCACTTGCACTGGGAGTGTTTGATGGGGACCGTGTAGGGGGAGATTTACTCTGTATTTAACCGCGAGCTGTACCTGTCCTGGGAGTGTTTGATTGGGGTCACTGTAGAGGGAGCTTTTCTCTGTATCTAACCCTGTGCTGTAACTGTCCTGGGAGTGTTTGATGGGGACAGTGTAGAGGGAGCTTTACTCTGTATCTAACCCCGTGCTGTACCTGTCATGGGAGTATTTGATGGGGACAGTGTACAGGAAGCTTTCCTCTGTATCTAACCTTGTGCTGTACCTGTCCAGGGCGTGTTTGATGGGATCAGTGAAGAGGGTGCTTTACTCTGTATCTAATCCTGTGCTGTATCGCTCCTGGGAGTGTTTGATGGGGACAGTGTAGAGGGAGATTTACTCTGTATCTAACCCCGTGCTGTACCTGTCCTGGGAGTGTTTGATGGGGACAGCGTAGAGGGAGCTTTACTCTGCATCTAACACCGTATTGTTCCTCCCCTGGGAGTGTTTGTTGGGCACAGTGCAGAGGGAGCTTTACTCTGTATCTAAACCCGTGCTGTACCTGTGCAGGGCTTGATTGATGGGGTCAGTCTGGTGGGAGCTTTACTCTGTATCTAACCCCATGATGTACCTGTCCTGGGAGTGTTTGATAGGGTCAGTGTAGAGGGAGCTTTACTCTGTATCTAACCCTGTGCTGTTCCGCTCCTGGGAGTGTTTGATGGGGACACTGTATAGGGAGCTTTACTCTGTATCTAACCCAATGCTGTACCTGCCCTGGGAGTGTTTGATGGGGACAGTGTAGAGGGATCTTTACTCAGTATCTAACCTCGTACTGTAACTGTCCTGGGAGTGTTTGAATGCAACAGTGTGGATGGAGCTTTACTCTGTAACCAACCTGTGCTGTACCTGTCCTGGGAGTGTTTGATGGGGACAGTGTAGAGGGAGCTTTACTCTGTATGTAACCCCGTGCTGTACCTGTCCTGGGAGTGTTTGATGGGGACAGTGTACAGGAAGCTTTCCTCTGTATCTAACCCCGTGCTGCACCTGGGCTGGGAGTATTTGATGGGGACAGTCTAGAGGCCGCTTTTCTCTGTATCTAAGCCTGTACTGTATTTGTGAAGTAACTGTCCTGGCTGTGTTTGATGGGATCAGTTTGAGGGTGCTTTACTCTGTATCTAATCCCGTGCTGTATGGCTCCTGGGAGTGTTTGATGGGGTCAGTGCAGAGGGAGCATTACTCTGTATCTATCCTCGTGCTGTCCCTGGACTGGGAGTCCTTGGTAGAGACAGTGCAGAGGGAGATTTACTCTGTATCTCACCTTCAGCTGTACCTGTCCTGGGAGTGTTTGATGGGGACAGTGTACAGGAAGCTTTCCTATGTATCTAAACCTGTGCCATACCTGTCTTGGAAGTGTTTGATGGGGACAGTGTAGAGGGAAATCCACTCTGTATCTAATCCCGTGCTGTACCTGTCTTGGAAGTGTTTGATGGGGACAGTGTAGAGGGAAATTCACTCTGTATCTATCCCGTGCTGTCCCTGGACTGGGAGTGTTTGATGGGCATAGTGTAGAGTGAGCTTTACACAGTATCGACCCCCGTGCTTTCCCTGGACTGGGAGTATTTGGTGTGGACAGTCTAGAAGAGGCTTTAGTCAGCAACCATCCCTGTGCTGTACCTGTCCAGGGTGTGTTTGATGAGGACAGTGTAGAGGGAGCTTTACTCTGTATCTAATCCCCTGCTGTACCTGCCCTGGGAGTGTTTGATGGGGACAGTGTGGAGGGAGCTTTACTCTGTATCTAACCCTGTGTTGTAACTGTCCTGGGAGTGTTTGATTGGGGACAGTGTAGAGGGAGCTTTACTCTGTATCTAACCCCGTGCTGTACCTGTCCTGGGAGTGTTTGATGGGGACAGTGTAGAGGGAGCTTTACTCTGTATCTAACCTTGTGCTGTACCTGTCCAGGGCGTGTTTGATGGGATCAGTGTAGAGGGTGCTTTACTCTGTATCTAATCCTGTGCTGTATCGCTCCTGGGAGTGTTTGATGGGGACAGTGTAGAGGGTGATTTACTCTGTATTTAACCGCGTGCTGTACCTGTCCTGGAAGTGTTTGATGGTGGAAGTGTAGAGGGAGCTTTCCTCTGTATCTAAACCTGGGCTGGGAGTATTTGATGGTGGCAGTTTAGAGGCCGATTTCCTCTGTATCTAAGCCTGTGCTGTATCTATGATGTACCATCCTGGGAGTGTTTGATGGGGACAATGCAGAGGGAGCTTTACTCTGTGTCTAACTGCGTGCTGTACCTGTCCTGGGAGTGTTTGATGGGGACAGTGTAGAGGGAGCTCTCCTCTGTATCTAACCCTGTGTTGTAACTGTCCTTGGAGTGCTTGATGGGCATAATGTAGAGGGAGCTTTACTCTGTATCTAAACCCGTGCTGTAGCTGCCCTGGGAGTCTCTGATGGGCACAGTGTACTTGGAGCTTTACTCTATACCTAACCCTGTGCTGCACTTGCACTGGGAGTCTTTGATGGGGACAAAGTAGAGGGAGATTTACTCTGTATCTAACCTCGAGCTGTACCTGTCCTGGCAGTGGTTGATTGCAACAGTGTGGATGGAGCTTTACTCAGTATCTAACGCAGTGGTGTATCTGTCCTGGGAGTGTTTGATGCGGACAGTGGAGAGGGAGCTTTACTCTGTATCTAATCCCGTACTGAACAAGCCCTAGGAATGTTTGATGGGGTCAGTACACGGGATTACATACAGAGTAAAGCTCCCTGTACACTGTCCCCATCAAACACTCCCAGGACAGGTACATCACAGGGTATGATTCAAAGTAAAGCTCCCTCCACTGTCTCCATGAAAAACTCAAACGACAGATACAGTACAGGCTTAGATACAGATAAAAGCGCCCTCTAGACTGTCCCCATCAAACACTCCCCGGGCAAGTGCAACACGGTGTTAAATACAGAGTAAAGCTCCCTCCACACAGTCCCCATCAAACACTCTCATGGGAGGAACATCACGGGGTTAGATACAGAGTAAAGCTCCACCTACACTGTCCCCATCAAACACACCGAGGACAGGTAAAGCACAGGGTAAGATACAGATTAAAGCTCCATCCACAATGTCCCTTTCAAACACTCCCAGTGCACGAGCAGCACAGGGTTAGATACAAAGTAAAGCTCCCTCTGCACTGTCCCCATCAAACACTCCCAAGACAGGTACAGCACGGAGTTAGATACAGAGTAAAACTCCATCTACACCGTCCCCATCAAACACTCCCAGGACAGGTACAGCACGGTGTTAGATACAGAGTAAAGCTCCCTCTACACCGTCCCCATCAAACACTCCCAGGACAGGTACAGCATGGGGTTAGATACAGAGTAAAGCTCCCTCTACACCGTCCCCATCAAACACTCCCAGGACAGGTACAGCACGGTGTTAGATACAGAGTAAAGCTCCCTCTACACCGTCCCCATCAAACACTCCCAGGACAGGTACAGCATGGGGTTAGATACAGAGTAAAGCTCCCTCTACACTGTCCCCATCAAACACTCCCAGGACAGGTACAGCACGGTGTTAGATACAGAGTAAAGCTCCCTCTACACCGTCCCCATCAATCACTCCCAGGACAGGTACAGCACGGGGTTAGATACAGAGTAAAGCTCCCTCGACACTGACCCCATCAAACACTCCCAGGACGGGTACAGCACGGGGTTAGATACAGAGTAAAGCTCCCTCGACACTGACCCCATCAAACACTCCCAGGACAGACACAGCACAGGGTTAGATACAGAGTAAAGCTCCCTCCACACTGTCACAATCAAACACTCCCAGGACAGATACAAAAACAAAAAACTGCGGTGCTGGAAATCCAAAACAAAAACAGAATTACCTGGAAAAACTCAGCAGGTCTGGCAGCATCGGCGGAGAAGAAAAGAGTCGACGTTTCGAGTCCTCATGACCCTTCGACAGAACTGGGTGAATCCCAGGAATGGTTGAAATATAAGCTGGTTTAAGGTGTTGGGGTGGGGCTGGGGGGGCTGGTGGAGGGGTCATTGGGTAGGGGGAGAGAGGTGGAGGGGGGTGGTGTGGTTGTAGGGACAAGCAAGCAGTGATAGAAGCAGATCATCAAAAGATGTCACAGACAACAGAACAAAAGAACACATAGGTATCGAAGTTGGTGATATTATCGAAACGAATGTGCGAATTAAGAATGGATGGTAGGGCACTCAAGGTACAGCTCTAGTGGGGGTAGGGAGAGCATAAAAGATTTAAAAATATTTAAAAATAATGGAAATAGGTGGGAAAAGAAAAATCTATATAATTCATTGGAAAAAAACAAAAGGAAGGAGGAAGAAACATGGGTGGGGGGGCCATGGGGATGGGGGAGGGAGCTCACGACCTAAAGTTGTTGAACTCAATATTCAGTCCTGAAGGCTGTAAAGTGCCTAGTCGGAAGATGAGGTGTTGTTCCTCCAGTTTGCGTTGGGCTTCACTGGAACAATGCAGTAAGCCAAGGACAGACATATGGGCAAGAGAGCAGGGTGGAGTGTTAAAATGGCAAGCCACAGGGAGGTTTGGGTCATTCTTGCGGACAGACCGCAGGTGTTCTGCAAAGCGGTCGCCCAGTTTACGTTTGGTCTCTCCAATGTAGAGGAGACCACATTGGGAGCAACGAATGCAGTAGACTAAGTTGGGGGAAATGCAAGTGAAATGTTGCTTCCCTTGAAAGGAGTGTTTGGGCCCTTGGACGGTGAGGAGAGAGGAAGTGAAGGGGCAGGTGTTACTCCCAGGGGAGGAACATTACGGGGTAAGATATAGAGTAATGCTCCCTCTACACTGTCCCCATCAAACACTCCCAGGACAGCTACAGCACGGGGTTAGAAACAGAGTAAACTCCCTCTACACTGACCCCATCAAACACTCCCAAGACAGGTACAGCACGAGGTTTGATTCAGAGTAAATATCCCTCTACACTGACCCCATCAAACACTCCCAGGACAGGTACAGCACGAGGTTTGATTCAGAGTAAATATCCCTCAAAATCGTAAACATCAAATATTCCCTGGAAAGCTACAGCACAGGGTTAGATACAGACTAAAGCTCCCTCTATACTGTCCCCAACAAACACTCCCAGGGGAGGAACAGCACGGGGTTAGATACAGAGTAAAGCTCCCTCTGCACTGTCCCCATCAAACACTCCCAGGACAGGTACAGCACGGGGTTAGATACAGAGTAAAGCTCTCCCTACATTGTCCCCAACCAACACTCCCAGGACAGGTACAGCACCGGGTTAGATGCAAAGTAAAGCTCCCTCTACACTGTCCCCATCAAACACTCCCAGGACAGGTGCAGCACGGGGTTAGATACAGAGTAAAGCTCCCTCTACACTGACCCCAACAAACAATCCCAGGACAGGTACAGCACGGGGTTAGATACAGAGTAAAGCTCCCTCTACACTGACCCCAACAAACAATCCCAGGACAGGTACAGCACGGGGTTAGATACAGAGTAAAGCTCCCTCTACACTGTCCCCAACAGACGCTCCCAGGACAGGTACAGCACGGAATTAGATACAGAGTAAAGCTCCATCTACACTATCAACATCAAACACTACCAGGACAGGCATAGCACAGAGTTAGACACAGAGGAAAGCTCCCTCCACAGTGGCACAATCAAACACTCGCAGGACAGGTACAGCACAGGATTAGAATCAGAGTAAAGATCCCTCTACATTGTCCCCATCAAACACTCCCAGGACTGGTACAGCACAGGGATAGATACAGAGAAAAGCTCCCTCTACACTATCCCCGTCAAATACTCCCAGGGCACGTACAGCACGGGATTAGATACAGAGTAAAACTCCCTATACTCTGTCCCTATGAATAACACCCAGGACAGGTACATCACAGAGTTTGATTCAGAGCAAAGCTCCCTCCACACTGCCTCCATGAAACACTCCCAGGACAGGTACAGCACGGGGTTAGATACAGAGTAAATCTCCCACTACACTGATCCCATCAAACACTCACAGGACAGGTACCACACGGGGTTAGATACAGAGTAAATCTCCCACTACACTGACCCCATCAAACTCTCCCAGGACAGGTAACACACGGGGTTAGATACAGAGTAAAGCTCCCCCTACACCGTCCCCATCAACCACTCCCAGGACAGGTCCAGCATGGGATTAAATACAGACTAAAGCTCCCTCTACACTGACCCCAACAAACACTCCCAGGAGAGGTAATGCACGGGATTAGATACAGAGTAAAGCTCCCTCTACACTGACCCCATCAAACACTCCCAGGACAGGTACAGCACGGAGTTAGATACAGACTAAAGCTCCCTCTACACTTTCCCCATCTAACACTCCCAGGACATGTAGAGCACGGGATTAGATACAGAGTAAAGCCCCATCGACACTGTGCCCATCCAACACTCCCAGGACAGATACAGCACGGGGTTAGATACAGAGTAAAGCTCCCTCTACACTGTCCCCATCAAACACTCCCAGGACAGGTAAAGCACGGGGTTAGATACAGAGTAAATCTCCCTCTACACTGTCACAATCAAACACTCCCAGGACAGGTACAGCACGGGGTGAGATGCAGAGTAAAGCTCCCGCTACACTGTCCCATCAAACACTCCCAGGACAGATCAAGCACGGGACTAGTTACAAAGTAAAGCTCCCTCGACACTGACCCGAACAAACATTCCCAGGACTGATATAGCACGGAGTTAGATACAGAGTAAATCTCCCTCGACACTGTCCCCATAAAACACCCCCAGGACAGGTACAGCTGGGGGTTAGATACAGAGTAAATCTCCCTCTACACGATGCCCATCAAACACTCCCAGGACAGGTACAACACAGGGTTAGATACAGAGTAATCCTAACACTACACCATAACCCATCAACCACTCCCAGGACAAGTATAGCACGAGGTTAGATACAGAGTAGAGCTCCCTCTACACAGTACCCATCAAACATTCCCAGGACAGGTACAGCACAGTTAGATACAGAGTAAAGCTCCCTCTACACTGTCCCCATCAAACACTCCCTGGACACATACAGCACGGGGTTAGATACAGAGTAAAGCTCCCTCTACACTGTCCCCATCAAACACTCCCAGGATAGATCAAACACGGGGTCAGATACAGAGTAAAGGTCCCTCCACACTGTCCACAACAAACGCTCCTAGGACAAGTACACCACGGGATTAGATACAAAGCAAATCTCCCACTACACTGTCCCCATCAAACACTCCTTGGACAGGTACAGCAACAGGTGAGATACAGAGTAAAGCTCCCTCGACACTGTCCCCGTCAAACACTCCCAGGACAGATCAGTCACGGGATTAGATACAGAGTAAAGCTCCCTCGACACTGTCACCATCAAATACTCCCAGGACAGATCACGCACGGGATTAGATACAGAGTAAATCTCCCTTGACACTGACACGATGAAACATTTCCAGGACAGATACAGCACGGAGTTAGATACAGAGTAAAGCTCCCTCTACGCTGTCCCCATCAAACACTCCCAGGACAGGTACAGCACGGGGTTAGATACAGAGTAAAGCTCCCTCTACACTGACCCTATCAAACACTCCCAGGACAGGTTCTGCACGGGGTGAGATACAGAGTAAAGCTCCCTTTACACTGTCCCCATCAAACACTCCCAGGACAGTGTACAATACGGGGTGAGATACAGATTAAAGATCCCACTACACTGACCGCATCAAACACTCCCAGGACCGATAGAGCATGGGGTTAGACACAGAGTAAAGCTTCCTCTACACTGTCCCCAACAAACACTCCCAGGAGAGGAACATCACGGGATTAGATACAGAGTAAAGCCCCATCGACACTGTGCCCATCCAACACTCCCAGGACAGATACAGCATGAGTTTAGATACAGAGTAAATTTCCCTCTACACTGACCCCATCAAACACACCCAGGACAGGCACAGCACAGGTTAGATACAGAGTAAAGCTCCCTGTAAACTGAACCCATTAAATACTCCCAGGACAGGTACAGCACGGGGTTAGATACAGAGTAAAGCTCCCTCTACACTGACCCCATCAAACACTCCCAGGGCAGGTACACTGTGGGGTAAGATACAGAGGAAAGCTCCCTATACTCTGTCCCCATCAAACACTCCCAGGACAGGTACACCATGGGGTTAGATACAGAGTAAAGCTCCCTCTACACTGACCCCAACAAACAATCCCAGGACAGGTACAGCACGGGGTTAGATACAGAGTAAAGCTCCCTCTACACTGTCCCCAACAGACGCTCCCAGGACAGGTACAGCACGGAATTAGATACAGAGTAAAGCTCCATCTACACTATCAACATCAAACACTACCAGGACAGGCATAGCACAGAGTTAGACACAGAGGAAAGCTCCCTCCACAGTGGCACAATCAAACACTCGCAGGACAGGTACAGCACAGGATTAGAATCAGAGTAAAGATCCCTCTACATTGTCCCCATCAAACACTCCCAGGACTGGTACAGCACAGGGATAGATACAGAGAAAAGCTCCCTCTACACTATCCCCGTCAAATACTCCCAGGGCACGTACAGCACGGGATTAGATACAGAGTAAAACTCCCTATACTCTGTCCCTATGAATAACACCCAGGACAGGTACATCACAGAGTTTGATTCAGAGCAAAGCTCCCTCCACACTGCCTCCATGAAACACTCCCAGGACAGGTACAGCACGGGGTTAGATACAGAGTAAATCTCCCACTACACTGATCCCATCAAACACTCACAGGACAGGTACCGCACGGGGTTAGATACAGAGTAAATCTCCCACTACACTGACCCCATCAAACTCTCCCAGGACAGGTAACACACGGGGTTAGATACAGAGTAAAGCTCCCCCTACACCGTCCCCATCAACCACTCCCAGGACAGGTCCAGCATGGGATTAAATACAGACTAAAGCTCCCTCTACACTGACCCCAACAAACACTCCCAGGAGAGGTAATGCACGGGATTAGATACAGAGTAAAGCTCCCTCTACACTGACCCCATCAAACACTCCCAGGACAGGTACAGCACGGAGTTAGATACAGACTAAAGCTCCCTCTACACTTTCCCCATCTAACACTCCCAGGACATGTAGAGCACGGGATTAGATACAGAGTAAAGCCCCATCGACACTGTGCCCATCCAACACTCCCAGGACAGATACAGCACGGGGTTAGATACAGAGTAAAGCTCCCTCTACACTGTCCCCATCAAACACTCCCAGGACAGGTAAAGCACGGGGTTAGATACAGAGTAAATCTCCCTCTACACTGTCACAATCAAACACTCCCAGGACAGGTACAGCACGGGGTGAGATGCAGAGTAAAGCTCCCGCTACACTGTCCCATCAAACACTCCCAGGACAGATCAAGCACGGGACTAGTTACAAAGTAAAGCTCCCTCGACACTGACCCGAACAAACATTCCCAGGACTGATATAGCACGGAGTTAGATACAGAGTAAATCTCCCTCGACACTGTCCCCATAAAACACCCCCAGGACAGGTACAGCTGGGGGTTAGATACAGAGTAAATCTCCCTCTACACGATGCCCATCAAACACTCCCAGGACAGGTACAACACAGGGTTAGATACAGAGTAATCCTAACACTACACCATAACCCATCAACCACTCCCAGGACAAGTATAGCACGAGGTTAGATACAGAGTAGAGCTCCCTCTACACAGTACCCATCAAACATTCCCAGGACAGGTACAGCACAGTTAGATACAGAGTAAAGCTCCCTCTACACTGTCCCCATCAAACACTCCCTGGACACATACAGCACGGGGTTAGATACAGAGTAAAGCTCCCTCTACACTGTCCCCATCAAACACTCCCAGGATAGATCAAACACGGGGTCAGATACAGATTAAAGGTCCCTCCACACTGTCCACAACAAACGCTCCTAGGACAAGTACACCACGGGATTAGATACAAAGCAAATCTCCCACTACACTGTCCCCATCAAACACTCCTTGGACAGGTACAGCAACAGGTGAGATACAGAGTAAAGCTCCCTCGACACTGTCCCCGTCAAACACTCCCAGGACAGATCAGTCACGGGATTAGATACAGAGTAAAGCTCCCTCGACACTGTCACCATCAAATACTCCCAGGACAGATCACGCACGGGATTAGATACAGAGTAAATCTCCCTTGACACTGACACGATGAAACATTTCCAGGACAGATACAGCACGGAGTTAGATACAGAGTAAAGCTCCCTCTACGCTGTCCCCATCAAACACTCCCAGGACAGGTACAGCACGGGGTTAGATACAGAGTAAAGCTCCCTCTACACTGACCCTATCAAACACTCCCAGGACAGGTTCTGCACGGGGTGAGATACAGAGTAAAGCTCCCTTTACACTGTCCCCATCAAACACTCCCAGGACAGTGTACAATACGGGGTGAGATACAGATTAAAGATCCCACTACACTGACCGCATCAAACACTCCCAGGACCGATAGAGCATGGGGTTAGACACAGAGTAAAGCTTCCTCTACACTGTCCCCAACAAACACTCCCAGGAGAGGAACATCACGGGATTAGATACAGAGTAAAGCCCCATCGACACTGTGCCCATCCAACACTCCCAGGACAGATACAGCATGAGTTTAGATACAGAGTAAATTTCCCTCTACACTGACCCCATCAAACACACCCAGGACAGGCACAGCACAGGTTAGATACAGAGTAAAGCTCCCTGTAAACTGAACCCATTAAATACTCCCAGGACAGGTACAGCACGGGGTTAGATACAGAGTAAAGCTCCCTCTACACTGACCCCATCAAACACTCCCAGGACAGGTACAGCACGGAGTTAGATACAGACTAAAGCTCCCCCTACACTGTCCCCATCAAACACTCCCAGGACAGGTAGAGCACGGGATTAGATACAGAGTAAAGCCCCATCGACACTGTGCCCATCCAACACTCCCAGGACAGATACAGCATGAGTTTAGATACAGAGTAAATCTCCCTCTACACTGACCCCATCAAACACTCCCAGGACAGGCACAGCACGGGATTAGATACAAAGTAAAGCTCCCTCTACACTGACCCAAATAAACACTCCCAGGACAGGTACAGCACGGAGTTAGAAACAGAGTAAAGCTCCCTCTACACTGTCACCTTCAAACACTCCCAGGACAGGTACAGCACGGGGTTAGATACAGAGTAAAGCTCCCTCTACAGTGTCTGCATCAAACACTCCCAGGGGAGGAACATAACAGGGTTAGGTGCAGAATAAAGATCCCAGAACACTGTCCCCTTCAAACACTCCCAGGACCGTTACAGTATGGGGTTAGAAACAGAGTATAGCTCCCACTACAGTGTCCCCATCAAACACTCCTTGGACAGGTACAGCAGAGGGTGAGATACAGAGAAAAGGTCCCTCTACACTGTCACCATCAAACACTCCTAGGACAGATCAAACACGGGATTAGATACAGAGTAAAGCTCCCTCCACGCTCTCCCCATCAAATGCTCGAAGGACAGGTACAGCACGGGGTTAGATACAGAGTAAAGCTCCCTCTAAACTCTCCCCATCAATCTCTCCCAGGACAGGTACAGCACGGGGTTAGAGACAGAGTAAAGCTCTCTCTACACTGTCCCCATTAAACACTCCCAGGACAGGCACAGCACGGGGTTAGAGTCAGAGTAAAGCTCCCTCTACACGATCACCATCAAACACTCCCAGGACAGGTACATCAACAAGGTTTGATTCAGAGTAAAGCTCCCTCTACACTGTCCCTAATAAAAACTCACAGGGGAGGAACATAACAGGGATAGGTCCACAGTAAAGCTCCCTGTACACTGACCCCATCAAACACTCCCAGGACAGGTACAGTAACGGGTTAGATACAGAGTAAAGCTCCTTCTACAGTCACCATCAAACACTCCCAGGAGTAATGCTTCCTCGGGACTGTCCCCATCAAACACTCCCAGGACAGATCAAGCACGGGACTAGATACAGAGTAAAGCTCCCTCTACACTGTCACCATCAAACAGTCCCAAGACAGATCAAGCACGGGACTAGACACAGAGTAAAGCTCCATCTCCACTGTCCCCAACAGACACTCCCAGGGGAGGAACATCACCAGGTTAGATACAGAGTAAACAACCCGCTACACTGACCCCATCAAACACTCCCAGGACAGGTACAGCACAGGGTCAGATACAGAGTAAAGTTCCCTCTAGACTGTTCCCATCAAACATTCACAGGGCAGGTACACCATGGGGTAAGATGCAGAGTAAAGCTCCCTCTACACTGCCTCCATGAAACACTCCCAGGACAGGTACAGCACGAGGTAAGATACAGAGTAAAGCTCCCTTTACACTGTCCCCATCAAACACGCCTAGGACAGGTACATCATGGGGTTAGATACAGAGTACAGCTCCCTCTACACTGTCCCCATCACACATTCCCAGGACAGGTACAGCACAGGGTTAGATACAGAGCAAAGCTCCCTCTGCACCGTCCCAAACAAACACTCCCAGGACAGGTACAGCACGGGGTTAGATACAGAGTAGATCTCCCTCTACACGGTCCCCATCAAACACTACCTGGACAGGTACATCACGGGGTTAGATACAGAGTAAAGCTCCCTCAACACCGTCCCCATCAAACACTCCCACGACAGGGACATCACGGGGTTAGATACAGATTAGCGCCCCCTCTACAACGACCCCATCAAACATTACGAGGACAGGTACAGCACGGGTGAAGATACAGAGTAAAGCTCGCTCTACACAGTCCCCATCAAACGCTCCCAGGACAGGTACAGCACAGTGTTTGATTCAGAGCAAAGCTCCCTCCACACTGCCTCCATGAAACACTACCATGACAGGTACAGTACTGGGTTAGATACAGAGCAAAGCTCCCCCTACAGTGTCCCCATCAAACACTCCCAGGACAGGTACAGCACAGGGTTAGATACAGAGTAAATTTCCCTCGACAGTGTCCCAATCAAACACTCCCAGGACAGGGACATCACGAGGTTAGATACAGAGTAAAGTTCCCTCTAGACTGTTCCCATCAAACATTCA
Source organism: Isurus oxyrinchus (assembly GCA_026770705.1). NCBI lineage: Eukaryota > Metazoa > Chordata > Chondrichthyes > Lamniformes > Lamnidae > Isurus > Isurus oxyrinchus. The sequence goes on from JANJGN010000373.1 coordinate 321,802, forward strand.
CAGGGCAGGTACACCATGGGGTAAGATACAGAGTAAAGCTCCCTCTACACTGCCTCCATGAAACGCTCCCAGGACAGGTACAGCACGGGGTCAGATACAGAGTAAAGTTCCCTGTACACTGCCTCCATGAAACACTCCCAGGACAGGTACAGCATGTGGTTAGATAAAGAGTAAAGCTCCCTCGACACCGTCCCCAACAAACACACGCAGGGAATGTACACCATGGGGTTCGATACAGAGTAAAGTTCCCTCCACACTGTCCCCATCAAACACTCACAGGACAGGTACAGCACGGTGTTAGATACAGAGTAAAGCTCCCTCTACTCTGTCCCTATCAAACACTCGGAGGGCTGGTAAATCATAGGGTTTGATTCAGAGCAAAGCTCACTCCGCACTGTCCCCATCAAACACGCCTAGGACAGGTACACCTTGCGGTTAGATACAGAGTAAAGCTCCCTCTACTCTGTCCCCATCAAACAATACCAGTACGGGTACATCACAGAGTTTGATTCAGAGTAAAGCTACCACTATACTGACCACATCAAACACTCCCAGGACAGGTACAGCACGGGGTTAGATACAGAGTAAAGCTCTCTCTACACTGTCCCCATCAAGCACTCCCAGGACAGGTACAGTACGGGGCTAGATACAGAGTAAAGCTCCCCCGAAACTGTCCCCATCAAACACACCCAGGACAGGTACAGCACGGGGTGAGATACAGAGTAAAGCTCCTCCTATACTGTTCCCATCAAACATTCCCAGGACAGGTACATCACATTGTTTGATTCAGATCGAAGCTCATTCCACACTGCCTCCATGAAACACTCACAGGACAGGTACAGCACGGAGTTAGATAGAGAGTAAAGCTCCCTCTACGATATCCCCATCAAACACTCCCAGTGCAGGTACAGCACGGGGTTAGATACAAAGTAAAGCTGCCTCTACACTGTCCCCATCAAACACCCCCAAGGCAGGTACAGCAGATGGTTAGATAAAGAGTAAAGCTCCCTCGACACCGTCCCCAAAAAACACACGCAGGGACTGTACACCATGGGGTTCAATAGAGTAAACTGCCCTCTACACTGTCCCCATCAAACATTCCCAGGACAGGTACATCACGAGGTTAGATACAGAGGAAAGCTCCCCCTACACTGTTCCCATCAAACACTCCCAGGGCAGGTACAAGATGGCGTTAGATACAGAATAAAGCTCCCTATACTCGGTCCCCTTCAAACACTCTCAGGACAGGAACATCACAGTGATTGAATCAGAGCAAAGCTCCCTCCACACTGCCTCCATGACACACTCCCAGGACAGGTACAGCACGGGGTTAGATACAGAGTAAAGCTCCCTCTACATTGTCCCCCTCAAACATTCCCAGGACAGGTACAGCACGGGGTTAGATACACATTAGAGCTCCCTCTACACTGTCCCCATCAAACACGCCTAGGACAGGTACACCATGGGGTTAGATACAGAGTAAAGCTCCCTAAACTCTGTCCCCATCAAACACTCCCAGGACAGGTACATCACGGGATTAGATACAGAGTAAAGCTCCCATTACACCGTCCCCATCAAACACTCCCAGGACAGGTACAGCACGGGGTTAGATACAGAATAAAGCTCCCTCTACACTGTCCCCATCAAACACTCCCAAGGCAGGTACAGCACGGGGTTAGATAAAGAGTAAAGCTCCCTCGACACCGTCCCCAACAAACAGTCCCAGGGAATGTACACCATGGGGTTCGATACAGAGTAAACTGCCCTCTACATGGACCCAATCAAACACTCACAGGACAGGTACGGCACGGGGTTAGATACAGAGTAAAGCTCCCTCTACTCTGTCCGCATCAAACACTCAGAGGGCTGGTAAATCATAGGGTTTGTTTCAGAGCAAAGCTCCCTCCACACTGCCTCCATGTAACACTCCCAGGACAGATACAGCACAGGGTTAGATACAGAGTAGAGCTCCCTCTAAATTGTCCCCATCACACATTCCCAGGACAGGTACAGCACGGGGTTAGATACAGAGTAAAGTTCTCATTACACCGTCCCCATCAAACACTCCCAGGACAGGTACAGCACGGGGTTAGATACAGAGTATAGCTCCCTCTACACTGTCCCCATCAAACACTCCCAGGACAGGAACAGCACGGGGTTACATACAGAGTAAAGCTCCCTCTACACTGTCCCCATTAAACACTCCTAGGACAGGTACAGCACGGGGTTAGATACAGAGTAAAGCTCCCTCTACACTGTCCCCATCAAACACTCCCAGGACAGGTACAGCATGGGGTTACAGACAGAGTAAAGCTCTCTCCACACTGTCCCCATCAAACACGCCCAGGACAGGTACAGCACGGGGTTAGATACAGAGTAAAGCTCCCTCTACACTGTCCCTATCAAACACTCCCAGGACAGGTACAGCACGGGGTTAGATACTGAGTAAAGCTCCCTATACTTGGTCCCCATCAAACTCTCTCAGGACAGGTACAGCACAGTGTTTGATTCAGAGCATAGCTCGCTCCACACTGCCTCCATGAAACACCCCCAGAACAGGTACAGCTTGGGTTTACATACAGAGAAGAGCTGCCTCTACACAGTCCCCTTCAAACATTCCAAAAGCAAGTACACCATGGGGTTAGATACAGAGTAAAGCTCCCTCTAACTGTCCCCATCAAACACTCCCAGGACAGGTACAGCACGGGGTTAGACACAGAGCAAAGCTCCCTCTGCACTGAACCCATCAAACACTCCCAGGACAGGTACAGCACGGGGTTAGATACAGAGTAAAGCTCCCTCTACACTGTCCCCATCAAACACTTCCAGGACAGGTACAGCACGGGGTTAGATACAGAGTAAAGCTCCCTCTACACTGACCCCATCAAACACTCCCAGGACAGGTACATCACAGTGTATGATTCAGAGCAAAGCTCACTCCGCACTGCCGCCATGAAACAATCCCAGGACAGGTACAGACGAGTTTAGATACAGAATAGAGCTCCTTCTACACTGCCGCCATGAAACACTCCCAGGACAGGTACAGCACGGGTTTAGATACAGAGTAATGCTCACTCTGCACTGTCCACATCAAACGCTCCCAGGACAGGTCCATCACAGTGTTTGATTCAGAGCAAAGCTCCCTCCACACTGCCTCCATGAAACACTCCCATGACAGGTACAGCACAGGGTTAGATACAGAGTAGAGCTCCCTCTACACCGTCCCCATCAAACATTCTCAGGACAGGTACATCACGGGGTTAGATACAGAGTAAAGCTCCCTCTACACCGTCCCCATCAAACACTCCCACGACAGGTACATCACGGGGTTAGATACAGATTAGAGCCCCATCTACAATGTCCCCATCAAACATTACGGGGATAGGTACAGCACGGGTGAAGATACAGAGTAAAGCTCCCCCTACAGTGTCCCCATCAAACACTCCCAGGACAGGTACATCACAAGGTTAGATACAGAGTAAAGCTCCCTATACTCGATCCTCATCAAACACTCTCAGGACAGGAACATCATAGTGTTTGATTCAGAGCATAGCTCACTCCACACTGCCTCCATGAAACACCCCCAGAACAGGTACAGCATGGGTTTAGAAACAGAGTAGAGCTCCCTCAACACCGTCCCCATCAAACACTCCCAGGACAGGTACATCACGGGGTTAGATACAGATTAGCGCCCCCTCTACAATGACCCCATCAAACATTACGAGGACAGGTACAGCACGAGTGAAGATACAGAGTAAAGCAACCTCTACACTGTCCCCATCAAACACTCCAAGGACAGGGACAGCACAGTGTTCGATACAGAGTAAAGCTCCCCCTACAGTGTCCCCATCAAACACTCCCTGGACAGGTACAGCACGAGGTAAGATACAGAGTAAAGCTCCCTCTACACAGTCCCCATCAAACGCTCCCAGGACAGGTACAGCACAGTGTTTGATTCAGAGCAAAGCTCCCTGTACTCGATCCCCATCAAATACCCCCAGGACAGGAACAGCACGGGGTAAGATACAGAGTAAAGCTCACTCTACACTGTCCCCATCAAACACTCCCAGGACAGGTACAGCACGGGGTTAGAAACAGAGTAAAGCTCCCTCTACACCGTCCCCATCAAACACTCCCACGACAGGTACATCACGGGGTTAGATACAGATTAGCACCCCCTCTACAATGTCCCCATCAAACACTCCCAGGACAGGTACATCACGGGGTTAGATACAGATTAGCGCCCCCTCTACAATGTCCCCATCAAACATTACGAGGATAGGTACAGCTCGGGTGAAGATACAGAGTAAAGTTCCCTATATTCAATCCCCATCAAACACTCTCAGGACAGGAACGTCATAGTGTTTGATTCAGAGCATAGCTCACTCAACACTGCCTCCATGAAACACCCCCAGAACAGGTACAGCATGGGTTTAGATACAGAGTAGAGCTCCCTCAACACTGTCCCCATCAAACATTCCCAGCACAGGTACAGCACGGGGTTAGATACAGAGCTAAGCTCCCTCTACACTGTCCCAATCAATCACTCCCAGGACTGGTACATCACAGGGTTTGATTCAGAGCAAAGCTCCCACCACACTGCCTCCATGAAACACTCCCATGACAGGTACAGCACGGGGTTAGATACAGAGTAAAGCTCCCTCTGCACCGTCCCCATCAAACACTCCCAGGAAAGGTACAGCACGGGGTTAGATACAGAGTAAAGCACCCTCTACAACGTCCCCATCAAACACTCCCAGGACAGGTACAGCATGGGGTTAGATACAGAGTAAAGTTCCCTCTACATTGTCCCATTCAAACACTCCCAGGGCAGGTACACCATGGGGATAGATACAGAGTAAAGATCCCTCTACACTGTTCCCATCAAACACGCCCAGGACAGGTACAGCACAGCGTTAGATACAGAGTAGAGCACCCACTACACTGTCCAAATCATACACTCCCACGACAGGTACATCACGGGGTTAGATTCAGAGCAAAGCTCCCTCCACACTGCCTCCATGAAACATTCCCAGGACTGGTACAGCACGGGGTTAGATACAGAGTAAAGCTCCCTCTAAACTCTCCCAATCAAACATTCCGAGGACACGTACAGCACGGGGTTAGATACAGAGTAGAGCTCCCTCTAAGCTGTCCCCATCACACATTCCCAGGACAGCGCAGCACGGGGTTAGATACAGAGTAAAGCTCCCTCTACACCGTCCCCATCAAACACTCCCACGACAGGTACATCACGGGGCTAGGTACAGATAACACCCCGTCTAAAATGACCCCATCAAACATTACGAGGACAGGTACAGCACAGGTGAAGATACAGAGTAAAGCTCCCCCTACAGTGTCCCCATCAAACATTCCCAGGACAGGTACAGCAAGGGGTTAGATACAGATTAAAGTTCCCTCGACACTGTCCCAATCAAACACTCCCAGGACAGGTACATCGCGAGGTGAGATACAGAATAAAACTCCCTATACTCGATCCCCATCAAACACTCCCAGGAGAGGAACAGCACGGGGTTAGATACAGAGTAAAGCTCACTCTACACTGTCCCCATCAAACACTCCCAGGACAGGTACAGCACGGGGTAAGAAACAGAGTAAAGCTCCCTCTACACTGTCCCCATCAAACACTCCCAGGACAGGTACAGCATTGGTTTAGATACAGAGTAGAGCTCACTCTACACTGACCCCATCAAACAGTCCCACGGCAGGTACACCATGGGGTTAGATCCAGAGTAAAGCTCCCTCTACACTGTTCCCATCAAACATGCCCCGGACAGGTACATCACGGGGTTAGATACAGAGTAAAGCTCACTCTACACTGTCCGCATCAAACACTCCCAGGACAGGTACAGCACGGGGTTAGAAACAGAGTAAAGCTCCCTCTACACCGTCCCCATCAAACACTCCCACGACAGGTACATCTCGGGGTTAGATACAGATTAGCGCCCCCTCTTCAACGTCCCCATCAAACATTATGAGGATAGGTACAACACGGGTGAAGATACAAAGTAAAGCTCCCCCTACAGTGTCCCCATCAAACACTCCCAGGACAGGTACAGCACAGGGTTAGATACAGAGTAAATTTCCCTCGACAGTCTCCCAATCAAACACTCCCAGGACAGGTACATCACGAGGTTAGATACAGAGTAAAGTTCCCTCTGGACTGTTCCCATCAAACATTCACAGGGCAGGTACACCATGGGGTAAGATACAGAGTAAAGCTCCCTCTACACTGCCTCCATGAAACGCTCCCAGGACAGGTACAGCACGGGGTCAGATACAGAGTAAATTTCCCTCTACACTGCCTCCATGAAACACTCCCAGGACAGGTACAGCATGTGGTTAGATAAAGAGTAAAGTTCCCTCCACACTGTCCCCATCAAACACTCACAGGACAGGTACGGCACGGTGTGAGATACAGAGTAAAGCTCCCTCTACTCTGTCCCTATCAAACACTCGGAGGGCTGGTAAATCATAGGGTTTGATTCAGAGCAAAGCTCACTCCACACTGCCTCCATGAAACACTCCCAGGACAGGTACAGCACGGGGTGAGATACAGAGTTAAGCTCCCTCTACACTGTCCCCATCAAACATTCCCAGGACAGGTACAGCACGGGGTTAGATACACAGTAGAGCTCCCTCTACACTGTCCCCATCAAACACGCCTAGGACAGGTACACCATGGGGTTAGATACAGAGTAAAGCTCCATCTAATCTGTCCCCATCAAACAATACCAGTACGGGTACATCACAGAGTTTGATTCAGAGTAAAGCTACCACTATACTGACCACATCAAACACTCCCAGGACAGGTACAGCACGGGTTAGATACAGCGTAAAGCTTTCTCTACACTGTCCCCATCAAACACACCCAGGACAGGTACAGCACAGGGTTAGATACAGAGTAAAGCTCCCGCTACACCATCCCCATCAAACATTCCAAGGTCAGGTACAGGACGGGGTTAGATACACATTAGAGCTCCCTCTACACTGTCCCCATCAAACACGCCTAGGACAGGTACACCATGGGGTTAGATACAGAGTAAAGCTCCCTAAACTCTGTCCCCATCAAACACTCCCAGGACAGGTACATCACGGGATTAGATACAGAATAAAGCTCCCTCTACAATGTCCCCATCAAACATTACGAGGACAGGTACAGCACGGGGTAAGATACAGTGTACAGCACCCTCTACACTATCCCCATCAAACACTCCCAGGACAGGTACAGCATGGGGTTAGATACAGACCCAAGCACCCTGTACACCGTCCCCATCAAACATTCCCAGGACAGTGACATCAAATTGTTTGATTCAGAGCAAAGCTACCACTATACTGACCACATCAAACACTCCCAGGACAGGTAAGCACGGGGTTAGATACAGACTAAAGCTCCCTCAACACCGTCCCCATCAAACACTCCCTGGACAGGTACAGCACGAGGTAAGATACAGAGTAAAGCTCACTCTACACAGTCCCCATCAAATGCTCCCAGGACAAGTGCAGTACAGTGTTTGATTCAGAGCAAAGCTCCCTGTACTCGATCCCCATCAAACACTCCCAGGACAGGAACAGCACGGGGTTAGATACAGGGTAAAGCTCCCCCAATACTGTCTCCATCAAACACACCAAGGACAGGAACATCAATATGTTTGATTCAGAGCAAAGCTCACTCCACCCTGCCTCCATGAAACACACCCCAGGACAGGTACATCACGGGGTTAGATACAGAGCAGAGCTCCCTCTACACTGTCCCCATCAAACACTCCCACGACTGGTACAGCATGGGGTTAGATACAGAGTAAAGCTCCCCCAATACTGTCCCCATCAAACACTCCCAAGACAGGTACATCAATTTGTTTGATTCAGAGCAAAGCTCACACCACACTCCCTCCATTAAACACTCCAGGGACAGGGATAGCACAGGGTTAGATACAGAGCAGAGCTCCCTCTAAACTGTCACCATCAAACACTCCCAGGACAGGTACAGCACGGGGTTAGATACAGAGTAAAGATCCCTCTACACTGTCCACATCAAACACTCCCAGGACTGGTACATCACAGGGTTTGATTCAGAGCTAAGCTCCCTCCACACTGCCTCCATGAAACATTCACAGGACAGGTACAGCACGGGGTTAGATACAGAGTAAAGCTCCCTCTACGCCGTCCCAAAGAAACACTCACAGGACAGGTACAGCACGGGGTTAGATACAGAGCAAAGCTCCCATTACACCGTCCCCATCAAACACTCACAGGACAGGTATGGCACGGGGTTAGATACAGAGTAAAGCTCCCTCTACTCTGTCCGCATCAAACACTCGGAGGGCTGGTAAATCATAGGGTTTGATTCAGAGCAAAGCTCCCTCCACACTGCCTCCATGAAACACTCCCAGGACAGGTACATCATGGGGTTCGATACAGAGTAAACTGCCCTCTACATGGACCCAATCAAACACTCACAGGACAGGTACGGCACGGGGTTAGATACAGAGTAAAGCTCCCCCGACACTGTTCCCATCAAACACTCCCAGGGCAGGTACATCATAGAGTTAGATACACAATAAAGCTCCCGATACTCGGTCCCCATCAAACACTCTCAGGACAGGAACATCACAGTGATTGAATCAGAGCAAAGCACACTCCACACGGCCTCCATGAAAAACTCCCAGGACAGGTACAGCACGGGGTTAGATACAGAGTAAAGCTCCCTCTGCACTGTCCCCATCAAACATTCCCAGGACAGGTACAGCACGGGGTTAGATACAGAGTAAAGCTCCCTCTACTCTGTCCCCAACAAACACTCCCAGGACTGGTACGTCATAGGGATTGATTCAGAGCAAAGCTCCCTCCACACTGTCTCCATGAAACAATCACCGGACAGGTACAGCACGGGATTAGATACAGAGAAAAGCTACCACTATACTGTCCACATGAAACACTCCCAGTGAAGGTAGACCATGGGGTTAGATACAGAGTAAAGCTCCCTCTAAACTGTCCCCATCAAACACTCCCAGGGCAGGTACACCATGGGGTTAGATACAGAGTAAAGTTCCCTCTACACTGTCCCCATCAAACACTCACAGGACAGGTACGGCACAGAGTTAGATACAGAGTAAAGCTTCCCCTCCACTGTCCCCATCAAACACTCCCAGGACAGGAACATCATAGTGTTTGATTCAGAGCAAAGCTCCCTCCACACTGTCCCCATCAAACACTCCCAGCGCAGGTGCACCATGGGGTTAGATACAGAGTAAAGCTCCCTCGACATCGGCCCCAACAAACACACACAGGGAATGTACACCATGGGGTTCGATACAGAGTAAAGCTCCCCCTACAGTGTCCCCATCAACACTCCCAGGACAGGTACATCACGGGTTATATACGGAATAAAGCTCCCTCTACAATATCCCCATGAAACACTCCCAGGACAGGTACAGCACAGGGTTAGATACAGAGTAAAGTTCCCTCTACACTGTCCCCATCACACATTCCCAGGGCTGGTAAATCATAGGGTTTGATTCAGAGCAAAGCTCCCTCCACACTGCCTCCATGAAACACTCCCAGGACAGGTACAGCATGGGGTTAGATACAGAGTAAAGCTCCCGCTACACTGTTCCCATCAAACACTCCCAGGGCAAGTATAGCACGGGGTTAGATACAGACCAAAGCACCCTGTACACCGTCCCCATCAAACATTCCCAGGACAGTGACATCAAATTGTTTGATTCAGAGCAAAGCTACCACTATACTGACCACATCAAACACTCCCAGGACATGTACAGCACGGGGTTAGATACAGAGTAAAGCTCCCTCTACACTGTCCCAATCAAACATTCCCAGGACACATACAGCACGGGGTTAGATACATTGTAGAGAAAATAATGGAGGGGTGGAGATTGGAAGCAAAATTAATAAAGTTTTCCAAGTCCCGACGAGAGCACGGAGCGGCACCGAAGTAATCATCGATGTACCGGAGAAAAAGTTGTGGAAGGGGGCCGGGGTAGGACTGGAACAAGGAATGTTCCACATACCCCATAAAGAGACAGGCATAGCTGGGGCCCATGCGGGTACGCCCTAGGAGTGTTTGATGGGGTCAGTGTTGTGGGAGCTTTACTCTGTATCGAACCCCGCGCTGTACCTGTCCAGGGAGTGTTTGATGGGGACGGTGTAGAGGGAGTTTTACTCTGTATCTAACCCTGTGCTGTACCTGTCCAGGGAGTGTTTGATGGGGACGGTGTAGAGGGAGCTTTACTCTGTATCTAACCGTGCGCTGTACCTGTCCTGGGAGTGTTCTATGGAGTCAGTGTAGACGGAGCTTTACTCTATATCTAATCCCATGCTGTATCTCTCCTGGGAGTATTTGATGGGGTCAGTGTCGAGGGAGATGTACTCTGTATGTAATCCCATGCTGTACCTATCCTGGAAGTGTTTGATGGAGACAGTGTGGATGGATCTTTTCTCTGTATCGAACCCCGTGCTGTACCTGTCCTGGGAGTGTTTGATGGGGACAGTGGAGAGGGAGCTTTACTCTGTATGTAACCCCGTGCTGTACCTGCCCTGGGAGTCTCTGATGGGGACAGTCCAGAGGCCGCTTTTCTCTGTATCTCACCCTGTACTGTATCTGTCATTGGAGTGTTTCATGGAGACAGCGTGGATGGAGCTTTACTCTATATCTTAAACCGTGCTGCACCAGTCCTGCGAGTGTTTGATGGGGTCAGTGTAGGGGGAGCTTTACTCTGTATGTAATCCCGTGCTGTACCTGTCCTGGGAGTGTTTGATGTTGACAGTGCAGAGAGAGCTTTACTCTGTATATAATACCGTACTGAACAAGCCCCAGGAGTGTTTGATGGGGACAGTGTAGAGGGAGCTTTACTCTGTATCTAATAACGTACTGAACAATGTTCTGTTGAAGGGTCATGAGGACTCGAAACGTCAACTCTTTTCTTCTCCGCCGATGCTGCCAGACCTGCTGAGTTTTTCCAGGTAATTCTGTTTTTGTTTTGGACTTCCAGCATCCGCAGTTTTTTTTGTTTTTAAGCGCTTGGAGTGTTTGATGGGGTCAGTGTGGTGGGAGCTTTACTCTGTATCTAATCCCGTGCTGTATTGCTCCTGGGAGTGTTTGATGGTGGCAGTGTAGGGGGAGCTTTCATCTGTATCTAAACCTGTGCTGCACCTGGGCTGGGAGTATTTGATGGGGACAGTCTAGAGGCCGCTTTTCTCTGTATCTAAGCCTGTACTATATCTGTGAAGTAACTGTCCTGGGGGTGTTTCATGGGATCAGTTTGAGGGAGCTTTTCTCTGTATCTAACCCCGTGCTGTACCTGTCCTGGGAGTGTTTGATGGGGACAGTGGAGAGGGAGCTTTACTCTGTACCTAACCCCGTGCTGTACCTGTCTTGGAAGTGTTTGATGGGGACAGTCTAGAGGCCGCTTTTCTCTGTATCTAAGCCTGTACTATATCTGTGAAGTAACTGTCCTGGGGGTGTTTCATGGGATCAGTTTGAGGGAGCTTTTCTCTGTATCTAATCCCGTGCTGTACCTGTCCTGGGAGTGTTTGATGGGGACAGTGTACAGGAAGCTTTCCTATGTATCTAAACCTGTGCCGTACCTGTCTTGGAAGTGTTTGATGGGGACAGTGCAGAGGGACCATTACTCTGTATCTAACCCCATGCTGTAGCTGCCCTGGGAGTCTCTGATGGGGACAGTGTAGTAGGAGCTTTACTCTGTATCTAACCCTGTGCTGCACTTGCACTGGGAGTGTTTGATGGGGACCGTGTAGGGGGAGATTTACTCTGTATTTAACTGCGAGCTGTACCTGTCCTGGGAGTGTTTGATTGGGGTCACTGTAGAGGGAGCTTTTCTCTGTATCTATCCCTGTGCTGTAACTGTCCTGGGAGTGTTTGATGGGGACAGTGTAGAGGGAGCTTTACTCTGTATCTAACCCCGTGCTGTACCTGTCCTGGGAGTATTTGATGGGGACAGCGTACAGGAAGCTTTCCTCTGTATCTAACCTTGTGCTGTACCTGTCCAGGGCGTGTTTGATGGGATCAGTGAAGAGGGTGCTTTACTCTGTATCTAATCCTGTGCTGTATCGCTCCTGGGAGTGTTTGATGGGGACAGTGTAGAGGGAGATTTACTCTGTATCTAACCCCGTGCTGTACCTGTCCTGGGAGTGTTTGATGGGGACAGCGTAGAGGGAGCTTTACTCTGCATCTAACACCGTATTGTTCCTCCCCTGGGAGTGTTTGTTGGGCACAGTGCAGAGGGAGCTTTACTCTGTATCTAAACCCGTGCTGTACCTGTGCAGGGCTTGATTGATGGGGTCAGTCTGGTGGGAGCTTTACTCTGTATCTAACCCCGTGATGTACCTGTCCTGGGAGTGTTTGATAGGGTCAGTGTAGAGGGAGCTTTACTCTGTATCTAACCCTGTGCTGTTCCGCTCCTGGGAGTGTTTGATGGGGACACTGTATAGGGAGCTTTACTCTGTATCTAACCCAATGCTGTACCTGCCCTGGGAGTGTTTGATGGGGACAGTGTAGAGGGATCTTTACTCAGTATCTAACCTCGTACTGTAACTGTCCTGGGAGTGCTTGAATGCAACAGTGTGGATGGAGCTTTACTCTGTAACCAACCTGTGCTGTACCTGTCCTGGGAGTGTTTGATGGGGACAGTGTAGAGGGAGCTTTACTCTGTATGTAACCCCGTGCTGTACCTGTCCTGGGAGTGTTTGATGGGGACAGTGTACAGGAAGCTTTCCTCTGTATCTAACCCCGTGCTGCACCTGGGCTGGGAGTATTTGATGGGGACAGTCTAGAGGCCGCTTTTCTCTGTATCTAAGCCTGTACTGTATTTGTGAAGTAACTGTCCTGGCTGTGTTTGATGGGATCAGTTTGAGGGTGCTTTACTCTGTATCTAATCCCGTGCTGTATGGCTCCTGGGAGTGTTTGATGGGGTCAGTGCAGAGGGAGCATTACTCTGTATCTATCCTCGTGCTGTCCCTGGACTGGGAGTCCTTGGTAGAGACAGTGCAGAGGGAGATTTACTCTGTATCTCACCTTCAGCTGTACCTGTCCTGGGAGTGTTTGATGGGGACAGTGTACAGGAAGCTTTCCTATGTATCTAAACCTGTGCCATACCTGTCTTGGAAGTGTTTGATGGGGACAGTGTAGAGGGAAATCCACTCTGTATCTAATCCCGTGCTGTACCTGTCTTGGAAGTGTTTGATGGGGACAGTGTAGAGGGAAATTCACTCTGTATCTATCCCGTGCTGTCCCTGGACTGGGAGTGTTTGATGGGCATAGTGTAGAGTGAGCTTTACACAGTATCGACCCCCGTGCTTTCCCTGGACTGGGAGTATTTGGTGTGGACAGTCTAGAAGAGGCTTTAGTCAGCAACCATCCCTGTGCTGTACCTGTCCAGGGTGTGTTTGATGAGGACAGTGTAGAGGGAGCTTTACTCTGTATCTAATCCCCTGCTGTACCTGCCCTGGGAGTGTTTGATGGGGACAGTGTAGAGGGAGCTTTACTCTGTATCTAACCCTGTGTTGTAACTGTCCTGGGAGTGTTTGATGGGGACAGTGTAGAGGGAGCTTTACTCTGTATCTAACCCCGTGCTGTACCTGTCCTGGGAGTGTTTGATGGGGACAGTGTAGAGGGAGCTTTACTCTGTATCTAACCTTGTGCTGTACCTGTCCAGGGCGTGTTTGATGGGATCAGTGTAGAGGGTGCTTTACTCTGTATCTAATCCTGTGCTGTATCGCTCCTGGGAGTGTTTGATGGGGACAGTGTAGAGGGTGATTTACTCTGTATTTAACCGCGTGCTGTACCTGTCCTGGGAGTGTTTGATGGTGGAAGTGTAGAGGGAGCTTTCCTCTGTATCTAAACCTGGGCTGGGAGTATTTGATGGTGGCAGTTTAGAGGCCGATTTCCTCTGTATCTAAGCCTGTGCTGTATCTATGATGTACCATCCTGGGAGTGTTTGATGGGGACAGGGTAGAGGGATGTTTAATCAGTATGTAATCCCGTGCTGTATCTGCACTGGGAGTGTTTGATGGGGTCAGTGCAGAGGGAGCTTTACTCTGTGTCTAACTGCGTGCTGTACCTGTCCTGGGAGTGTTTGATGGGGACAGTGTAGAGGGAGCTCTCCTCTGTATCTAACCCTGTGTTGTAACTGTCCTTGGAGTGCTTGATGGGCATAATGTAGAGGGAGCTTTACTCTGTATCTAAACCCGTGCTGTAGCTGCCCTGGGAGTCTCTGATGGGCACAGTGTACTTGGAGCTTTACTCTATACCTAACCCTGTGCTGCACTTGCACTGGGAGTCTTTGATGGGGACAAAGTAGAGGGAGATTTACACTGTATCTAACCTCGAGCTGTACCTGTCCTGGCAGTGGTTGATTGCAACAGTGTGGATGGAGCTTTACTCAGTATCTAACGCAGTGGTGTATCTGTCCTGGGAGTGTTTGATGCGGACAGTGTAGAGGGAGCTTTACTCTGTATCTAATCCCGTACTGAACAAGCCCTAGGAATGTTTGATGGGGTCAGTACACGGGATTACATACAGAGTAAAGCTCCCTGTACACTGTCCCCATCAAACACTCCCAGGACAGGTACATCACAGGGTATGATTCAAAGTAAAGCTCCCTCCACTGTCTCCATGAAAAACTCAAACGACAGATACAGTACAGGCTTAGATACTGATAAAAGCGCCCTCTAGACTGTCCCCATCAAACACTCCCCGGGCAAGTGCAGCACGGGGTTAAATACAGAGTAAAGCTCCCTCCACACAGTCCCCATCAAACACTCTCATGGGAGGAACATCACGGGGTTAGATACAGAGTAAAGCTCCACCTACACTGTCCCCATCAAACACACCGAGGACAGGTAAAGCACAGGGTAAGATACAGATTAAAGCTCCATCCACACTGTCCCTATCAAACACTCCCAGTGCACGAGCAGCACAGGGTTAGATACAAAGTAAAGCTCCCTCTGCACTGTCCCCATCAAACACTCCCAAGACAGGTACAGCACGGAGTTAGATACAGAGTAAAACTCCATCTACACCGTCCCCATCAAACACTCCCAGGACAGGTACAGCATGGGGTTAGATACAGAGTAAAGCTCCCTCTACACTGACCCCATCAAACACTCCCAGGACAGGTACAGCACGGTGTTAGATACAGAGTAAAGCTCCCTCTACACCGTCCCCATCAATCACTCCCAGGACAGGTACAGCACGGGGTTAGATACAGAGTAAAGCTCCCTCGACACTGACCCCATCAAACACTCCCAGGACAGGTACAGCACGGGGTTAGATACAGAGTAAATCTCCCTCTACACCGTCCCCATCAATCACTCCCAGGACAGGTACAGCACCGGGTTAGATACAGAGTAAAACTCCCTCTACACTGACCCCATCAAACACTCCCAGGACAGGTACAGCACGGGGTTAGATACAGAGTAAAGCTCCCTCGACACTGACCCCATCAAACACTCCCAGGACAGACACAGCACAGGGTTAGATACAGAGTAAAGCTCCCTCCACACTGTCACAATCAAACACTCCCAGGACAGATACAAAAACAAAAAACTGCGGTGCTGGAAATCCAAAACAAAAACAGAATTACCTGGAAAAACTCAGCAGGTCTGGCAGCATCGGCGGAGAAGAAAAGAGTCGACGTTTCGAGTCCTCATGACCCTTCGACAGAACTAGGTGAATCCCAGGAATGGTTGAAATATAAGCTGGTTTAAGGTGTTGGGGTGGGGCTGGGGGGGCTGGGGGAGGGGTCATTGGGTTGGGGGAGAGAAGTGGAGGGGGGGCGGTGTGGTTGTAGGGACAAACAAGCAGTGATAGGAGCAGATCATCAAAAGATGTCACAGACAACAGAACAAAAGAACACATAGGTATCGAAGTTGGTGATATTATCTAAACGAATGTGCTAATTAAGAATGGATGGTAGGGCACTCGAGGTACAGCTCTAGTGGGGGTAGGGAGAGCATAAAAGATGTTAAAATATTTAAAAATAATGGAAATAGGATGGAAAAAGAAAAATCTATATAATTCATTGGAAAAAAACAAAAGGAAGGAGGAAGAAACATGGGTTGGGGGGGCCATGGGGATGGGGGAGGGAGCTCACGACCTAAAGTTGTTGAATTCAATATTCAGACCGGAAGGCTGTAAGGTGCCTAGTCGGAAGATGAGGTGCTGTTCCTCCAGTTTGCGTTGGGCTTCACTGGAACAATGCAGCAAGCCAAGGACAGACATGTGGGCAAGAGAGCAGGGTGGAGTGTTAAAATGGCAAGCGACAGGGAGGTCTGGGTAATGCTTGCGGACAGACCGCAGGTGTTCTGCAAAGCGGTCGCCCAGTTTACGTTTGGTCTCTCCAATGTAGAGGAGACCACATTGGGAGCAACGAATGCAGTAGACTAAGCTGGGGGAAATGCAAGTGAAATGCTGCTTCACTTGAAAGGAGTGTTTGGGCCCTTGGACGGTGAGGAGAGAGGAAGTGAAGGGGCAGGTGTTACATCTTTTGCGTGGGCATGGGGTGGTGCCATAGGAGGGGGTTGAGGAGTAGGGGGTGATGGAGGAGTGGACCAGGGTGTCCCGGAGGGAGCGATCCCTACGGAATGCCGATAAGGGGGGTGAAGGGAAGATGTGTTTGGTGGTGGCATCATGCTGGAGTTGGCGGAAATGGCGGAGGATGATCCTTTGAATGCGGAGGCTGGTGAGGTGATAAGTGAGGACAAGGGGGACCCTATCATGTTTCTGGGAGGGAGAGGAAGGCGTGAGGGTGGATGCGCGGGAGATGGGCCGGACACGGTTGAGGGCCCTGTCAACAACCGTGGGTGGAAAACCTCGGTTAAGGAAGGAGGAGGACATGTCAGAGGAACCGTTTTTGAAGGTAGCATCATCGGAACAGATGCAACGGAGGCGACGGAACTGGGAGAATGGGATGGAGTCCTTACAGGAAGCGGGGTGTGAGGAGCTGTAGTCGAGGTAGCTGTGGGAGTCGGTGGGTTTGTAATGGATATTGGTGGACAGTCTATCACCAGAGATTGAGACAGAGAGGTCAAGGAAGGGAAGGGAAGTATCAGAGATGGACCACGTGAAAATGATGGAGGGGTGGAGATTGGAAGCAAAATTAATAAATTTTTCCAAGTCCCGACGAGAGCATGAAGCGGCACCGAAGTAATCATCGATGTACCGGAGAAAGAGTTGTGGAAGGGGGCCGGAGTAGGATTCGAATAAGGAATGTTCCACATACCCCATAAAGAGACAGGCATAGCTGGGGCCCATGCGGGTACCCATAGCCACACCTTTTATTTGGAGGAAGTGAGAGGAGTTGAAGGAGAAATTGTTCAGTGTGAGAACAAGTTCAGCCAGACGGAGGAGAGTAGTGGTGGATGGGGATTGTTCGGGCCTCTGTTCGAGGAAGAAGCTAAGGGCCCTCAGACCATCCTGGTGGGGATGGAGGTGTAGAGGGATTGGACGTCCATGGTGAAGAGGAAGCGGTTGGAGCCAGGGAACTGGAAATTGTTGATGTGATGTAAGGTGTCAGAGGAATCACGGATGTAGGTGGGAAGGGACTGGACAAGGGGAGAGAGAAGGGAGTCAAGATAACGAGAAATGAGTTCTGTGGGGCAGGAGCAAGCTGAGACGATCGGTCAACCGGGACAGTTCTGTTTGTGGATTTTGGGAAGGAGGTAGAAGCGGGCCGTCCGAGGTTGGGCGACTATCAGGTTGGAAGCTGTGGGAGGGAGATCCCCAGAGGAGATGAGGTCAATGACAGTCCTGGAAACAATGGCTGTTTGTTCAGTGGTGGGGTCATGGTCCACGGAGAGGTCAGAGGAAGTGTCTGCGAGTTGACGCTCAGCCCAGGACAGGTACAGCATGGGGTAAGATACAGAGTAAAGCTCCCTCTGCACTGTCCCCATCAAACACTCCCAGGACAGGGACAGCATGGGGTTAGATACAGAGTAAAGCTCCCTCTACACTGTCCCCATCAAACACTCCCAGGACAGGTATAGCATGGGATTAGATACAGAGTAAAGCTCCCTAAACTCTGTCCCTATGAAACACACCCAGGACAAGTACATCATAGGGTTTGATTCAGAGCAAAGGTCCCTCCACACTGCCTCCATGAAACACTCCCAGGACAGGTACAGCACGGGGTTAGATACAGATTAAAGCTCTCTCTACACGGTCCCCATCAAACACTCCCAGGACAGGTACAGCACAGGGTTAGATACAGAGTAAAGCTCCCTCTACACTGTCCCCGTCAAATACTCCCAGGGCAGATACAGCACGGGGTTAGATATAGAGTAAAACTCCCTCGACACCATCCCCATCAAACACTCCCAGGGCAGGTACAGCACATGGTTAGATACAGAGTAAAGCTCCCTCTACACTGTCCCCGTCAAACACTCCCAGGGTAGTTACAGCAGGGGGTCAGAAACAGAGTAAAGATCCCTCCAAACTGTCTGCAGCAAACACTCACAGGACAGGTACAGCACGGGATTAGGTACAGAGTGAATCTCCCTCTACACTGGTCACATCAATCAATCCCAGGAGAGGTACAGCACAGGCTTAGATACTGAGTAAAGCTCCCTCTACACCGTCCCCATCAAGCACTCTCAGGGCAGGTACACCATTGGGTTAGATACAGAGTAAAGCTCCCTCTACACTGTCCCCATTAAACACTCCCATGACAGGTACAGCACGGGGTTAGATACAGAGTAAAGCTGCCTCTACACTGTCCCCATCAAACACTCCCAGGACAGGTACAGCACGGGGTTAGATACAGAGTAAAGCTGCCTCTACACTGTCCCCATCAAACACTCCCAGGACAGGTACAGCACGGGGTTAGATACAGAGAAAAGCTGCCTCTACACTGTCCCCATCAAACACTCCCAGGACAGGTACAGCACGGGGTTAGATATAGAGTAAAGATCCCTGTACAGTGTATGCATCAAACACTCCCAGGACTGATAGAGCACGGGATTAGATCCAAATTAAAGCGCCCTCTACACTGTCCCCAACAAACACTCCCCGGGGTGGAACATAACAGGGTTAGGTACCGAATAAAGCTCCCTCTCCACTGTCCCCAACAGACATTCCCAGGGGAGTAACATCACGGGGTTAGATACAGAGTAAAGAACCCTCTACACTGAACCCATCAAACACTCCCAGGACAAATAAAACACGGGGTTAGATACAGAGTAAATCCGCCTCTACACTGTCCCCATCAAACACACCCAGGACAGGTACAGCATGGGGTTAGATACAGAGTAAATCTCCCACTACACTGATCCCATCAAACACTCCCAGGACAGGTATCGCACAGGGTTAGATACAGAGTAAATCTCCCTCTACACTGACCCCATCAATCACTCCCAGGACAGGAAACACACGGGGTTAGATACAGAGTAAAGCTCCCTCCACACTGCCTCCATGAAACACTCCCAGGACAGATGCAGCACGGGGTGAGATACAGAGTAAAGCTCTCGCTACACTGTCCCATCAAACACTCCCAGGACAGATCAGTCACCGGATTAGATAAAATATAAAGCTCCCTCTACACAGTCACCATCAAACACTCCCAGGACAGTTCAAGCACGGGACTAGTTACAAAGTAAAGCTCCCTCGACACTGACCCGAACAAACATTCCCAGGAATGATATAGCACGGAGTTAGATACAGAGTAAATCTCCCTCTACACTGTCCCCATAAAACACTCCCAGGACAGGTACAACACAGGGTTAGATACAGAGTAAAGCTCTCACTACACTGTCCCCATCAAACACTCCCAGGACAGGTACAGCACGGGGTTAGATACAAAGTAAAGGTCCCTCTACACTGTCCCCATCAAACTCTCCCAGGACAGGTACAGCACGGGGTTAGATACAGAGTAAATCTCCCTCTACACTGTCCCCGTCAAACACACCCAGGACAGGTACAGCACGGGGTTAGATACAGAGTAAATCTCCCTCTACACTGTCCCCATCAAACTCTCCCAGGACAGGCACAGCACGGAGTTAGATACAGAGTAATGCTCCCTCTACACTGTCCCCATCAAACTCTCCCAGGACAGGTACAGCACGGGGTTAGATACAGAGTAAATCTCCCTCTACACTGTCCCCGTCAAACACACCTAGGACAGGTACAGCACGGGGTTAGATACAGAGTAAATCTCCCTCTACACCGTCCCCATCAAACTCTCCCAGGACAGGCACAGCATGGTGTTAGATACAGAGTAAAGCTCCCTATACTCTGTCCCCATCAAACAGGCCCAGGACAAATACAGCACGGGGTTAGATACACAGTAGAGCTCCCTCTACACTGTCCCCATCAAACACGCCTAGGACAGGTACACCATGGGGTTAGATACAGAGTAAAGCTCCCTATACTCTGTCCCTATCAAACACTCCCCGGACAGGTACATTACGAGGTTAGATACAGAATAAATCTCCCTCTACTCTGTCCCCATCAAACAATCCCAGTACTGGTACATCACAGAGTTTGATTCAGAGTAAAGCTACCACTATACTGACCACATCAAACACTCCCAGCACAGGTACAGCACGGGGTTAGATACAGAATAAAGCTCCCTCTACACTGTCCCCATCAAACACTCCCAGGACAGGTACAGCACGGGGTTAGATACAGAGTAAAGCTCCCTCTACACTGTCCCCATCAAGCACTCCCAGGACAGGTACAGCACGGGGTTAGATACAGAGTAAAGCTCCCTCTACACTGTCCCCGTCAAACACTCCCAGGACAGGTACAGCACGGGGTTAGATACAGAGTAAAGCTCCCCCTATACTGTCCCCATGAAACACACCCAGGACAGGTAGAGCACAGGGTTAGATACAGAGTAAAGCTCCCTCTACACTGTCCCCGTCAAACACTCCCAGGACAGATCAGTCACGGGATTAGATACAGAGTAAAGCTCCCTCGACACTGTCCCCGTCAAACACTCCCAGGACAGATCAGTCACGGGATAAGATACAGAGTAAAGCTCCCTCGACACTGTCACCATCAAATACTCCCAGGACAGATCACGCACGGGATTAGATACAGAGTAAAGCTCACTCGACACTGGCCCCGTCATACACTCCCAGGACAGGTACAGCACGGGGTTAGATACAGAGTAAAGCTCCCCCTACACTGTCCCCATCAAACACTCCCAGGACAGGTACAGCACGGGGTGAGATACAGAGTAAAGCTCCCGCTACACTGTCCCCGTCAAATACTTCCAGTGCAGGTACAGCACGGGGTTAGATATAGAGTAAATCTCCCTCGACACCATCCCCATCAAACATTCCCAGGGCAGGTATAGCATGGGACAAGATATAGAGTAAAGCTTCCTCTACACTGTCCCCATCAAACACACACCGGACAGGTAATGCACGGGATTAGATACAGAGTAAAGCTCCCTCTACACTGACCACATCATACACTCCCAGGACAGGTGCGGCAGTGAGTTTGATACAGAGTAAAGCTCCCTCTACACTGTCACAATCAAACACTCCCAGGACAGGTAACACACGGGGTTAGATACCGAGTAAAGGTCGCCTACACTGTCCCCATCAATCACTCCCAGGACAGGTACAGCACGGGGTTAGATACAGAGTAAAGCCCCATCGACACTGTCCCCATCAGACATTCCCAGGACAGTTACAGCACGGAGTTAGATACAGAGTATAGCTCCCACTATTGTGTCCCCATGAAACACTCCTTGGACACATACAGCAGAGGGTTCGATACAGAGTAAAGGTCCCTCTACACTGTCCCCATCAAACACTCCCAGGACAGATCAAGCACGGGATTACATACAGAATAAAGCTTCCTCCACGCTCTCCCCATCAAACGCTCGAAGGACAGGTACAGCACGGGGTTAAAGACAGAGTAAAGCTCCCTCTACACTGTCCCCATCAAACACTCCCAGGACAGGTACAGCACAGTGTTCGATACAGAGAAAAGCTCCCTCTACAATGTCCCCATCAAACACTCCCAGGGCAGGTACACCATGGGGTTAGATACAGAGTAAAGCTCCCTATACGCTGTCCCCATCAAACACTCCCAGGAAAGGTACACTATGGGGTTAGATACAGAGTAAAGCTCCTGCTACACTGTCACCATCAAACACTCCCAGGACCGGTACAGCACAGGGTTAGATACAGAGAAAAGCTCCCTCTACACTGTCCCCGTCAAATACTCCCAGGGCAGGTACAGCACGGGGTTAGATACAGAGTAAAGCTCCCTATACTCTGTCCCTATGAAACACACTCAGGACAGGTACATCACAGGGTTTGATTCAGAGCAAAGCTCCCTCCACATTGCCTCCATGAAACACTCCCAGGACAGGTACAGCACGGGGTTAGATACAGAGTAAAGCTACCACTACACTGACCATATCAAACACTCCCAGGACAGGTACAGCACGGGGTTAGATACAGAGTAAAGCTCCCTCTACAATGTCCCCATCAAACACTCCCAGGACAGGTACAGCACAGGGTTAGATACAGAGTAAATCTCCCTCTACACTGTCCCCGTCAAACACACCCAGGACAGGTACAGCACGGGGTTAGATACAGAGTAAATCTCCCTCTACACTGTCCCCATCAAACTCTCCCAGGACAGGCACAGCATGGTGTTAGATACAGAGTAATGCTCCCTCTACACTGTCCCCATCAAACTCTCCCAGGACAGGTACAGCACGGGGTTAGATACAGAGTAAATCTCCCTCTACACTGTCGCCCTCAAACACACCCAGGACAGGTACAGCACGGGGTTAGATACAGAGTAAATCTCCCTCTACACCGTCCCCATCAAACTCTCCCAGGACAGGCACAGCATGGTGTTAGATACAGAGTAAAGCTCCCTATACTCTGTCCCCATCAAACAGGCCCAGGACAAATACAGCACGGGGTTAGATACACAGTAGAGCTCCCTCTACACTGTCCCCATCAAACACGCCTAGGACAGGTACACCATGGGGTTAGATACAGAGTAAAGCTCCCTATACTCTGTCCCTATCAAACACTCCCCGGACAGGTACATTACGAGGTTAGATACAGAATAAATCTCCCTCTACTCTGTCCCCATCAAACAATCCCAGTACTGGTACATCACAGAGTTTGATTCAGAGTAAAGCTACCACTATACTGACCACATCAAACACTCCCAGCACAGGTACAGCACGGGGTTAGATACAGAATAAAGCTTCCTCCACGCTCTCCCCATCAAACGCTCGAAGGACAGGTACAGCACGGGGTTAAAGACAGAGTAAAGCTCCCTCTACACTGTCCCCATCAAACACTCCCAGGACAGGTACAGCACAGTGTTCGATACAGAGAAAAGCTCCCTCTACAATGTCCCCATCAAACACTCCCAGGGCAGGTACACCATGGGGTTAGATACAGAGTAAAGCTCCCTATACGCTGTCCCCATCAAACACTCCCAGGAAAGGTACACTATGGGGTTAGATACAGAGTAAAGCTCCTGCTACACTGTCACCATCAAACACTCCCAGGACCGGTACAGCACAGGGTTAGATACAGAGAAAAGCTCCCTCTACACTGTCCCCGTCAAATACTCCCAGGGCAGGTACAGCACGGGGTTAGATACAGAGTAAAGCTCCCTATACTCTGTCCCTATGAAACACACTCAGGACAGGTACATCACAGGGTTTGATTCAGAGCAAAGCTCCCTCCACATTGCCTCCATGAAACACTCCCAGGACAGGTACAGCACGGGGTTAGATACAGAGTAAAGCTACCACTACACTGACCATATCAAACACTCCCAGGACAGGTACAGCACGGGGTTAGATACAGAGTAAAGCTCCCTCTACAATGTCCCCATCAAACACTCCCAGGACAGGTACAGCACAGGGTTAGATACAGAGTAAATCTCCCTCTACACTGTCCCCGTCAAACACACCCAGGACAGGTACAGCACGGGGTTAGATACAGAGTAAATCTCCCTCTACACTGTCCCCATCAAACTCTCCCAGGACAGGCACAGCATGGTGTTAGATACAGAGTAATGCTCCCTCTACACTGTCCCCATCAAACTCTCCCAGGACAGGTACAGCACGGGGTTAGATACAGAGTAAATCTCCCTCTACACTGTCGCCCTCAAACACACCCAGGACAGGTACAGCACGGGGTTAGATACAGAGTAAATCTCCCTCTACACCGTCCCCATCAAACTCTCCCAGGACAGGCACAGCATGGTGTTAGATACAGAGTAAAGCTCCCTATACTCTGTCCCCATCAAATAGGCCCAGGACAAATACAGCACGGGGTTAGATACACAGTAGAGCTCCCTCTACACTGTCCCCATCAAACACGCCTAGGACAGGTACACCATGGGGTTAGATACAGAGTAAAGCTCCCTATACTCTGTCCCTATCAAACACTCCCCGGACAGGTACATTACGAGGTTAGATACAGAATAAATCTCCCTCTACTCTGTCCCCATCAAACAATCCCAGTACTGGTACATCACAGAGTTTGATTCAGAGTAAAGCTACCACTATACTGACCACATCAAACACTCCCAGCACAGGTACAGCACGGGACTAGATACAGAGTAAAGCTCCCTCTACACTGTCCCCATCAAACACTCCCAGGACAGGTACAGCACGGGGTTAGATACAGAGTAAAGCTCCCTCTACACTGTCCCCATCAAGCACTCCCAGGACAGGTACAGCACGGGGTTAGATACAGAGTAAAGCTCCCTCTACACTGTCCCCGTCAAACACTCCCAGGACAGGTACAGCACGGGGTTAGATACAGAGTAAAGCTCCCCCTATACTGTCCCCATGAAACACACCCAGGACAGGTAGAGCACAGGGTTAGATACAGAGTAAAGCTCCCTCTACACTGTCCCCGTCAAACACTCCCAGGACAGATCAGTCACGGGATTAGATACAGAGTAAAGCTCCCTCGACACTGTCCCCGTCAAACACTCCCAGGACAGATCAGTCACGGGATAAGATACAGAGTAAAGCTCCCTCGACACTGTCACCATCAAATACTCCCAGGACAGATCACGCACGGGATTAGATACAGAGTAAAGCTCACTCGACACTGACCCCATCATACACTCCCTGGACAGGTACAGCACGGGGTTAGATACAGAGTAAAGCTCCCCCTACACTGTCCCCATCAAACACTCCCAGGACAGGTACAGCACGGGGTGAGATACAGAGTAAAGCTCCCGCTACACTGTCCCCGTCAAATACTTCCAGTGCAGGTACAGCACGGGGTTAGATGTAGAGTAAATCTCCCTCGACACCATCCCCATCAAACATTCCCAGGGCAGGTATAGCATGGGACAAGATATAGAGTAAAGCTTCCTCTACACTGTCCCCATCAAACACACACCGGACAGGTAATGCACGGGATTAGATACAGAGTAAAGCTCCCTCTACACTGACCACATCATACACTCCCAGGACAGGTGCGGCACTGAGTTTGATACAGAGTAAAGCTCCCTCTACACTGTCACAATCAAACACTCCCAGGACAGGTAACACACGGGGTTAGATACCGAGTAAAGGTCGCCTACACTGTCCCCATCAAACACTCCCAGGACAGGTACAGCACGGGGTTAGATACAGAGTAAAGCCCCATCGACACTGTCCCCATCAGACATTCCCAGGACAGTTACAGCACGGAGTTAGATACAGAGTATAGCTCCCACTATTGTGTCCCCATGAAACACTCCTTGGACACATACAGCAGAGGGTTCGATACAGAGTAAAGGTCCCTCTACACTGTCCCCATCAAACACTCCCAGGACAGATCAAGCACGGGATTACATACAGAATAAAGCTTCCTCCACGCTCTCCCCATCAAACGCTCGAAGGACAGGTACAGCACGGGGTTAAAGACAGAGTAAAGCTCCCTCTACACTGTCCCCATCAAACACTCCCAGGACAGGTACAGCACAGTGTTCGATACAGAGAAAAGCTCCCTCTACAATGTCCCCATCAAACACTCCCAGGGCAGGTACACCATGGGGTTAGATACAGAGTAAAGCTCCCTATACGCTGTCCCCATCAAACACTCCCAGGAAAGGTACACTATGGGGTTAGATACAGAGTAAAGCTCCTGCTACACTGTCACCATCAAACACTCCCAGGACCGGTACAGCACAGGGTTAGATACAGAGAAAAGCTCCCTCTACACTGTCCCCGTCAAATACTCCCAGGGCAGGTACAGCACGGGGTTAGATACAGAGTAAAGCTCCCTATACTCTGTCCCTATGAAACACACTCAGGACAGGTACATCACAGGGTTTGATTCAGAGCAAAGCTCCCTCCACATTGCCTCCATGAAACACTCCCAGGACAGGTACAGCACGGGGTTAGATACAGAGTAAAGCTACCACTACACTGACCATATCAAACACTCCCAGGACAGGTACAGCACGGGGTTAGATACAGAGTAAAGCTCCCTCTACAATGTCCCCATCAAACACTCCCAGGACAGGTACAGCACAGGGTTAGATACAGAGTAAAGCTCCCTCTACACTGTCCCCATCAAACACTCCCAGGACAGGTACAGCACAGGGTTAGATACAGAGTAAAGCTCCCTCTACACTGTCCCCATCAAACACTCCCAGGGTAGTTACACCATGGGGTTAGAAACAGAGTAAAGATCCCTCCAAACTGTCCGCAGCAAACACTCACAGGACACGTACAGCACAGAGTTAGATACAGAGTAAAGCTCCCTGTACACTGTCCGAAACAGACACTCCCAGGGGAGAAAACATCATGGGATTAGATACAGAGTAAAGCTCCCTCGACATTGCCCCCGTCAAACACTCCCAGGACAGATCAGTCACGGGATTAGATACAGAGTAAAGCTCCCTCGACAGTGTCACCATCAAACACTCCCAGGACAGGTACAGCACGGGGTTAGATACAGAGTAAAGCTCCCTCTATGCTGTCCCCATCAAACACTCCCAGGACAGGTACAGCACGGGGTTAGATACAGAGTAAAGGTCCCTCTACACTGTCCCCAACAAACACTCCCCGGGGTGGAACATAACAGTGTTAGGTACAGAATAAAGCTCCCTCTCCACTGTCCCAAACAGACATTCCCAGGGGAGTAATATCAAGGGGTTAGATACAGAGTAAAGAACCCTCTATACTGAACCCATCAAACACTCCCAGGACAACTAAAACACGGGGTTAGATACAGAGTAAATCTGCCTCTACGCTGTCCCCATCAAACACACCCAGGACAGGCACAGCACGGGGTTAGATACAGAGTAAAGCTCCCTCTACACTGATCCCATCAAACACTCCCAGGACAGGTAACACACAGGGTTAGATACAGAGTAAAACTCCCTCTACACTGACCCCATCAAACACTCCCAGGGCCGGTACAGCACAGGGTTAGATACAGAGAAAAGCTCCCTCTACACTCTCCCCGTCAAACTCTCCCAGGGCAGGTACAGCACGGGGATAGATATAGAGTAAAGCTCCCTATACTCTGTCCCTATGAATCACACTCAGGACAGGTACATCACAGGGTTTGATTCAGAGCAAAGCTCCCTCCACACTGCCTCCATGAAACACTCCCAGGACAGGTACAGCACAGGCTTTGATACAGAGTAAAGCTACCACTACACTGACCACATCAAACACTCCCAGGGTAGTTACACCATGGGGTTAGAAACAGAGTAAAGATCCCTCCAAAATGTCTGCAGCAAACACTCACAGGACAGGTACAGGACGGGGGTTAGGTACAGAGTGTAGCTCCCTCTACACTGGTCACATCAAACAGTCCCAGGACAGGTACAGCACAGGCTTAGATACAGAGTAAAGCTCCCTCTACACTGTCCCCATCAAACACTCCCAGGACAGGTACAGCACGGGGTTAGATACAGAGTAAAGCTCCCTCGACACTGTCCCCATCAAACACTCCCAGGACAGTTATAGCACAGAGTTAGATACAGAGTAAAGCTCCCTCTACACTGTCCGCATCAAACACTCCCAGGACAGTTATAGCACAGAGTTAGATACAGAGTAAAGCTCCCTCTACACTATCAAAATCAAACACTCCCAGCACAGGTAACACACAGGGTTAGATACAGAGTAAAGCTCCCTATACTCTGTCCCTATGAAACACACCCAGGACAGGTACATCACAGGGTTTGATTCAGAGCAAAGCTCACTCCACACTGCCTCCATGAAACACTCCCAGGACAGGTACAGCACGGGGTTAGATACCGATTAAAGCTCTCTCTACACAGTCTCCATCAAACACTCCCAGGACAGGTACAGCACAGAGTTAGATACAGAGTAAAGCTCCCTCTACACTGTCCCCATCAAGCACTCCCAGGGTAGTTACACCTTGGGGTTAGAAACAGAGTAAAGATCACTCCAAACTGTCCGCAGCAAACACTCCCAGGACAGGTACAGCACGGGGTTAGATACAGAGTAAAGCTACCTCTACACTGTCTCCATGAAACACTCCCAGGGCAGGAACAACAAGGGGTTAGATACAGAGAAAAGCTGCCTCTACACCGTCCCCATCAAACACTCCCAGGACCGGTACAGCACAGAGTTAGAAACAGAGTAAAGGTCCCCCCACACTGTCCCCATCAAACACTCCCAGGACAAATACACCACGGGGTTAGAAACAGAGCAAATCTCCCACTACACTGACCCCATCAAACACTCCCTGGACACGTACAGCAAGGGGTGAGATACAGAGTAAAGCTCCCTCTACACTGTCCCCTTCATACATTCCCAGGACAGGTACAGCACGGGGTTAGATACCAAGTAAACCTCCCTCTACAGTGTCCGCAGCAAACACTCCCAGGACCAATAGAGCACGGCGTTAGATAGAGAGTGAAGCTCCGTCTGCACTGTCCCCAACAAACACTCCCCGGGATGCAACATAACAGGGTTAGGTACAGAATAAAGCTCCCTCTCCACTGTCCACAACAGACACTCCCAGGGGAGGAACATCGCGGGGTTAGATACAATTTAAATAACCCTCTACACTGACCACATCAAACACTCCCAGGACAGGTACAGCACGGGGTTAGATAAAGAGTAAAGCTCCCTCTACACTGTCCCCATCAAACACTCCCAGGACAGGTACACCATGGGGTTAGATACAGAGTAAAGCTCCCTCTACACCGTCCCCATCAAACACTCCCAGGACAGGTACAGCACGGGGTTAGATACAGAGTAAAGCTCCCTCCACACTGCCTCCATGAAACTCTCCCAGGACAGGTACAGCACGGGGTTAGATACAGAGTAAAGCTACCTCTCCACTGTCTCCATGAAACACTCCCAGGGCAGGAACACCATGGGGTTAGATAAAGAGTAAAGCTCCCTCTACACTGTCACCATCAAACACTCCCAGGACAGGTACAGCACAGGGTTAGATACAGAGAAAAGCTCCCTCTACACTGACCCAATTAAACACTCCCAGGACAGGTACAGCACGGGGTTAGATACAGAGTAAAGCTCCGTCTACACTGTCACCTTCAAACTCGCCCAGGACAGATCCAGCACGGGGTTAGATACAGAGTAAAGCTCCCCCCACACTGTCCACATCAAACTCTCCCAGGACAGGCACAGCACGGGGTTAGATACAGAGCAAATCTCCCACTACACTGACCCCATCAAACACTCCCAGGACAGGTACAGCACGGGGTTAGATACCGAGTAAACCTCCCTCTACAATGTCCGCAACCAACACTCCCAGGACAGGTACAGCACGGGGTTAGATACAGAGTAAAGCTCCCTATAAACTGATCCCATCAAACACTCCTAGGACAGGTACAGCACGGGGTTAGATACAGAGTGAAGCTCCATCTACACTGTCACCATCAAACACTCCCAGGACAGGTACAGCACGGGGTTTGATACAGACTAATGCTCCCTCTACACTGTCCCCATCAAACACTCCCTGACAGGAACAGCACGAGGTTAAATTCAGATTAAAGCTCCCTCTACACTGCCCCAACAAACACTCCCAGGGGAGTAAAATCACGGGTTTAGATGCAGAATTAAGCTCCCTCTACACTGTCCCCATCAAACACTCCCAGAACACATGCAGCACTGGTTTAGACAGAGAGAAAAGCTCCCTCTACACTGTCCCCATCAAACACTCCTTGGACAGGTACAGCAAGGGGTTAGATACAGAGCAATGCTCCCACTACACTGACCCCATCAAACAATCCCAGGACAGGTACAGCAAGGGGTTAGATACAGAGTAACGCTCCCTCTACACTGTCCCCATCAAACACTCCCTGGACAGGTGCAGGACGGGGTTAGATACAGAGTACAGCTCCCACTACACTGTACCCATCAACCACTCCCAGGACAGGTCGAGCACGGGATTTGCTACAGACTAAAGCTCCCTATATGCTGTCCCCATCAAACACTCCCTGGACCGGTACAGCACGGGGTTAGATACAGAGTAAAGCCCCATAGACACTGTGCCCATCCAACAATCCCAGGACAGAAACAGCACGAGGTTAGATAGAGAGTAAATCTGCCTCTACATTGTCCCCATCAAACACTCCCAAGACAGGTACAGCACGGGATTAGATAGAGTAAATCTCCCTGTAAACTGATCCCATCAAATACTCCCAGGACAGGTAAAGCACTGGGTTAGATACACAGTTAAACTAACTCTACACTGTCCCTATCAAACACTCCCAGGACAGGTACAGCATGGGGTGAAATACAGAATAAAGCTCCCTCTGTACTGTCCCCATCAAAGACTCCCAGAACAGGTACAGCACTGGGTTAGATACAGAGTAAAGCTCTCCCTACATTGTCCCTATGAAACACTCCCAGGACAGGTAAAGCATGGGGTTAGATACAGAGTAAAGCTCCCTCCACACTGTCACCATTAAACACTCCCAGGACAGGTACAGCACGGGGTTAGATACAGAGTAAAGCTCCCTCTACACTGTCCCCATCAAACACTCCCAGGACAGGTACACCACGGGGTTAGATATAAAGCAAATCTCCCACTACACTGTCCCCATCAAACACTCCTTGGACAGATCAGTCACGGGATTAGATACAGAGTAAAGCTCCCTCGACACTGTCACCATCAAATACTCCCAGGACAGATCACGCAGGGGATTAGATACAGAGTAAAGCTCTCTCGACACTGTCCCCATCAAACACTCCCAGGACAGATCACGCAAGGGATTAGATACAGAGTAAAGCTCCCTCGACACTGTCACCATCAAACACTCCCAGGACAGATCAGTCACGGGGTTAGATACAGAGTAAAGGTCCCTGTACATTGTCCGCATCAAACACTCCCAGGACCGATAGAGCACGGGGTTAGATACAGATTAAAGCTCTCTCTACACTGTCCCCAACAAACACTCCCAGGGGTGGAACGTAACAGGGTAAGGTACAGAATAAAGCTCCGTTTCAACTGTCCCCAACAGACATTCCCAGGGGAGTAACATCACGGGGTTAGATACAGAGAACCCTCTACACTGAAGTCATCAAACACTCCCAGGACAAGTAAAACACGGGGTTAGATACAGAGTAAATCTCCCTCTACACTGACCCTATCAAACACTCCCAGGACAGGTACAGCATGGAGTTAGATAAAGAGTGAAGCTCCCTCTACACTGCCACAATCAAACACTCCCAGGACAGGTAAAATACGGGGTTAGATACAGAGTAAATCTGCCTCTACACTGTCCCCATCAAACACTCACTGGACAGGTTCAGCACGGGGTTAGATACAGAGTAAAGCTCCCTCTACACTGTCCTGATCAAACACTCCCTGGACAGGTACAGCACGGAGTTAGATACAGTGTAAAGCTCTGACTACGCCGTCCCCATCAACCACTCCCAGGACAGGTACAGCACGGGGTTAGATACAGACTAAAGGTCCCTCTACACTGTCCCCATCAAACACTCCCAGGACAGGTCCAGCATGGGGTTAGATACAGAGTAAAGATCCCTGCAAACCGATCCATTCTAACAGTCCCAGGACAGGTATAGCATGGGGTTAGAAATAGAGTAAAGCTCCCTCTAAACTGTCCCCATCAAACACACACAGGAACGGTAATGCACGGGATTAGATACGGAGTAAAGCTCCCTCTTCACTGACCCCATCAAACGCTCCCAGGACAGATGCAGCACGGAGTTAGATACAGACTAAATCTCCCTCTACACTGCCATAATCAAACACTGTCAGGACAGGTAAAACATGGGGTTAGATACAGAGTAAATCTCCCACTACACTAACCCCATCAAACACTCCCAGGACAGGTACAGCACGGGGTTAGATACAGAGTAATCTCCCACCTCACCGTCCCCATCAACCATTCCCAGGACAGGTCCAGCACTGGATTAAATACAGACTAAATCTCCCTTTACACTGTCCCCATCAAACACTCCCAGGACAGGTACAGCACGGGGTTAGAAACAGAGTAAAGCTCCCTCTACACTGTACCCATCAAACACACAGAGGACGGGTACAGCACGGGGTTAGATACAGAGTAAAGCTCCCTCTACACTGTCCCCATCAAACACTCCCAGGACAGGTACATCAAGGGGTTTGATACAGAGTAAAGCTCCCTCTACATTGTGCCCATCAAACACTCCCTGGACAGGCACAGCACGGGGTTTGACACAGACTAAAGCTCCATCTGCACTGTCCCCATCAAACACTCCCAGGACAGGAACAGCACGGGGTTAAATACAGATTAAAGCTCCCTCTACACTGCCACAACAAACAGTCCCAGAGGAGTAACATCACGGGTTTAGATGCAGAATTAAGCTCCCCCTACACTGTCCCCATCAAACACTCCCAGAACACATGCAGCACTGGTTTAGACAGAGAGAAAAGCTCCCTCTACACTGTCCCCATCAAATACTCCCAGGACAGGTACAGCAAGGGGTTAGATACAGAGCAATGCTCCCACTACACTGACCCCATCAAACAATCCCAGGACAGGTACAGCAATGGGTTAGATACAGAGTAAAGCTCCCTCTACACTGTCCCCATCAAACACTCCCAGGACAGGTACAGCACGGGGTTAGATACAGAGTACAGCTCCCACTACACTGTACCCATCAACCACTCCCAGGACAGGTCGAGCATGGGATTTGCTATAGACTAAAGCTCCCTATATGCTGTCCCCATCAAATACTCCCTGGACCGGTACAGCACGGGGTTAGATACAGAGTAAAGCCCCATGGACACTGTGCCCATCCAACAATCCCAGGACAGAAACAGCACGAGGTTAGATAGAGAGTAAATCTGCCTCTACATTGTCCCCATCAAACACTCCCAAGACAGGTACAGCACGGGATTAGATAGAGTAAATCTCCCTGTAAACTGATCCCATCAAATACTCCCAGGACAGGTAAAGCACTGGGTTAGATACACAGTTAAACTAACTCTACACTGTCCCTATCAAACACTCCCAGGACAGGTACAGCATGGGGTGAAATACAGAATAAAGCTCCCTCTGTACTGTCCCCATCAAAGACTCCCAGAACAGGTACAGCACTGGGTTAGATACAGAGTAAAGCTCTCCCTACATTGTCCCTATGAAACACTCCCAGGACAGGTAAAGCATGGGGTTAGATACAGAGTAAAGCTCCCTCCACACTGTCACCATTAAACACTCCCAGGACAGGTAGAGCACGGGGTTAGATACAGAGTAAAGCTCCCTCTACACTGTCCCCATCAAACACTCCCAGGACAGGTACACCACGGGGTTAGATACAGAGTAAAGCTCCCTCTACACTGTCCCCATCAAACACTCCCAGGACAGGTACACCATGGGGTTAGATATAAAGCAAATCTCCCACTACACTGTCCCCATCAAACACTCCTTGGACAGATCAGTCACGGGATTAGATACAGAGTAAAGCTCCCTCGACACTGTCACCATCAAATACTCCCAGGACAGATCACGCACGGGATTAGATACAGAGTAAAGTTCCCTCGACACTGTCACCATCAAATACTCCCAGGACAGATCAGTCACGGGGTTAGATACAGAGTAAAGGTCCCTGTACATTGTCCGCATCAAACACTCCCAGGACCGATAGAGCACGGGGTTAGATACAGATTAAAGCTCTCTCTGCACTGTCCCCAACAAACACTCCCAGGGGTGGAACGTAACAGGGTAAGGTACAGAATAAAGCTCCGTTTCCGCTGTCCCCAACAGACATTCCCAGGGGAGTAACATCACGGCGTTAGATAAAGAGAACCCTCTACACTGAAGCCATCAAACACTCCCAGGACAAGTAAAACACGGGGTTAGATACAGAGTAAATCTCCCTCTACACTGACCCTATCAAACACACCCAGGACAGGTACAGCATGGAGTTAGATAAAGAGTGAAGCTCCCTCTACACTGCCACAATCAAACAATCCCAGGACAGGTAAAATACGGGGTTAGATACAGAGTAAATCTGCCTCTACACTGTCCCCATCAAACACTCACTGGACAGGTTCAGCACGGGGTTAGATACAGAGTAAAGCTCCCTCTACACTGTCCTGATCAAACACTCCCTGGACAGGTACAGCACGGAGTTAGATACAGTGTAAAGCTCTGACTACGCCGTCCCCATCAACCACTCCCAGGACAGGTACAGCACGGGGTTAGATACAGACTAAAGGTCCCTCTACACTGTCCCCATCAAACACTCCCAGGACAGGTCCAGCATGGGGTTAGATACAGAGTAAAGATCCCTGCAAACCGATCCATTCTAACAGTCCCAGGACAGGTACAGCACGGGGTTAGAAATAGAGTAAAGCTCCCTCTAAACTGTCCCCATCAAACACACACAGGAACGGTAATGCACGGGATTAGATACGGAGTAAAGCTCCCTCTTCACTGACCCCATCAAACGCTCCCAGGACAGATGCAGCACGGAGTTAGATACAGACTAAATCTCCCTCTACACTGCCATAATCAAACACTGTCAGGACAGGTAAAACATGGGGTTAGATACAGAGTAAATCTCCCACTACACTGACCCCATCAAACACTCCCAGGACAGGTACAGCACGGGGTTAGATACAGAGTAATCTCCCACCTCACCGTCCCCATCAACCATTCCCAGGACAGGTCCAGCACTGGATTAAATACAGACTAAATCTCCCTTTACACTGTCCCCATCAAACACTCCCAGGATAGGTACAGCACGGGGTTAGAAACAGAGTAAAGCTCCCTCTACACTGTACCCATCAAACATACAGAGGACGGGTACAGCACGGGGATAGATACAGAGTAAAGCTCCCTCTACACTGTCCCCATCAAACACTCCCAGGACAGGTACATCAAGGGGTTTGATACAGAGTAAAGCTCCCTCTACATTGTGCCCATCAAACACTCCCTGGACAGGCACAGCACGGGGTTTGACACAGACTAAAGCTCCATCTGCACTGTCCCCATCAAACACTCCCAGGACAGGAACAGCACGGGGTTAAATACAGATTAAAGCTCCCTCTACACTGCCACAACAAACAGTCCCAGAGGAGTAACATCACGGGTTTAGATGCAGAATTAAGCTCCCCCTACACTGTCCCCATCAAACACTCCCAGAACACATGCAGCACTGGTTTAGACAGAGAGAAAAGCTCCCTCTACACTGTCCCCATCAAATACTCCTTGGACAGGTACAGCAAGGGGTTAGATACAGAGCAATGCTCCCACTACACTGACCCCATCAAACAATCCCAGGACAGGTACAGCAATGGGTTAGATACAGAGTAAAGCTCCCTCTACACTGTCCCCATCAAACACTCCCAGGACAGGTACAGCACGGGGTTAGATACAGAGTACAGCTCCCACTACACTGTACCCATCAACCACTCCCAGGACAGGTCGAGCATGGGATTTGCTATAGACTAAAGCTCCCTATATGCTGTCCCCATCAAATACTCCCTGGACCGGTACAGCACTGGGTTAGATACAGAGTAAAGCCCCATGGACACTGTGCCCATCCAACAATCCCAGGACAGAAACAGCACGAGGTTAGATAGAGAGTAAATCTGCCTCTACATTGTCCCCATCAAACACTCCCAAGACAGGTACAGCACGGGATTAGATAGAGTAAATCTCCCTGTAAACTGATCCCATCAAATACTCCCAGGACAGGTAAAGCACTGGGTTAGATACACAGTTAAACTAACTCTACACTGTCCCTATCAAACACTCCCAGGACAGGTACAGCATGGGGTGAAATACAGAATAAAGCTCCCTCAGTACTGTCCCCATCAAAGACTCCCAGAACAGGTACAGCACTGGGTTAGATACAGAGTAAAGCTCCCTCTACACTGTGCCCATCAAACACTCCCTGGACAGGCACAGCACGGGGTTTGATACAGACTAAAGCTCCATCTGCACTGTCCCCATCAAACACTCCCAGGACAGGAACAGCACGGGGTTAAATACAGATTAAAGCTCCCTCTACACTGCCACAACAAACAGTCCCAGAGGAGTAACATCACGGGTTTAGATGCAGAATTAAGCTCCCCCTACACTGTCCCCATCAAACACTCCCAGAACACATGCAGCACTGGTTTAGACAGAGAGAAAAGCTCCCTCTACACTGTCCCCATCAAATACTCCTTGGACAGGTACAGCAAGGGGTTAGATACAGAGCAATGCTCCCACTACACTGTCCCCATCAAACAATCCCAGGACAGAAACAGCACGAGGTTAGATAAAGAGTAAATCTGCCTCTACATTGTCCCCATCAAACACTCCCAAGACAGGTTCAGCACGGGGTTAGATACAGATTAAAGCTCCCTCTATACTCTCCCCATCAACTCTCCCAGGGCAGGTACAGCACGGGTTTAGATACAGAGTAAATCTCCCTGTAAACTGATCCCATCAAACACTCCCAGGACAGGTACATCAAAGGCTTAGATACAGAGTAAAGCACTCCCTACACCATCCTCATCAAACACTCCCAAGACAGATAGAGCAAGGGGTTAGATACAGAGTAAAGCTGCCGCTACACTGTCACCATGAAACGGTCCCAGGACAGGTGCAGTATGGAGTTAGATACTCAGTAAAGCTCCCTCCACACAGTTGCAGTCAAACACTCCCACGGCAAGTGCAGCACAGGGTTAGATATAGAGTAATGCTCCTGTCCTGGGAGCGTTTCATGGTGACAGTGTCCCCAACAAATACTCCCAGGGGAGGATCATCACCGGGTTACATACAGAGTAAAGAACCCTCTACACTGTCCCCATCAAACACTCCCAGGACAGATCAGGCACGGGATTAGATACAGAGTAAAGCTCCCTCTACACTGTCCCCATCAAACCCTCCCAGGACAATTACAGCACAAGGTTAGATACAGAGTAAATTTCCCTCTACACTGTCCCCATCAAACACTCCCAGACAGGTACAGCATGGTATTAAATACAGAGTAAAGATCCCTGTAAACTCTCCCCATCAAACTCACCCAGGACAGTTACAGCACGGGTTAAGATACAGAGTAAAGCTCCTTGTAAACTGATCCCATCAAACACTCCCAGGACAGGTACAGCACGGAGTTAGATACAGAGTAAAGGTCCCACTACACTGTCCCCATAAAGCAGTCCCTGGACAGGAACAGCACGGGGTTAAATACAGATTAAAGTTCCCTCTACATTGTCCCCATCAAACACTGCTAGGACAGGTACAGCAAGTGGTTAGATACAGAGTAAAGCTCCCTCTAAACTGTGCCCATCAAACACTCCCAGGACAGTTACAGCATGGGGTTAGATACAGAGTAAAGCTCTTTCTATACTGTCACCATCCAACACTCCCAGGACAGATCAAGCACGAGATTAGATACAGAGTAAAGCTCCCTCTACACTTTCCCCATCAAACACTCCCAGGACAGGTACAGCACGAGGTTAGATACAGAGTATAGCTCCCACTACACTGTACCCAACAACCACTCCCAGGACAGGTACAGCACGGGATTAGCTACAGACTAAAGCTCCCTATACGCTGTCCCCATCAAACACTCCCAGGACAGGTACAGCACAGGGTTAGATACAGAGTAAAGCACCCATCGACACTGTGCCCATCAAACACACAGAGGACAGGTACAGCACGGGGTTAGATACAGAGTAAAGCTCCCTCTACACTATCCCCATCAAACACTCCCAGGACAGGTACAGCAAGGGGTTTGATACAGAGTAAAGCTCCCTCTACACTGTCCTCATCAAACACTCCTTGGACAGGTACAGCAAGGGGTTTGATACAGAGCAATGCTCCCACTACACTGACCCCATCAAACAATCCCAGGACAGGTCCAGCACGGGATTAAATACAGACAAAATCTCCCTTTACACTGTCCCCATCAAACATTCCCAGAACACATGCAGCACGGGCTTAGATACAGAGTAAAGCTCCCTCTACACTGTCCCCATCAAACAATCCCAGGACAGTTACAGCATGGGGTTAGATACAGAGTAAAGCTCCTTCTATACTGTCACCATCCAACACTCCCAGGACAGATCAAGCACGAGATTAGATACAGAGTAAAGCTCCCTCTACACCTTCCCCATCAAACACTCCCAGGACAGGTACAGCACGAGGTTAGATACAGAGTATAGCTCCCACTACACTATACCCAACAACCACTCCCAGGACAGGTACAGCACGGGATTAGCTACAGACTAAAGCTCCCTATACGCTGTCCCCATCAAACACTCCCAGGACAGGTACAGCACAGGGTTAGATACAGAGTAAAGCACCCATCGACACTGTGCCCATCAAACACACAGAGGACAGGTACAGCACGGGGTGAGATACAGAGTAAAGCTCCCTCTACACTATCCCCATCAAACACTCCCAGGACAGGTACAGCAAGGGGTTTGATACAGAGTAAAGCTCCCTCTACACTGTGCCCATCAAACACTCCCTGGAGAGGTACGGCACGGGGTTTGATACAGACTAAAGCTCCCTCTACACTGTCCCCATCAAACACTCCCAGGACAGGAACAGCACGGGATTAAATACCGATTAAAGCTCCCTCTACACTGCCCCAACAAACACTCCCAGGGGAGTAACATCACGGGTTTAGATGCAGAATTAAGCTCCCTCTACACTGTCCCCATCAAACACTCCCAGAACACATGCAGCACTGGTTTAGATAGAGAGAAAAGCTCCCTCTACACTGTCCTCATCAAACACTCCTTGGACAGGTACAGCAAGGGGTTAGATACAGAGCAATGCTCCCACGACACTGACCCCATCAAACAATCCCAGGACAGGTCCAGCACGGGATTAAATACAGACAAAATCTCCCTTTACACTGTCCCCATCAAACATTCCCAGAACACATGCAGCACGGGGTTAGATACAGAGTAAAGCTCCCTCTAAACTGTCCCCATCAAACAATCCCAGGACAGGTACAGAAAGGGGTTAGATACAGAGTAAAGCTCCCTCTAAACTGTCCCCATCAAACACTCCCCGGACAGATCAAGCAGGAGATTAGATACAGACTAAAGCTCCCTCTACACTTTCCCCATCAAACACTCCCTTGACAGGTACAGCACAGGGTTAGATACAGAGTAAAGCCCCATCGACACTGTGCCCATCCAACAATCCCAGGACAGGTACAGCACGGAGTTAGATACAGAGTAAAGCTCCCTCTACACTGTCCCCAACAAACACTCCCAAGGGAGGAACATCACGGGTTTAGATACAGAGTAAAGCTCCCTCTACACTGTCCCCATCAAACACTCCCAGGACAGGTATAGCACGGGGTAAGAAAAAGAGTAAAGCTCCCTCTACACTGTCCCCAACAAACACTCCCAGGCGTAGAACATAACAGGGTAGGCTACAGAATAAAGCTCCCTCTCCACTGTCCCCAACAGACATTCCCAGGGGAGTAACATCACGGGGTTAGATACAGAGTAAAGAACCCTCTACACTGAACCCATCAAACACTCCCAGGATACGTACAGCATGGGGTTAGTTACAGAGTAAAGCTCCCTCTACACTGTCCCCATCAAACACTCCCTGGACAGGTACAGCACAGGGTTAGATACAGAGTAATTCTCCCTCTACACTGTTCCCATCAAACACTCCCAGGACAGGTACAGCACAGGGTTAGATACAGAGTAATTCTCCCTCTACACTGTTCCCATCAAACACTCCCAGGACAGGTACAGCACAGGCTTAGATACAGAGTAATTCTCCCTCTACACTGTTCCCATCAAACACTCCCTGGACAGGTACAGCACAGGGTTAGATACAGAGTAATTCTCCCTCTACACTGTCCCCATCAAACACTCCCAGGACAGGTACAGCACGGGGTTAGATACAGAGTATAGCTCCCTCTATACTGTCCCCATCAAACACTCCCAGGACACGTACAGCACGAGGTTAGATACAGAGTAAAGCCCCATCAACTCTGTGCCCATCCAACACTCCCAGGACAGGTACAGCACGGGTGTAGATACAGAGTAAAGCTCCCTGTAAACTGATCCCATCAAATACTCCCAGGAGAGGTAAAGCAAGGGTTTAGATACAGATTTAAGCTTCCTCTACACTTTCCCCATCAAACAATCCCAAGACAGGTACAGCACGGGGTTAGATACAGAGTAAAGCACCCTCTACAGTGTCCGCAACAAACACTCCCAGGACCGATAGAGCATGGGGTTAGATACAGAGTAAAGCTCCCTCTACACTCTCCCCAACAAACACTCCCGGGGGAGGAACATAACAGGGTGAGGTACAGAGTAATGATCCTTCTCCACTGTCCTCAACAGACACTCCCAGAGGATGAAAATCATGTGGTTAGATACAGAGTAAGGAACCCTCTACACTGTCCCCATCAAACACTCTCAGGACAGCAACAGCACTGGTTTAGATGCTGAGATAAGCTCCCCCTACACTGTCCCCATCAAATTTTCCTAGGACAGGAAGAGCACAGGGTTAGATACAGAGTAAAGCTCCCTCTACACTGTTCCCATCAAACACTCCCTGGACAGGTACAGCATGGGGGTTAGATACAGTATAAATCTCCCTCTACACTGTCCCCAACAAACACTCCCAGGGGATGAACATCACAGGATTAGATACAGAGTAAATCTCCCTCTACACTGCCCCATCAAACAATCCCGGACAGGTATAGCACGGGGTTATGTACAGAGTAAAGCTCCTCTACAGTGTCCCCATCAAACTCTCCCAGGACAGGTACAGCACAGGGTTAGATACAGAGTAAAGCCCCATCGACACTGTGCCCATCAAACACTCCCTGGACAGGTACAGCACAGGGTTAGATACAGAGTAAAGCTCCTCTACACTATCCCCATCAAACACTCCCAGGACAGGTACAGCAAGGGGTTAGATACAGAGTAAAGCTCCCTCTACACTATCCCCATCAAACACTCCCAGGACAGGTACAGCAAGGGGTTTGATACAGAGTAAAGCTCCCTCTACACTGTGCCCATCAAACACTCCCAAGACAGGTACAGCACTGGGTTAGATACAGAGTAAAACTCCCTCTACACCGTCCCCATCAAACACTCCCAGGACAGGTACAGCACGGGGTAAGATACAGAGTAAATCTCCCTCTACACTGTCCCCATCAAACGCTCCCAGGACAGGTACAGCACTGGGTTAGATACAGAGTAAAGCCCCATGGACACTGTGCCCATCCAACAATCCCAGGACAGAAACAGCACGAGGTTAGATACAGAGTAAATCTGCCTCTACCCTGTCCCCATCAAACACTCCCAGGACAGGTACAGCACGGGGTTAGATACAGAGTAAAGCTCCCACTACACTGTCCCCATCAAACTCACCCAGGACAGGCACAGCACGGTGTTAGATACAGAGTAAAGCTCCCTGTAAACTGATCCCATCAAATACTCCCAGGACCCGTAAACCATGGGGTGAGATACAGAGTAAAGCTCCCTCTACACTTTCCCCATCAAACCCTCCAAAGACAGTTACAGCACGGGGTTAGACACAGAGTAACGCTCCCTCCAAACTGTC
This sequence comes from Isurus oxyrinchus, assembly GCA_026770705.1. NCBI lineage: Eukaryota > Metazoa > Chordata > Chondrichthyes > Lamniformes > Lamnidae > Isurus > Isurus oxyrinchus. The sequence continues at coordinate 363,821 of JANJGN010000373.1, forward strand.
ACAATCAAACACTCTCAGGACAGGTACAGCACGGGGTTAGATACAGAGTAAAGCTCCCTCTACACTGTCCCCAACAAACACTCCCAGGGGATGAACATCACCGGATTAGATACAGAGTAAATCTCCCTCTACACTGTCCCCATCAAACACTCCCGGACAGGTATAGCACGGGATTAGATACAGAGTAAAGCTCCCTGTAAACTGATCCCATCAAATACTCCCAGGACCTGTAAACCATGGGGTTAGATACAGAGTAAAGCTCCCTCTACACTGACCCAATGAAACACTCCCATGACAGGAACAGCTCGGGTTTAAATACAGATTAAAGCTCCCCCTACACTGTCCCCATCAAAGACTCCCTGGACAGGTACCTCAAGGGGTTAGATACAGAGTAAAACTCCCTCTACACTGTCCCTTTCAAACACTCCCAGGACAGATCAAGCACGGGATTAGTTACAGAGTAAAACCCCATCGGCACTGTCCCCATCAAACACTCCCAGGACAGGTAAGCACGGGCTTAGATACAGAGTAAAGCCCCATCGACACTCCCCAACAAATATTCCCAGGAAAGCTACAGCACAGGTTTAGATACAGAGTAAATCTCCCTCTACACTGTCCCCATCAAACACTCCAAGGGCTTGTTGAGTACAGGTTTAACTAAGAGTAAAGCTCACTCTACACTGTCACCATCAAACATTCCAGGTCAGGTACAGCAAGGGTTTTGATACAGAGTAAAGCTGCCTCTAAACTGTCCCGATCAAACACTCCCAGGGCTTGTTCAGTACAGGATTAGATACAGAGCAAAGCTCTCTCTACACTCTCACAATCAAACATTCCAGGACAGGTACATCACAGGGTTAGATACAGAGTAAAGCTCCCTCTACACTGTCCCCATCAAACACTCCCAGGACAGGTACATCACAGGGTTAGATACAGAGTAAAGCTCCCACTACACTGTCCCCAACAAACACTCCCTGGACAGGTACATCACAGGGTTGGTAACTGAGTCAAGCCTCCTCTGTATCTAACCCCTTGCTGTATTTCTCCTGGGAGTGTTTGACGTGGACAACGTTGTGGGAGCTTAACTCTGTATCTTAACCCGTGCTGTAGCTGTCCTGGGAGTGTTTGAAGCGGACAGTCCAGAGGCCGCTTTTCTCTGTATCTAATCCTGGACTGTATCTGGCATTGGAGTGTTTTCATGGAAACAGTGTGGATGGAGCTTTACTCTATATCTTAAACCGTGCTGCACCTGTCCTGGGAGTGTTTGATGGGGACAGTGTAGAGAGAGCTTTACACTGTATCTAACCCTGTGCTGTCCCTGGACTGGGAGTGTTTGATGGGGTCAGTGTAATGAGTGCTTTACTCTGTATCTAACTCCGTGCTGTGGCTGTCCTGGGAGTGTTTGATGGGGACAGTGTTGAGAGAGCTTTGCTCAGTATCAAACTCTCTGTTGTACCTGTCCTGGGAGTGTTTGATGGGGACAGTGTAGAGGGAGATTTACTCTGTATCTAACCCCGTGCTGCACTTGCCCTGGGAGTGTTTGATGGGGTCAGTGTACAGGAAGCTTTCCTCTGTATCTAACCCTGTGCCGTACCTGTCCTGGGAGTGTTTGATGGGGTCAGTGTAATGGGAGCTTTACTCTGTATCTAACTCCGAGCTATGGCTGTCCTGGGAGTGTTTGACGGGGAACAGTGTAGAGGGAGCTTTACTCTATATCTAACCCCGTGCTGTACCTGTTCTGGGAGTGTTTGATGGGGACAGTTTAGAGGGAGATTTACTAAGTATCTAACCTCGTCCTGTCCCTGTCCTGGGAGTGTTTGATTGCAATAGTGTGGATGGAGCTTTACTCTGTATCTAGCCCCATGCTGTAACTGTACAGAGAGTGTTTGATTGGGATATTGTAGAGAGAGCTTTACACTGTATCTAACCCCGTGCTGTCCCTGGACTGGGAGTGTTTGATGGGGACAATGTAGAGTGAGCTTTACTCTGTATCTAATCCCGTGCTGGACCTTTCCTGGCAGTGGTTGACGGGGATCGTGTAGAGGGAGATTTACTCTGTATTTAACCACGTCCTGTACCTGTCCAGGGAGTGTTTGATGGGGTCAGTGTAGAGGGAGCTTTGCTCAGTATCTTACCCTCTGCTGTACCTGTCCTGGGAGTGTTCTATGGGGTCAGTGTAGAGGGAGCTTTACTCTGTATCTAATCCCGTGCTGTATCTCTCCTGGGAGTGTTTGATGGGGACAAAGTAGCGGGGAGTTTAACTCTGTATCTAACCCTGTGCCGTACCTGTCCTGGTAGTGTTTGATGGGGACAACGTAGGGGGGAGTTTAACTCTGTATCTGAACCCGTGCTGTAGCTATCCTGGGAGTGTTTGATGGGGACACTCTAGAGGCCGCTTTTCACTTTATCTCAGCCTGTTCTGTATCTGTCGTTGGAGTGTTTCATGGAGACAGTGTGGATTGAGATTTACTCTATATCCTAAACCGTGATAGACCTGTCCTGGGAGTGTTTGATGGGGTCAGTGTAATGAGTGCTTTACTCTGTATCTAACTCCGTGCTGTGGCTGTCCTGGGAGTGTTTGATGGGGACAGTGTAGAGGGAGATTTACTCAAAATCTAACCTCGTGCTGTACCTGTCCTGGGAGTGTTTGATTGCAATAGTGTGGATGGAGCTTTACTCTGTATCTAACACCTTGTTGTAACTGTCCTGAGAGTGTTTGATAGGGACAGTGTAGAGAGAGCTTTACACTGTATTTAACCCGGTGCTTTCCCTGGACTGGGAGTGATTGATGGGGACAGTGTAGAGGGAGATCTGCTCTGTATCTCACCCCGTGCTGTATCTGTCCTGTCCTGGGAGTGTTTGATGGGGACAGTGCAGGGGGAGCTTTACTCTGTATCTAACCCCTTGCTGTCCCAGAACTGGGAGTGTTTGGTGGGGACAGTGTACAGGGAGATCTACTCTGTATCTAACACCGTGCTGTACCTGTCCTGGGAGTGTTTGATGGGGTCAGTGTACAGGAAGCTTTCCTCTGTATCTAATCCTGTGCCGTACCTGTCCTGGGAGTGTTTGATGGGGACACTCTAGAGGCCGCTTTTCACTTTATCTCAGCCTGTTCTGTATCTGTCGTTGGAGTGTTTCATGGAGACAGTGTGGATTGAGCTTTACTCTATATCCTAAACCGTGAAGTACATCTCCTGGGAGTGTTTGATGGGGACAGTGTCGAGGGAGCTTTACTCTATATCTTAAACCATGCTGCACCTGTCCTGGGAGTGTTTGATGGGGTCAGTGTAATGAGTGCTTTACTCTGTATCTAACCCCGTGATGTACCTGTCCTGGGAGTGTTTGATGGGGACAGTGTCGAGGGAGCTTTACTCTATATCTTAAACCGTGCTGCACCTGTCCTGGGAGTGTTTGATGGGGTCAGTGTAATGAGTGCTTTACTCTGTATCTAACCCCGTGCTGTACCTGTCCTGGGAGTGTTTGATTGGGTCAGTGTAGAGGGAGCTTTACTCTCTATCTAACCCCGTGCTGTACCTGTCCTGGGAGTGTTTGATTGCAATAGTATGGATGGAGACTTACTCTGTATCTAACCCCATGCTGTAACTGTACTGAGAGTGTTTGATTGGGATATTGTAGAGAGAGCTTTACACTGTATCAAACCCCGTGCTGTCCCTGGACTGGGAGTGTTTGATGGGGACAATGCAGAGTGAGCTTTACTCTGTATCTAATCCCGTGCTGGACCTTTCCTGGCAGTGGTTGATGGGCATCGTGTAGAGGGAGATTTACTCTGTATTTAACCACGTCCTGTACCTGTCCTTGGAATGTTTGATGGGGATAGTGTTGCGGGAGCTTTACTCTGTATCTTAAACCATGCTGCACCTGTCCTGGGAGTGTTTGATGGGGACAGTGTAGAGGGAGCTTTACTCTGTATCGAACCCCGTGCTGTACCTGTCCTGGGAGTGTTTGATGGGGACAGTGTAGAGGGAGCTTTACTCTGTATCTAACCCCGTGCTGTACCTGTCCTGGGAGTGTTTAATGGGGACAGTGTAGAGGGAGCTTTACTCTGTATCTAACTCTGTGCTGTGGCTGTCCTGGGAGTGTTTGATGGGGACAGTGTAGAGGGAGCTTTACTCTGTATGTAACTCCGTGCTGTACCTGTCCTGGGAGTGTTTGATGGTGACAGTGTAGAGTGAGATTTACTCAAAATCTCACCTCGTGCTGTACCTGTCCTGGGAGTGTTTGATTACAACAGTGTGGATGGAGCTTTACTCTGTATCTAACACCTTGTTGTAACTGTCCTGAGAGTGTTTGATAGGGACAGTGTAGAGAGAGCTTTACACTGTATCTAACCCGGTGCTTTCCCTGGACTGGGAGTGATTGATGGGGACAGTGTAGATGGAGATCTACTCTGTATCTCACCCCGTGCTGTACCTGTCCTGTGCTGGGAGTGTTTGATGGTGACAGTGTAGATGGAGCTTTGCTCTGTATCTAACTCCGTGCTGTATCTGTCTTTGAAGTGTTTGATGGGGACAGTGGAGAAGGAGCTTTACTCTGTATCTAACCTCATGCTGTACCTGTCCTGGGAGTGTTTGATGGGGACAGTGTAAGGGGAGCTAAACTCTCTATTCAAACCCGTGATGTTCCTCCCATGGGAGTATTTTTTGGGGACTGTGTGGAGGGAGCTTTACTCTGTATCTAACCCCGTGCTGCACTTGCCCTAGGAGTGTTTGATGGAAACAATCTAAAGGGAGCTTTTCTCTGTATCTAAGCCTGTACTGTATCTGTCATTGGAGTGTTTCATGGAGACAGTGTGGAGGGAGCTTTACTCTGTATGTAATCCCATGCTGTACCTATACTGGAATTATTTGATGTTGACAGTGTAGAGGGAGCTTTACTCTGTATCTAACCCCGTGCTGTATCTGTCCCGGGAGTGTTTGATGGGGACAGTGTAGAGGGACCTTTAGGCTGTATGTAATGCTGTACTGAACAAGCCCTTGGAGTGTTTGATAGGGATAGTGTAGCGGGAGCTTTACGCTGTATGTAACCCCGTGCTGTCCCTGGACTGGAAGTGTTTGGTGGGGACAGTCTAGAGGAGGCTTTACTCAGCAACCAACCCTGTGCTGTACCTGTCCAGGGAGTGTTTGATGGGGTCAGTGAAGAGGGATCTTTGCTAGGTATCTAACCCTCTGCTGTACCATTCCTGGGAGTGTTCTATGGGGTCAGTGTAGACGGAGCTTTACTCTGTGTCTAATCCCGTGTTGTACCTGTGCTGGGAGTGTTTGATGGGGACAGTGTAGACGGAGCTTTACTCTGTATCTAACCCCGTGCTGTACCTGTCCTGGGAGTGTTTGATGGGGTCAGTGTAGAGGGAGATGTACTCTGTATCTATCCTCGTGCTGTACCTGTGCTGGGAGTGTTTGATGGAGACAGTGTGGATGGATCTTTACTCTGTATCTAACCCCGTGCTTTACCTGTCCTGGGAATGTTTGATGGGGACAGTGTAGAGTGAGCTTTACACTGTATCTAACCCCGTGCTGTCCCAGGACTGGGAGTGTTTGATGGGGATAACGTAGAGTGAGCTTTACTCTGTACCTAATCCCGTGCTGGACCTTTCCTGGCAGTGGTTTGACGGGGATAGTGTGGAGGGAGATTTACTCTGTATTTAACCACGTCCTGTACCTGTCCTTGGAATGTTTGATGGGGATAGTGTTTGCGGGAGCTTTACTCTGTATCTAACCCCGTGCTGTCCCTGGACTGGGAGTATTTGGTGGGAACAGTCTAGAGGAGGCTTTACTCAGCAACCAACCCTGTGCTGTACCTGTCCAGGGAGTGTTTGATGGGGACAGTGTAGAGGGAGCTTTGCTCAGGATCTAACCCTCTGCTGTACCTGTCCTGGAGTGTTTGAAGGGGACAGTGTAATGAGTGCTTTACTCTGTATCTAACTCCGTGCTGTAGCTATCCTGGGAGTGTTTGATGGGGACACTCTAGAGGCCAGCTTTTCACTTTATCTCAGCCTGTTCTGTATCTGTCGTTGGAGTGTTTCATGGAGACAGTGTGGATTGAGCTTTACTCTATATCCTAAACCGTGATGTACCTGTCCTGGGAGTGTTTGATGGGGACAGTGTAATGAGTGCTTTACTCTGTATCTAACTCCGTGCTGTGGCTGTCCTGGGAGTGTTTGAAGGGGACAGTGTAGAGGGAGCTTTGCTCAGTATCAAACCCTCTGTTGTACCTGTCCTGGGAGTGTTTGATGGGGACAGTGTAGAGGGAGCTTTACTCTGTATCTAACCCCGTGCTGTACCTGTCCTGGGAGTGTTTGATGGGGACAGTGTGGAGGGAGATTTACTCTGTATCTAACCCCGTGCTGTACCTGTCCTGGGGAGTGTTTGATGGGGACAGTGTGGAGGGAGATTTACTCTGTATCTAACCCCGTGCTGCACTTGCCCTGTGAGTGTTTGATGGGGTCAGTGTACAGGAAGCTTTCCTCTGTATCTAACCCTGTGCCGTACCTGTCCTGGGAGTGTTTGATGGGGACAGTGTAGAGGGAGATTTACTCAAAATCTAACCTCGTGCTGTACCTGTCCTGGGAGTGTTTGATTGCAATAGTGTGGATGGAGCTTTACTCTGTATCTAACCCCATGCTGTAACTGTACTGAGAGTGTTTGATTGGGATATTGTAGAGAGAGCTTTACACTGTATCTAACCCCGTGCTGTCCCTGGACTGGGAGTGTTTGATGGGGACAATGTAGAGTGAGCTTTACTCTGTATCTAATCCCGTGCTGGACCTGGCCTTGGAGTGTTTGATGGGGATAGTGTTGCGGGAGCTTTACTCTGTATCTTAAACCATGCTGCATCTGTCCTGGGAGTGTTTGATGGGGACAGTGTAGAGGGAGCTTTACTCTGTATCTAACCCCGTGCTGTACCTGTCCTGGAGTGTTTGATGGGGACAGTGTAAAGGGAGCTTTACTCTGTATCTTACTCCGTGCTGTGGCTGTCCTGGGAGTGTTTGATGGGGTCAGTGTAGAGGGAGCTTTACTCTGTATGTAACTCTGTGCTGTACCTGTTCTGGGACTGTTTGATGGTGTCAGTGTAGAGGGAGATTTACTCAAAATCTCACCTCGTGCTATACCTGTCCTGGGAGTGTTTGATTACAATAGTGTGGATGGAGCTTTACTCTGTATCTGACACCTTGTTGTAACTGTCCTGAGAGTGTTTGATAGGGACAGTGTAGAGAGAGCTTTACACTGTATCTAACCCGGTGCTTTCCCTGGACTGGGAGTGATTGATGGGGACAGTGTAGAGGGAGATCTACTCTGTATCTAACCCCGTGCTGTACCTGTCCTGTGCTGGGAGTGTTTGATGGGGACAGTGCAGGGGGAGCTTTACTCTGTATCTAACCCCTTGCTGTCCCAGAACTGGGAGTGTTTGGTGGGGGACAGTGTACAGGGAGCTCTACTCTGTATCAAACACCGTGCTGCAACCTGTCCTGGGAGTGTTTGATGGTGACAGTGCAGATGGAGCTTTGCTCTGTATCAAACTCCGTGCTTTACCTGTCCTGGGAGTGTTTGATGGGGACAGTGTAGAGGGAGCTTTACCCTCTATGTAATCCCGTGCTGTCCCTGTCCTGGGACTGTTTGATGGGGACAGTGTAGAGGGAACTTGACTCTGTATGTAACCCCGTGCTGTATCTGTCATTGGAGTGTTTCATGGAGACAGTGTGGAGGGAGCTTTACTCTGAATCATACCCTGTGATGTACCTGTCCAGGGTGTGTTTGATGGGGACAGTGTAGAGGGAGCTTTCCTCTATATCTTAAACCGTGCTGCACATGTCCTGGGAATGTTTGATGTTGACAGTGCAGAGAGAGCTTTACCCTGTGTCTAATACCATACTGAACAAGCCCCAGGAATGTTTGATGAGGACAGTGTAGAGGGAGCTTTACTCTGTATCTAATCCCGTGCTGTATCTCTCCTGAGAGTGTTTGATGATACAGTGTAGAAGGAGCTTTACTCTGTATCTAACCCCGTGCTGTACCTGTCCTGGGAGTGTTTGATGGGGACAGTGTAGAGGGAGCTTTACTCTGTATCGTACCCCGTGCTGTACCTGTCCTGGGAGTGTTTGATAGGGTCGGTGTAGAGGGAGCTTTACTCTGTATCTAACCTCGTGCTGTACCTGACCTGGGAGTCTCTGATGGGGACAGTCTAGAGGCTGCTTTTCTCTGTATCTAACCCTGTACTGTATCTGTCACTGGAGTGTTTCATGGAGACAGTGTGGAGGGAGATTTACTCTGAATCATACCCTGTGATGTACCTGTCCAGGGTGTGTTTGATGGGGACAGTGTAGAGGGAGCTTTCCTCTATATCTTAAACCGTGCTGCACATGTCCTGGGAGTGTTTGATGTTGACAGTGCAGAGAAAGCTTTACCCTGTGTCTAATACCATACTGAACAAGCCCCAGGAATGTTTGATGAGGACAGTGTAGAGGGAGCTTTACTTTGTATCTAACCCCGTGCTGTACCTGTCCTGGGAGTGTTTGATGGGGACAGTGTAGAGGGAGCTTTACTCTGTATCTAACCCCGTGCTGTACCTGTCCTGGGAGTGTTTGATGGTGACAGTGTAGTGGGAGCTTTACTCTGTATCTAATAACGTACTGAACAATGTTCTGTTGAAGGGTCATGAGGACTCGAAACGTCAACTCTTTTCTTCTCCGCCGATGCTGCCAGACCTGCTGAGTTTTTCCAGGTAATTCTGTTTTTGTTTTGGACTTCCAGCATCCGCAGTTTTTTTTGTTTTTAAGCACTAGGAGTGTTTGATGGGGTCAGTGTAGTGGGAGCTTTACTCTATATCTAACCCTGTGCACTAACTGTCCTGGAAGTGTTGGAAGGGGACGGTGTAGAGGGAGCTTTACTCTGTACCTAACCCCGTGATGTACCTGCCCTGCGAGTGTTTGAAGGGGACGCTGTAGATTGAGCTTTACTCTGTAACTAATCCAGTACTGAACAAGCCCTAGGAGTGTTTGATGTGGTCAGTGTAGAGGGAGATGTGCTCTGTATGTAACCTCGTGCTGTGCCTGTCCTGGGAGTGTTTGATGGGGTCAGTGTGGAGGGAGCTTTACTCTGTATCTAACCCCGTGCTGTACCTGCCCTGGGAATGTTTGATGGGGTCAGTGTAGAGGGAACTTAACTCTGTATCTTAACCCGTGCTGTACCTGTCCTGGGACAGTTTGATGGGGACAGTGTGGAGGGACCTTAACTGTGTATCTAACACCGTGCTGCACTTGCCCTGGGAGTGTTTGATGGGCATGGTCTAGAGGCCGTTTTCTCTGTATCGAAGCCTGTACTGTGTCTGTCATTGGAGTGTTTCATGGAGACAGTGTAGAGGGAGCTTTACTCTGTATCTAACCCCATGCTGTACCTGTCCTGGGAGTGTTTGATGGGGACAGTGTAGAGAGAGATTTACTCTGTATCTAACCCCATGCTGTACCTGTCCTGGGTGTGTTTGATGTGGACAGTGTAGAGGGATCTTTACTCTGAATCTAACCCCGTGCTGTATCTGTCCTGGGAGTGTTTGATGGGGACAGTGTAGAGGGAGCTTTACTCTGTATCTAACACCGTGCTGCAACTGTCCTGGGAATGTTTGATGGGGACAGTGTAGAGGGAGCTTTACTCTGTATCTAACCCGTGCTGTACCTGTCCTGGGAGTGTTTGATGGGGGACAGGGTAGAGGGATCTGTATCTAACCCCGTGCTGTACCTGTCCTGGGAGTGTTTGATGGGGACAGTGTTGAGGGAGATTTACTCTGTATCTAACCCCGTGCTGTACCTGTTCTGGGAGTGTTTGATGGGGAAGTGTAGAGGGAGATTTATTCTGTATCTAACCCCGTGCTGTACCTGTCCTGGGAGTGTTTGATGGGGACGGTGTAGAGGGAGCTTTACTCTGTATCTAACCCCGTGCTGAACAAGACCTAGGAATGTTTGATGGGGTCAGTACACGGGATTACATACAGAGTAAAGCTCCCACTACACTCTCCCTATCAAACACTGCCAGGACAGGTACATCACAGGGTATGATTCAAAGTTTAACTCCCTCCACACTGTCTCCATGCAAACTCAAACGACAGATACAGTACAGGCTTAGATACACATAAAAGCACCCTCTAGACTGTCCCCATCAAACACTTCCAGGGCAAGTGCAGCACGGGGTTAAATACAGAGTAAAGCTCCATCCAAACTGTCCCCATCAAACATTCCCAGGACAGGTACAGCACTGGTTTAGATACAGAGTAAAGCTCCCTCTGTACTGCCCCCATCAAACACTCCCAGAACAGGTACAGCACTGGGTTAGACACAGAGTAAAGCTTTCCCTACATTGTGCCCAACCAACACTCCCAGGACAGGGACAGCACGGGGTTAAATACAGAGCAAAGCTCCATCTGCATGGTCCCCATCAAACCCTCCCAGGACTGATACAACACAGGGTTAGTTACAGTGTAAAGCTCCCTCTACACTGACCCCAACAAACCCTCCCAGGACTGGTACAACAAAGGGTTAGTTAGAGAGGAAAGCTCCCTCTACACTGTCCCCATGAAACACTCCCAGGCCTTGTTCAGTACGGGATTAGATACAGACTAAAGCTCCCTCTACACTGTCACCATCAAACACACCCAGGGCAGGTACACCATGGGGTTAGATACAGAGTAAAGCTCCCTCTACATTGTCCCCATCAATCACTACCAGGGGAGGTACACCATGGGGATAGATACAGAGTAAAGCTCCCTATACTCTGTGCCCATCAAACACTCCCAGGACAGGTAGATGACAGTGGGTGATTCAGAGCAAAGCTCACTCCACACTGCCTCCATGAAACACTCCCAGGACAGGTACAGCACGGGGTTAGATACAGAGCAAAGATCCCTCTACATTGTCCCCATCAAACACTCCCAGGAAAGGTACATCACGGGGTAAGATACAGAGTAAAGCTCCCTTTACACTATCCCCATCAAACACTCCCAGGACAGGTACAGCACAGGGTTAGGTACACAGTAAATCTCCCCCTAAACTGTCCCCATCAAACGTTCCCAGGAAAGGTACATCACGGGGTAAGATACAGAGTAAAGCTCCCTTTACACTATCCCCATCAAACACTCCCAGGACAGGTACAGCACAGGGTTAGGTACACAGTAAATCTCCCCCTACACTGTCCCCATCAAACAATCCCAGGACAGATCAAGCACAGGATTAGATACAGAGCAAATCTCCCTCTACACTATCACCATCAAACACTCCCAAGACAGGTACAGCACAGGACTACATACAGAGTAAAGCTCCCTCTACACTGACCGCATCAAACACTCCCGGGACAGGTACAGTACGGAGTTAGATACAGAGCAAATCTCCCTCTGCACTATCACCATCAAACACTCCCAGGACAGGCACAGCACGGCGTTAGATACAGAGTAAAGATCCGACGACACCGTCCCCAACAACCATTCCCAGGACAGATAGAGCACAGGCTTAGATAAAGAGTAAAGGGCCCTCTACACTGTCCCCATCAAACACTCCCAGGACAGGTACAGCAAGGGGTTAGATAGAGAGTAAAGCTCCCTTTACACCGTCCCCATCAAACACTCCCAGGGCAGGTACACCATGGAGTTAGATAAAGAGTAAAGCTCCCTCTACACTGTCCCCAACAAACACTCCCAGAGGAGGAAAATCACAGGGTTAGATACACAATAAAGCTCTCCCTACATTGTCCCCAACCAACACTCGAAGGACAGGTACAGCCCGGGGTCCCCATCAACCTCTCCCAGGACTGGTACAGCACGGGGTTAGATACAGAGTAAAGCTCCCTCTACACTGTCCCCATCAAACATTCCCAGGACAGGTACAGCACGGGGTTAGATACAGAGTAAAGCTCCCTCTACACTGTCCCCATCAAACACTCCCAGGACAGGTACAGCACGGGGTTAGATAGAGAGTAAAGCTCCCTCTACACTGTCCCCATCAAACACTCCCAGGACAGATACAGCACGGGGTTAGATACAGAGTAAAGCTCCCTCCACACTGTCCGCATCAAACACTCCCAGGACAGGTACAGCACGGGGTTAGATACAGAGTAAATCTCCCTCTACACTGTCCCCATCAAACACTCCCAGGACAGGTACAGCACGGGGTTAGATACACAGTAAAGCTCCCTCCATACTGTCCGCATCAAACACTCCCAGGACAGGTACAGCACGGGGTTAGATACAGAGTAAATCTCCCTCTACACTGTCCCCATCAAGCACTCCCAGGATACGTGCAGCACGGGGTTAGATACTGAGTAGAGCTCCCTCTACACAGTCCCCATCAAACACTCACAGGACAGGTACAGCACGGGGTTAGATACAGAGTAAATCTCCCTCTACACCGTCCCCATCAAACACTCCCAGGACAGGTACAGCACGGGGTTAGATACTGAGTAGAGCTCCCTCTACACAGTCCCCATCAAACACTCACAGGACAGGTACAGCACTGGGTTAGATACAGAGTAAATCTCCCTCTACACAGTCCCCATCAAACACTCACAGGACAGGTACAGCACGGGGTTAGATACTGAGTAGAGCTCCCTCTACACTTACCCCATCAAACACTCCCAGGACAGGTACAGCACGGGGTTAGATACAGAGTAAAGCGCAATCTACACTGTCCCCATCAAGCACTCGCAGGATATGTACAGCACGGGGTTAGATAGAGAGTAAAGCTCCCTCAACACTGTCCCCATCAAACACTCCCAGGACAGGTACAGCACAGGGTTAGATAAAGATAAAGCTCTTTCTACACCATCCCAATTAAACACTCCCAGGACAGGGACAGCACAGGGTTAGATACAGAGTAAAGCTCCCTCTACAATGTCCCCATCAAACACTCCCAGGACAGGTACAGCACGGGGTTAGATACAGACTAAAGCTCTCTACACTGTCCCCATCAAACACTCCCAGGACATGTACAGCATCGGTTAAGATATAGAATAAAGCTCTCTCTAAACTGTTCCCATCAAACACTCCCAGGACAGGTACAGCACGGGATTAGACACAGAGTAAAGCTCCCTCTACACTGAACCCAACAAGCACTTCCAGGACAGGTACTGCACGGGGTTATATACAGAGTAAAGCTCCCTCTACACTGTCCCGATCAAACACACTCAGGACACGTCCAGCACGGGGTGAGATACAGAGTAAAACTTCCGCTACATTGTCCCCATCAACCACTCCCAGGACAGGTACAACACTGGGTTAGATACAGAGTAATGCTCCCTCTAGACTGACCCCATCAAACACTCCCAGGGCTTGTTCAGTACAGGGTTAGATACAGACTAAAGCTCCCTCTACAGTGTCCCCATCAAACACTCCCAGGACAGGTACAGCACAGGATTACATACAGAGTAAAGCTCAATCTACACTGACCCCATCAAACACTACCAGGACCGGTACAGCACGGGGTTAGATACAGAGTTAAATTCCCTCCACACTGTCACAATCAAACAATCCCAGGACAGGTACAGCAGGAGGTTAGATACAGAGGAAAGCTCCCTCTAGACCCTATCAAACACTCCCAGGGCTGATTAAGTAGGGGATTAGATACAGACTAAACCTCTACACGGTCAACATCAAAGAATCCCAGGATAGATACAGCACGGGATTAAATACAGAATAAAGCTCCCTATACACTTACCCCATCAAACACTCCCAGGACAGGTACAGCACAGGGTTAGATACAGAGTAAAGCTCCCTCTACACTGTCCCCATCAAACACTCCCTGGACAGGTACATCACGTGTTAAGATATAGAGTAAAGCTCCCTCTACACTGTCCCCATCAAACACTCCCTGGACAGGTACAGCACGGGATTAGACACAGAGTAAAGCTCCCTCTACACTATCAGCATCAAACACTCCCAGGACAGGTACAGAACCGGATAAGATGCAGAGTAAAGCTCCCTCTGCACTGACCCCATGAAACGCTCCCAGGACAGGTTACAACTAGGGGGTAGATTCAGAGTAAAGCTCGCGCTACATTGTCCCCATCAAAGATTCCCAGTAAAGGTACATCACGGGGTAAGATACAGAGTAAAGCTCTCTCTACACCATCCCCATTAAACACTCCCAGGACAGGTACAGCACGGAGTTAGATACAGTGTAAAGCTCCCTTTACACCGTCCCCATCAAACACTTCCAGGAGAAGAACAGCACGGTGCTGGATACAGGGTAAAGCTCCCCCTAAACTGTCCGCATCAAACACTCCCAGGACAGGTACAGCACAGGGTAAGATACAGAGTAAAGCTCCCTCTACACTGTCCCCATCAAACACTTCCAGGACAGGTACAGCTCTGGGTTAGATACAGAATAAAGCTCCCTCCAGTCCGTTCCCATCAAACACTCCCAGGACAGGCACAGCACGGGGTTTGATTCAGAGTAAATATCCCTTTACAATATCCGTGTCATACACACCCAGGACAGGTACAGCACGAAGTTAGATACAGACTAAAGCTCCCTCGACACTGTCCCCATCAAACAATCGTAGGGCAGGTACACCATGGGTTTAGATACAGAGTAAAGCTCCCTGTACACTGTCCCCATGAAACACTCCCAGGGCAGGTACAGCTGGGTGTTAGATACAGAATAAAGCTCCCTCTAGACTGTCCCCAACAGACACTCCCAGGACAGATACAGCACAGTGTTAGATACACAGTAAAGCTCCATCTACAATGTCCCCATCTAACACTCCCTGAACAGGTACAGCAACGTGTTCGATACAGAGTAAAGCTCCCTCTACACTGTCACCATCAAAGTCTCCCAGGACAGATCAAGCACCGGATTAGATACAGTGCAAATCTCCCTCTACACTATCACCATCAAACACTACCAAAACAGGTAGAGCACAGGACTACATACAGAGAAAAGCTCCATCTACACTGTCCCCATCAAACACTTCCAGGGCAAGTACACCATGGGGTTAGATACAGAGAAAAGCTCCCTCTACACTGTCCCCGTCCACCACTCCCAGTGCAGGTACAGCATGGGATTAGATACAGAGTAAAGCTCCCTCTACAGTGTCCGGATCAAACACTCCCACGACAGGAACAGAACGGGGTTAGATACAGAGTAAGCCTCCCTCGAAACTGTCCGCATCAAACACTCCCAGGACAGGTACAGCACGGGGTTAGATACAGAGTAAGCCTCCCTCTAAACTGTCCCCATCAAACACTCCCAGTGCAGCGACAGCATGGAGTTAGATGCAGAGTAAAGCTCACTCGACACCATCTTCATCAAACACTCCCAGGACAGGTATAGCATGGGGTAAGATACAGAGTAAAGCTCCCCCTACAGCGTCCCCATCAGACACTCGCAGGACAGGTACAGCACGGGGTTAGAAACAGAACAAAGCTCCCTCTACTCTGTCCCCAGCAAACACTCCCAGGACTGGAACATCGCAGTGTTTGATTCAGAGCAAAGCTCACTCCACACTGCCTCCATGAAACACTCCCAGGACAGGTACAGCACGGGGTTAGATACAAAGTAGAGCTCCATCTACACTGTCCCCATCAAACACTCCCAGGACAGGTACAGCATGGGATTAGATACAGAGTAAAGCTCCCTCTGCACTGTCCCCAACAAACACTCCCAGGGCAGGTACACCATGGGGTTAGACACAGAGCAAAGCTCCCTCAACACTGTCCCCATCAAGCACTCCCAGGGCAGGTACACCACGGGGTTAGATACAGAGTAAAGCTCCCTGTACTCTGTCCCCATCAAACACACCCAGGACAGGTACATCACAGTGTTTGATTCAGAGCAAAGCTCACTCCACACTGCATCCATGAAACACTCCAAGGACAGGTACAGCTTGGTGTTAGATACAGAGTAAAGCTACCTCCACACTGTCCTCATCAAACACTCCCAGGACAGGAACAGCACGGGGTTCTATACAGAGTAAAGCTCCCTCTACACTGAACACTCCCAGGACAGGTACAGCACGGGGTTAGATACAGAGTAAAGCTCCCTCTACACTGTCCCCATCAAACACTCCAGGACAGGTACAGCACGGAGGTTCGATACAGAGTAAAGTCCCTCTACACTGACCCCATCAAATGCTCCCAGGACAGGTACAGCACAGTGTTAAATATTGAGTAAAGGTCCCTCTAAACTGTCCGCATCAGACAGTCCCAGGAAAGGTACAGCACAGCGTTAGATACAGAGTAAAGCTCCCTCTACACTGTCCCCATCAAATACTCCCAGGTCAGTTACAACACCGGGTTAGATACAGAGTAAAGCTACCTCCACACTGTCCTCATCAAACATTGCCAGGACAGGTACAGCACGGGGTTAGATACAGAGTAAAGCTCTATCTACACCATCCGCATCAAAAACTCCCAGGGCAGGACAGCACGGGGTTAGATACAGAGTAAATCTCCCTTTACACTGTACCCATCAAACACTCCCAGGGCAGGTGCACCATGGGGTTAGATACAGAGTAAAGCTCCCTCTACACTGTCCCCTTCAAGCACATCCAGGGCAGGTACACCATGGGGTTAGATACAGAGTAAAGCTCCCTCTACACTGTCCCCATCAAACACTCCCAGGACAGTTACTGCACGGGGTGAGATACAAAGTAGAGCTCCCTCGACACTGTCCCCATCAAACACTCCCAGGACAGGTACAGCACGGGGTTAGATAGAGTAAAACTCCATGTACACTGTCCCCATCAAACACGCCCAGGGCAGGTACAGCACAGGGTTAGATACAGAGTAAAGCTCCCTCTGCACTGTCCCCAACAAACACTCCCAAGACCGGTACAGCACATGGATGGATACAGAGTAAATCTCCCTCTTCACTGTCCCCATCAATCACTCCCAGCACAGGTACTGCACAGCGTTAGATACAGAGTAAAGCTCCCTCTACACGGTCCCCATCAAACACTCCTAGGACAGGTACAGCACGGGGTTAGATACAGAGTAAAGCTCCCTCTACACGGTCCCCATCAAACACTCCCAGGGCAGGTACACCATGGGGTTAGACACAGAGTAAAGCTCCCTCTACACTGTCTCCATCAAACACTCCCAGGCTGGTACACCACGGGGTTAGATATAGTAAAGCTCCATGTACACTGTCCCCATCAAACACGCCCAGGACAGGTACATAACAGTCAAGTTCTGTCGAAGGGTCATGAGGACTCGAAACGTCAACCCTTTTTTTCTCCGCCGATGCTGCCAGACCTGCTGAGTTTTTCCAGGTAATTCTGTTTTTGTTTTGGATTTCCAGCATCCGCAGTTTTGTTTTGTCTTTATCTCTGTACATAACAGTGTTTGATTCAGAGCAAAGCTCACTCCACACTGTCCTCATCAAACACTCCCAGGACAGGAACAGCACGGGGTTTGATACAGAGTAAAGCTCCCTCTACACTTTCCCCATCAAACACTCCCAGGTCAGGTACACCACAGGGTTAGATACAGAGTGAACCTCCCTCTACACCGTCCCCAGCAAACACTCCCAGGACAGGTAAATCACGGGGTTAGATACAGAGTAAAGCTCCCTCCACACTGTCCGCATCAAACAATCCCAGGACAGGTACAGCACGGGGCTAGATACAGACTAAAGCTCCCTCTACACCATCCGCATCAAACACTCCCAGGGCAGGTACAGCACGGGGTTAGATACAGATTAAATCTCCCTCTACACTGTCCCCATCAAACACTCCCAGGGCAGGTACATCTTGGGGTTAGATACAGAGTAAAGCTCCCTCTACATTGTCCCCATCAATCACTACCAGGGGAGGTACACCATGGGGATAGATACAGAGTAAAGCTCCCTATACTCTGTGCCCATCAAACACTCCCAGGACAGGTAGATGACAGTGTGTGATTCAGAGCAAAGCTCACTCCACACTGCCTCCATGAAACACTCCCAGGACAGGTACAGCACGGGGTTAGATACAGAGTAGAGCACCCTCTACACTGTCCCCATCAAACACTCCCAGGACAGGTACAGCACGGGGTTAGATGCAGAGTAGACCACCCTCGACACTGTCCCCATCAAACACTCCCAGGACAGGTACAGCACAGGGTTAGATACAGAGTAGAGCACCCTCTGCACTGTGCCCATCAAACACTCCCATGACCGTTACAGCACGTGCTTTGATTCAGAGTAAATATACCTCAAAACCGTCCTCATCAAATATTCACTGGAAAGCTACTGCACAGGTTTAGATGCAGAGTTAACCTCACCCTACACTTACACCATCAAATACTCCCAGGACAGTTACAGCAGAGGGTTAGATACAGAGTAAAGCTCGCTCTACACTGTCCCCATCAAACACTCCCAGGACAGGTACAGCTGGGTGTTAGATACAGAATAAAACTCCCTCTAGACTGTCTCCAACAGACACTCCCAGGACAGATACAGCACAGGGTTAGATACACAGTAATGCTCCCTCTACACTGTCCCCATCAAACACTCCCAGGGCAGGTACACCATGGGGTTAGATAAAGAGTAAAGCTCCCTCTACACTGTCACCATCAAACATTCCCAGGGCAGGTACAGCACGGGGTTAGATACAGAGTAAAGCTCCCTCTACACTGTCACCATCAAACACTCCCAAGACAGGTACAGCACGGGGTTAGATACAGAGTAAAGCTCCCTCTACACTGTCACCATCAAACATTCCCAGGGCAGGTACAGCACGGGGTTAGATACAGAGTAAAGCTCCCTCTACACTGTCACCATCAATCACTCCCAGCGGAGGTACAGCACAGAATTGATACAGAGTAGAGCTCCCTTTACACTGTCCCCATCCAACACTCCCAGGACAGGTACATCACAGGGTTTGATTCAGAGCAAAGGTCCCTCCACACTGCCTCCATGAAACACTCCCAGGACAGGTACAGCACGGGGTTAGATACAGAGTAAAGCTCTCTCTTCACCGTCCCCATCAAACACTCCCAGGACAGGTACAGCACGGGATAAGATACAGAGTAAAGCTCCCTCTACACTGTCCCCATCAAACACTCCCTGGACTGGTAGATCACAGTTTTTGATTCAGAGTAAAGCTGCCTGCACACTGTTTCCATGAAACACTCCAGTGACAGATACAGAACTGGAATAGATACAGAGTAAAGCTCCCATAACACTGACCACATCAGACACTTTACGCTATCAGCATCAAACACTCCCAGGGGAAGTACACCATGGGGATAGATAGAGTAAAGCTCTCTATACTCTGTGCCCATCAAACACTCAGAGGACAGGCAGATCACAGTGTTTGATTCAGAGCAATGCTCACTCCACACAGCCTCCATGAAACACTCCCAGCACAGGTACAGTACGTGATTAGATAGAGAGTAGAGCGCCCTCTACACTGTCCCCATTAAACACTCCCAGGACCGGTACAGCACGGGGTTAGATACAAAGTAAAGCTACCACTACACTGACCACATCAAACACTCCCAGGACAGGGACAGCACGGGGTTAAATACAGAGTAAAACTCCCCATACTCTGTCCCCAACAAACACTCCCAGTGGAGGAACATAATAGGGTTAGGCGCAGAGCAGAGCACCCTGTACACTGTCCCCATCAAACAATCACAGGGCAGGTACACCATGGGGTTAAATACAGAGTAAAGCTACCTCTACACTGTCTCCATGAAACACTCCCAGGACAGGTACAGCACGGGGTTAGATACAGAGTAAAGCTCCCTCTGCACTGTCCCCATCAAACACTCCCAGGGCAGGTACACCAAGGGGTTAGATACAGAGTAGAGCTACCACTACACTGACCACATCAAACACTGCCAGGACAAGTACAACACATGGCAAGATACAGAGTAAAGCTCCCTCTACACTGTCCCCATCAAACACTCCCAGGACAGGCACAGCACGGGGTTAGATACAGGGTAAAGCTCCCTCTACACTGTCCCCATCAAACACTCCCAGGACAGTTACAGCACGGGGTTTAATTCAGAGTAAATATCTCTCAAAATGGTACCCATCAAAAATACCCTGGAAAGCTACAGAACAGGGTTAGATAAAGAGTAAATCTCTCTCTACACTGTCCCCATCAAACACTCCTAGGACAGGCACAGCATGGGGTTAGATACAGAGTAGAGCTCCCTCTACACTTTCCCCATCAAACACTCCCAGGACAGGTACAGCACGGGGTTAGATACAGAGTAAAGCTCCCTCTACACCGTCCCCATCAAACACTCACAGGACAGGTACAGCACGGAGTGAGATACAGAGTAAAGATCCCTCTACACTGTCCCAATCATACACTCCCAGGACAGGTACAGCACGGGGTTAGATACAGAGTAAAGGTCCCTGTACAGTGTCCGCATCAAACACTCCCAGGACCGATGGAGCACGGGGTGAGATACAAATTAAAGCACCCTCTACACTGTCCCCAACAAACACTCCCAGGGGTGGAACATAACAGGGTAAGGTACAGAATAAAGCTCCCTCTCCACTGTCCGCAGCAGACACTCCCAGGGGAGTAACATCACGGGGTTAGATACAGAGTAAAGAACCCTCGACACTGTCCCCATCAAACACATCCTGGACAGTTACATCAAAGGGATAGATACAGAGTAAAGCTCCCTCTACATTGTCCCCATCAAACACTCTCAGGACAGGTACAGCACGGGGTTAGAAACAGAGTAAATCTCCCACTACACTGATCCCATCAAACACTCCCAGGACAGGTACCACACGGGCTTAGATACAGAGTAAATCTCCCTCTATACTGTCCCCATCAAACACTCCCAGGACAGGTACAACATGGGGTTAGATACAGAGTAAAGCTCCCTCTACACTGTCCCCATCAAACGCTCCCAGGACAGGTACAGCACGGGGTTAGATACAGAGTAGAGCTCCCTCGACACGGTCCCCATCAAACAATCCCAAGATTTTATCTAACACCGTGTTGCACCTGAGTAAAGCTCCCTCTACACAATCCCTAACAAAAACTCTCAGGACAGGTACAGCAAGGGGTTAGATACAGAGTATAACTCCCTCTATACTGTCCCCATTAAACACTCCCAGGACAGGTACAGCACGGGGTTAAATACAGAGTAGAGCTCCCTCTAAACTGTCCCAATCAAACATTCCCAGGACACATACAGCACGGGGTTAGATACAGAGTATAACTCCCTCTAAACTGTCCCAATCAAACACTCCCAGGACACATACAGCACGGGGTTAGATACAGTGTAGAGCTCCCTCTAAACTGTCCCCATCACACATTCCCAGGACATGTACAGCACGGGGTTAGATACAGAGTAAAGCTCCTCTACACTGTCCCAATCAAACACTCCCAGGACTGGTACATCACAGGTTTGATTCAGATCAAAGCTCCCTCCACACTGCCTCCATGAAACACTCCCATGACAGGTACAGCACAGAGTTAGATACAGAGTAAAGCTCCCTCTACACCGTCCCAAACAAACACTCCCAGGATAGGTACAGCACGGGGTTAGATACTGACCAGAGATCCATCTACATGGCCCCCATCAAATACTCGCAGGACAGGTACAGCACGGGGTTAGATACAGAGTAAAGTTCCTGCTACACTGTCCCAATCAAACACTCCCAGGACAGCTACATCACGAGTTTAGATACAGAGTAAAGCTCCATACACTCGATCCCCATCAAACACTCTCAGGACAGGAACATCACAGTGTTTGATTCAGAGCAAAGCTCACTCCACATGGCCTCCATGAAACACTCCCAGGACAGGTACAGCACAGGTTTAGATACAGAATAGAGCTCCCTCTACACTGTACCCATCAAACATTCCCAGGACAGATACAGCACGGGGTTAGATACAGAGTAAAGCTCCCTCTACACTGTTCCCATCAAAGACTCCCAGGACAGGTACAGCACAGGGTTAGATACAGAGTAAAGCTCCCTCTACACTTTCCCCATCAAACACTCCCAGGACAGGTACAGCACGGGGTTAGATACAGAGTAAAGCTCCCTCTACACTGTCCCCATCAAACACACCCAGGGCAGGTACATCACAGTGTTTGTTTCAGAGCAAAGCTCACTCCAAACGGCCTCCATGAAACACTCCCAGGACAGGTACAGCACGGGCGAGATACAGAATAGAGCTCTCTCTGCACTGTCCCCATCAAGCACTCCCAGGACAGGTACATCACGGCGTTAGATACAGAGTAAACCTCCTTCTACACCATCCCTAACAAAAACTCCCAGGACAGGCACAGACGGGGTTAGATACAGAGTAGAGCTCCCTCTAAACTGGCCCAATCAAACATTCCCAGGACACATACAGCACGGGATGAGATACAGAGTAGAGCTCCCTCTAAACTGGCCCAATCAAACATTCCCAGGACACATGCAGCACGGGGTTAGATACAGAGTAGAGCTCCTTCTACACGGTCCCCATCAAACACTGCAAGGACAGGTACAGCACGTGGTTCGATACAGAGTAAAGCTGCCTCTACACCGTCCCCATTAAACACTTCCACAACAAGTACGTCACGGGGTTAGGGGTTAGATACAGATTAGCACCCCCTCTACATTGTCCCCATCAAACATTACGAGGACAGGTACAGCACGGGTGAACATACAGAGTAAAGCACCCTCTGCACCGTCCTCATCAAACACTCCCAGGACTGGTACAGCATGGGGTGAGATACAGAGTAAAGCACCCTCTACACTGTCCCCATCAAACACTCCAAGGACAGGTACAGCACAGAGTTAGATACAGAGTAAAGCTCCCCCTAGTGTGCCTATCAAACACTCCCAGGACTGGTACAGCATGGGGTTAGATACAGAGTAAAGCTCCCTCTACCCTGTCCCCATCAAACACCCCCAGGACCGGTACATCACAGGGCTTCATTCAGAGCAAAGCTCCCTTCACACTTCCTCCATGTAACACTCCCAGGAGAGGTAAAGCACGGGGTTAGATACAGAGTAGAGCTCCCTCTACACGGTCCCCATCAAACAATCCCAAGATTGTATCTAACACCGTGTTGTACCTGAGTAAAGCTCCCTCTACAAAATCCCTAACAAAAACTCTCAGGACAGGTACAGCACGGGATTAGATACAGAGTAAAGCTCCCTCTACACTGTCCCCATCAAACACTCCCAGGACAGGTACAGCACGGGGTTAGATACAGAGTATAGCTCCCTCTTTCCTGTCCCCATCAAGCACTCCCAGGACAGGTACATCATGTCATTAGATACAGAGTAAACCTCCCTCTACACCATTCCTAACAAAAACTCCCAGGACAGGCACAGCACGGGGTTAGATACAGAGTAGAGCTCCCTCTAAACTGGCCCAATCAAACATTCCCAGGACACGTACATCACAGGGTTTGATTCAGAGAAAAGCTCCCTCTACACTGCCTCCATGAAACACTCCCAACACATGTACACCACGGGGTTAGATACAGAGTAGAGCTCCCTCTACGCTGTCTCCATCAAACACTCCCAGGACACGTACAGCACGGGGTTAGATACAGAGTATCGCTCCCTCTAAACTGTCCCCATCACACATTCCCAGGATAGGTACAGCACGAGTTTAGATACAGAGTAAAGCTCCCTCTAAACTGTCCCCATCAAACACTCCCAGGACAGGTACATCACGGGGTTAGATACAGAGTAAAGGTAATACTACACTGACCACATCAAACACTCCCAGGACAGGTACAGCACGGGGTAAGAAAGAGAGTAAAGCTCCCTCTACACTGTCCCCATTAAACACTCCCAGGACAGGTACAGCACGGGGTTAGATACAGAGTAAAGCTCCCTCTACACTGTCCCCATCAAACACTCCCAGGACAGGTACAGCACGGTGTTAGATACAGAGTAAAGCTCCCTCTACACTGTCCCCATCAAACACTGCCAGGACAGATACACCATGGGGTGAGATACAGAGTAGTGCTCCCTCTACATTGTCCCCATGAGACACTCCCAGGACAGGTCAAGCGCGGGGTTAGATGCAGAGTAAAGCTCCCACCATACTGTCCCCATCAACCACTCCCAGGACAGGTACAGCATGGGATTACACAGAGAGTAAAGCTCCCTCGACACTGACCCCATCAAACACTCCCAGGACAGGCACAGCACGGAGTTAGATACAGAGTAAGTCTCCCACTACACTGACGCCATCAAACACTCCCAGTACAGGTACAGCACGGGGTGAGATACAGAGTAAATCTCCCTCTCCACTGTCCCCATCAAACACTGCAAGGACAGGTACAGCTCGGGGTTAGATACAGAGTAAAGCCCCATCTACACTTATCCATCAAACACTCCCAGGACAGACACATGACAGGGTTAGAAACAGAGTAAAGCACGCTTGACACTGTCCGCATCAAACACTCCCAGGACAGGTACAGCAAGGGGTGAGATACAGAGTAAAGCTCCCTCTACACTGTCCCCATCAAACACTCCCAGGACGGGTTACAGCACGGGGTCAGATACAGAGTAAAGCTCCCTCTACACTGTCACAATCAAACACTCCCAGGACGGGTTACAGCACGGGGATAGATTCAGAGTAAAGCTCCCTCTACATTGTCCCCATCAAACACTCCCAGGAGAGGTACAGCATGAAGATAGATAAAGAATAAAGCTCCCTCTACACTGAACCCATCAAACACTCCCAGGACAGGTACAGCACTGGATTAGATACAGAGTAAAGCTCCCTCTGCACTGTCCCCATCAAACACTCCCAGGACAGGTACAGCACTGTGTTAGATACAGGGTAAAGCTCCCTCGACACTGACCCCATCAAACACTCCCAGGACAGGAATAGCACGGGGTTACATACAGAGTAAAGCTCCCTCTACACTCACCCCATCAAACACTCCCAGGACAGGTACAGCACGGGGTTAGATACAGAGTAAAGCTCCCTCTACACTGTCCCCATCAAACACTCCCAGGACAGGTACAGCTCGGGGTTAGATACAGAGTAAAGCCCCATCTACACTTATCCATCAAACACTCCCAGGACAGATACATGACAGGGTTAGAAACAGAGTAAAGCACGTTTGACACTGTCCCCATCAAACACTCCCAGGACAGGTACAGCACGGAGTAAGATACAGAGTAATGCTCCTTCTATACTATCCCCATCAAACACTCCCAGGACAGGTACAGCATGGGGTAAGATACAGAGTAAATCTCCCTCTACACTGTCCCCATCAAACACTCCCAGGACAGGTACAGCACGGGGTTAGATACAGAGTAAAGCTCCCTCTACACTGTCCCCATCAAACACTCCCAGGATAAGTACATCACATGATTTGATTCAGAGCAAAGCTCACTCCACACTGCCTCCATGAAACAATCCCAGGACAGGGACAGCACGGGGTAAGATACAGAGTAATGCTCCCTCTACACTATCCCCATCAAACACTCCCAGCGCAGGGATACCATGGGGTTATATACAGAGTTAAGCCCCCTCGACACTGTCCCCATCAAACACTCCCTGGACAGGTACACCATGGGGTTAGATACAGAGTAAAGCTCCATCTACACTGTTCCCATCAAACACTCCCAGGACAGGTACAGCACGGGGTTAGATACAGAGTAGAGCTCCCTCCAAACTGTCCCCATCACACATTCCCAGGACAGGAACAGCACGGTGTAAGATACAGAGTAGAGCTCTCTCTAAACTGTCCCAATCAAACATTCCCAGGACACGTACAGCATGGGGTTAGATACAGATTAGCCCCCCTTCTACAATGACCCCATCAAACATTCCAAGGACAGGTACAGCACGGGTGAAGATACGGAGTAAAGCACCCTGTACACTGTCCCCATCAAACACTCCCAGGACTGGAGCAGCATGGGGTTAGATACAGAGTAAAGCTCCCTCTACACTGTCCCCATCAAACACTCCCAGGACAGGGACAGCACAGAGTTAGATACAGAGTAAAGTTCCCTCGACACTGTCCCAATCAAACACTCCCAGGACAGGTACAGCATGGGGTTAGATACAGAATAAAGCTCCCTATACTCGATCCCCATCAAACACTCCCAGGACAGGTACATCACATTGTTTGATTCAGAGCATAGCTCACTCCACACTGCCTCCATGAAACACCCCCAGAACAGGTACAGCATGGGTTTAGAAACTGAGTAGAGCTCCCTCAACACTGTCCCCATCATACATTCCCAGGACAGGTACAGCACGGGGTTAGATACAGAGTAAAGCTCCCTCTACACTGTCCCCATTAAACACTCCCAGGAGTGGCACAGCACGGGGTGAGAAAGAGAGTAAACGTCCCTCGACTCTGTCCCCATCAAACACTCCATGGACAGGTAGATGACAGGGAAAGATACAGAATAAAGCTCCCGCTACTCTTCCCATCAACACTCCCAGGACAGGTACATCACAGGGTTTGATTCAGAGCAAAGCTCCCTCCACACTGCCGCCATGAAACACTCCCAGGACAGGTACAACACAGGGTTAGATACAGAGTAAAGCTACCACTATAATGACCACATCAAACACTCCCAGGACAGGTACAGCATGGGGTTAGATACAGAGTAAAGCTCCCTGTACACTGTCCCCATTAAGCACTCCCAGGACTGGTACAGCACGAGGTTAGATACAGAGTAAAGCTCCCTATACACTGTCCCCATCAAACACTCCCAGAACAGGTACAGCACAGGGTGAGATACAGAGTAAAGCTCCCTCTACACTGACCCAATCAAACACTCCCAGGACAGGTACAGCATGGGGTTAGATACAGAGTAAAGTTCCCTCTACATTATCCCCATCAAACACTCCCAGGGCAGGTACACCATGGGGTTAGATACAGAGTAAAACTCCCTCTACACTGTCCCCATCAAACACTCCCAGGACAGGTACACCATGTGGTTAGATGCAGAGTAAAGCTCCCTCTCCACTGTTCCCATCAAACACTCCCAGGACAGGTACAGCACGGGGATAGATACAGAGTAAAGCTCCCTCTACACTGTCACAATCAAACACTCTCAAGACTGGTACATCACAGGGTTTGATTCAGAGCAAAGCTCCCTCCACACTGCCTCCATGAAACACTCCCAGGACAGGTACAGCACGGGGTTAGATACAGAGTAGAGCTCCCTCCAAACTGTCCCCATCACACATTCCCAGGACAGGTACAGCACGGGGTTAGATACAGAGTAGAGCTCCCTCCAAACTGTCCCCATCACACATTCCCAGGACAGGTACAGCACGGGGTTACAGAGTAGAGCTCCCTCCAAACTGTCCCAATCAAACATTCCCAGGACAGGTACAGCACGGGGTTAGATACAGAGTAAAGCTCCCCCTACACTGTCCCCATCAAACACTCCCAGGACAGGGACAGCACAGAGTTAGATACAGAGTAAAGCTCCCCCTACAGTGTCCCCATCAAACACTCCCAGGACAGGTACAGCACGGGGTTAGATACAGAGTAAAGCTCACTCTACACTGTCCCCATCAAACACTCCCAGTCCAGGAACATCACAGTGTTTGATTCAGAGCATAGCTCACTCCACACTGCCTCCATGAAACAGCCCCAGAACAGGTACAGCATGGGTTTAGAAACTGAGTAGAACTCCCTCAACACTGTCCCCATCATACATTCCCAGGACAGGTACAGCACGGGGTTAGATACAGAGTAGAGCTCCCTCAACACTGTCCCCATCAAACACTCCCAGGACAGGTACAGCACAGGGTAAGAAAGAGAGTAAAGCTCCCTCTACTCTGTCCCCATTAAACACTCCCAGGACAGGTACAGCATGGGGTTAGATACAGAGTAAAGCTCCCTCTACATTGTCCCATTCAAACACTCCCAGGGCAGGTACAACATGCGGTTAGACCGGGAGCAAAGCTCGCGCTATACTGTCCCCATCAAACACACCCAGGACAGGTACATCACATTGTTTGATTCAGAGCAAAGCTCACTCAACACTGCCTCCATGAAACACCCCCAGAACAGGTACACCATGGGGATAGATACAGAGTAGAGTAAAGCTCCCTCTACACTGTTCCCATCAAACACGCCCAGGACAGGTACAGCACAGCATTAGATACAGAGTAGAGCACCCACTACACTGTCCAAATCAAACACTCCCACGACAGGTACATCACGGGGTTAGATTCAGAGCAAAGCTCCCTCCACACTGCCTCCATGAAACATTCCCAGGACAGGTACAGCACGGGGTTAGATACAGAGTAGAGCTCCCTCTAAACTCTCCCAATCAAACATTTCGAGGACATGTACAGCACGGGGTTAGATACAGAGTATAGCTCCCTCTACACTGTCCCCATCAAACACTCCCAGGACAGGAACAGCATGGGGTTAGATACAGAGTAAAGCTCCCCCTACACTGTCCACATCAAACGCTCCCAGGACAGGTACAGCATGGGGTTAGATACAGAGTAAAGCACCCTCTACACTGTCCCCATCAAACACTCCCAGGACAGGTACAGCACGGAGTTAGATATAGAGTAAAGCTCCCTCTACTCTGTCCCCATCACACATTCCCAGGACAGGGCAGCACAGGGTTAGATACAGAGTAAAGCTCCCTATAGTCGATCCCCATCAAACACTCCCAAGAAAGGTACAGCACGGGGTTAGATACAGAGTAAAGCTCCCTCTACACTGTCCCCATCAAACACTCCCAGGACAGGTACAGCACGGGTTTAGATACAGAGTAAATCTCCCTCTACACTGTCCCCATCAAACACTCCCAGGACAGGTCAAGCACGGGGTTAGATACAGAGTAAAGCACCCTCTACAGTGTCCCCATCAAACACTCCCAGGACAGGTACAGCACGGAGTTAGATATAGAGTAAAGCTCCCTCTACTCTGTCCCCATCAAACACGCCCAGGACAGGAAAATCACAGTGTTTGATTCAGAGAAAAGCTCCCTCCACACTGCCTCCACGAAACACTCCCATGACAGGTACAGCACGGGGTCAGATACAGAGGGGAGCTCTCTCTGCACCGTCCCCATCAAACACTCCCAGTACAAGTACAGCACGGGTTTCGATACAGAGCAAAGCTCCCTCTACACCTTCCCCATCAAACACTCCCACGACGGGTACATCACGGGGTTAGATACAGATTAGCGCCCCATCTTCAATGTCCCCACCAAACACTCCCAGGACAGGTACATCACGGTGTTAGATACAGAGTAAAGCTCCCTCTACACTGTCCCAATCAAACACTCCCAGGACAGGTACAGCACGGGGTTAGATACAGAGTAAAGCTCCCTCCACACAGTCCCAAACAAACACTCCCAGGACAGGTACAGCACGGGGTTAGATACAGAGTAAAGCTCTCACTACACTGTCCCCATCAAACACTCCCAGGACAGGTACAGCACGGGGTTAGATACAGAGTATAGCTCCCTCTACACTGTCCCCATCAAACACTCCCAGGACAGGAACAGCATGGGGTTAGATACAGAGTAAAGCTCCCCCTACACTGTCCACATCAAATGCTCCCAGGACAGGTACAGCATGGGGTTAGATACAGAGTAAAGGTCCCTATACTTGGTCCCCATCAAACTCTCTCAGGACAGGTACAGCACAGTGTTTGATTCAGAGCATATCTCACTCCACACTGTCTCCATGAAACACCCCCAGAACAGGTACAGCACGGGGTTAGATACAGAGTAGAGCTACCTCTACACCGTCCCCATCAAACACTCCCACGACAGGTACATCACGGGGTTAGATACAGATTAGTGCCCCCTCTTCAATGTCCCCATCAAACATTACGAGGATAGGTACAGCACGGGTGAAGATACAGAGTAAAGCTCCCCCTACAGTGTCCCCATCAAACACTCCCAGGACAGGTACAGCACAGGGTTAGATACAGATTAAAATTCCCTCGTCACTGTCCCAATCAAACACTCCCAGGACAGGTACATGACGAGGTTAGATACAGAGTAAAGCTCCCTCTACACCATCCCTAACAAAAACCCCCAGGACAGGTACAGGATGGGGTTAGATACAGAGTAAAGGTATCGCTACACGGACCACATCAAACACTCCCAGGACAGCTACAACACGGGGTAAGAAAGAGATTACAGCTCTCTCTACACTGGCCCCATTAAACACTCCCAGGAGTGGCACAGCACGGTGTTAGAAAGAGAGTAAACGTCCCTTTACTCTGTCCCCATCAAACACTCCATGGACAGGTAGATCACAGGGTTAGATACAGAGTAAAGCTCTCACTACACTGTCCCAATCATACACTCCCAGGACAGGTACAGCATGGGGTAAGATACAGAGTAAAGCTCCCTCTACACTGACCCTATCAAACACTCCCAGGACTGGTACATCATAGGGTTTCATTCAGAGCAAAGCTCCCTCCACACTGCCTCCATGAAACACTCCCAGGATAGGTACAACACAGGGTTAGATACAGAGTAAAGCTCCCTCTACACCGTCCCCATCAAACACTCCCACGACAGGTACATCACGGGGTTAGATAGAGATTAGCGCCCCCTCTACAACGTCCCCATCAAACATTACGAGGATAGGTACAGCACGGGTGAAGATACAGAGTAAATCTCCCCCTGCAGTGTCCCCATCAAACACTCCCAGGACAGATACAGCACAGGGTTAGATAGAGAGTAAATTTCCCATGACACTGTCCCAATCAAACACTCCCAGGACCGGTACATCACGAGGTTAGATACAGAGTAAAGTTCACTCTACACTGTCCCCATCAAACACTCCCAGGACAGGTACAACATTGGTTTAGATACAGAGTAGAGTTCACTCTACACTGACCCCATCAAACAGTCCCAGGGCAGGTACAGCACGGGGTTAGATACAGACAAGAGCTCCCTCTCCACTGTCCCCATTAAACACTCCAAAGGCAGGTACACCATGGGGTTAGATCCAGAGTAAAGGTCCCTCTACACTGTTCCCATCAAACACGCCCAGGACAGGTGCAGCACGGGGTTAGATACAGAGCAAAGCTACCTCTGCACCGTCCCAAACAAACACTCCCAGGACAGGTACAGCATGGGGTTAGATACAGAGTAGAGCTACCTCTACACCGTCCCCATCAAACATTCCCAGGACAGGTAAAGCACGGGGTTAGATACAGAGTAGAGCTCCCTCTACACGGTCCCCATCAAACACTCTCACGACAGGTACATCACGGGGTTAGATACAGATTAGCGCCCCCTCTACAATGACCCCATCAAACATTACGAGGACAGGTACAGTACGGGTGAAGATACAGACTAAAGCTCCCTGTACACTGTCCCCATCAAACACTCCCAGGACTGGGACAGCATGGGGTTAGATACAGAGTAAAGCAACCTCTACACTGTCCCCATCAAACACTCCAAGGACAGGTACAGCACGAGGTAAGATACAGAGTAAAGCTCACTATACACAGTCCCCATCAAATGCTCCCAGGACAGGTACAGCACAGTGTTTGATTCAGAGCAAAGCTCCCTCCACACTGCCTCCATGAAACACTCCCATGACAGGTACAGCACTGGGTGAGATACAGAGCAAAGCTCCCTGTACTCGATCCCCATCAAACACTCCCAGGACAGGAACAGCACGGGGTTAGATACAGAGTAAAGCTCACTCCACACTGTCCCCATCAAACACTCCCAGGACAGGTACAGCACGGGGTTAGAAACAGAGTAAAGCTCCCTCTACACCGTCCCCATCAAACACTCCCACAACAGGTACATCACGGGGTTAGATACAGATTAGCGCCCCCTCTACAACGTCCCCATCAAACATTATGAGGACAGGTACAACACGGGTGATGATACAGAGTAAAGCTCCCCCTACAGTGTCCCCATCAAACACTCCCAGGACAGGAACAGCACAGGGTTAGATACAGAGTAAATTTCCCTCGACAGTGTCCCAATCAAACACTCCCAGGACAGGTACATCACGAGGTTAGATACAGAGTAAAGTTCCCTCTAGACTGTTCCCATCAAACATTCACAGGGCAGGTACACCCTGGGGTAAGATACAGAGTAAAGCTCCCTCTACACTGCCTCCATGAAACACTCCCAGGACAGGTACAGCACGAGGTAATATACAGAGTAAAGCTCCCTTTACACTGTCCCCATCAAACACGCCCAGGACAGGTACATCACGGGGTTAGATACAGATTAGCGCCCCCTCTACAACGTCCCCATCAAACATTATGAGGATAGGTACAACGCGGGTGGAGATACAGAGTAAAGCTCCCCCTACAGTGTCCCCATCAAACACTCCCAGGACAGGTACAGCACAGGGTTAGATACAGAGTAAATTTCCCTCGACAGTGTCCCAATCAAACACTCCCAGGACAGGTACATCACGAGGTTAGATACAGAGTAAAGTTCCCTCTAGACTGTTCCCATCAAACATTCACAGGGCAGGTACACCATGGGGTAAGATACAGAGTAAAGCTCCCTCTACACTGCCTCCATGAAACACTCCCAGGACAGGTACAGCACGGGGTTAGATACAGAGTTAATCTCCCTCTACACTGTCCCCATCAAACATTCCCAGGACAGGTACAGCACGGGGTTTGATACACAGTAGAGCTCCCTCTACACTGTCCCCATCAAACACGCCTAGGACAGGTACACCATGGGGTTAGATAGAGAGTAAAGCTCCCTCTACTCTGTCCCCATCAAACAATACCGTACTGGTACATCACAGAGTTTGATTCAGAGTAAAGCTCCCTCCACACTGTCCGCATCAAGCACTCACAGGACAGGTACAGCAAGTGGGTAGATACAGAGTAAATCTCCCTCTACACTGTGCCCAACAAACACTCCCAGGGGAGGAACAACACGGTGTTAGATGCAGAGTAAAGATCCCTCTACGCTGTCCCCGTCAAACACACCCAGGACAGGTACAGCACAGGGTTAGATACAGAGTAAAGCTCCCCCTATACTGTTCCCATCAAACATTCCCAGGACAGGTACATCACATTGTTTGATTCAGATCGAAGCTCATTCCACACTGCCTCCATGAAACACTCACAGGACAGGTACAGCACGGAGTTAGATAGAGAGTACAGTTCCCTCTACGATATCCCCATCAAACACTCCCAGCGCAGGTACAGCACGGGGTTAGATACAGAGTAAAGCTGCCTCTACACTGTCCCCATCAAACACTCCCAAGGCAGGTACAGCACGGGGTTAGATAAAGAGTAAAGCTCTCTCTACACCGTCCCCAACAAACACACGCAGGGAATGTACACCATGGGGTTCGATACAGAGTAAACTGCCCTCTACACTGTCCCCATCAAACATTCCCAGGACAGGTACATCACGAGGATAGATACAGAGTAAAGCTCCCCCTACACTGTTCCCATCAAACACTCCCAGGGCAGGTACAAGATGGCGTTAGATACAGAATAAAGCTCCCTATACTCGGTCCCCATCAAACACTCTCAGGACAGGAACATCACAGTGATTGAATCAGAGCAAAGCTCACTCCACACGGCCTCCATGACACACTCCCAGGACAGGTACAGCATGGGGTTAGATACAGAGTAAAGCTCCCTCTAAACTGTCCCCCTCAAACATTCCCAGGACAGGTACAGCACGGGGTTAGATACACATTAGATCTCCCTCTACGCTGTCCCCATCAAACACGCCTAGGAGAGGTACACCATGGGGTTAGATACAGAGTAAAGCTCCCTCTACAATGTCCCCATCAAACACTCCCAGGACAGGTACATCACGTGATTAGATACAGAATAAATCTCCCTCTACAATGTCCCCATCAAACACTCCCAGGACAGGTACAGCACGTGGTTAGATACAGAGTATAACTCCCTCTACAATGTCCCCATCAAACACTCCCAGGACAGGTACAGCACGGGTGAAGATACAGAGTAAAGCTCCCTCTACTGCGTCCCCATCAAACACTCCCAGGACTGGTACAGCACGGGGTAAGATACAGTGTACAGCACCCTCTACACTGTCCCCATCAAACACTCCCAGGACAGGTTCAGCATGGGGTTAGATACAGACCAAAGCACCCTGTAAACCGTCCCCATCAAACATTCCCAGGACAGTGACATCAAATTGTTTGATTCAGAGCAAAGCTACCACTATACTGACCACATCAAACACTCCCAGGACAGGTAAGCACGGGGTTAGATACTGACTGAAGCTCCCTCAACACCTTCCCCATCAAACACTCCCAGGACACGTACAGCACGGGGTTAGATACAGATTAGCGCCCCCTCTACAATGGCCCCATCAAACATTACGAGGACAGGTACAGTACGGGTGAAGATACAGAGTAAAGCTCCCTGTACACTGTCCCCATCAAACACTCCCAGGACTGGGACAGCATGGGGTTAGATACAGAGTAAAGCAACCTCTACACTGTCCCCATCAAACACTCCCAGGACAGGTACAGCACAGTGTTTGATTCAGAGCAAAGCTCCCTCCACACTGCCTCCATGAAACACTCCCATGACAGGTACAGCACTGGGTGAGATACAGAGCAAAGCTCCCTGTACTCGATCCCCATCAAACACTCCCAGGACAGATACAGCACAGGGTTAGATAGAGAGTAAATTTCCCATGACACTGTCCCAATCAAACACTCCCAGGACCGGTACATCACGAGGTTAGATACAGAGTAAAGTTCACTCTACACTGTCCCCATCAAACACTCCCAGGACAGGTACAACATTGGTTTAGATACAGAGTAGAGTTCACTCTACACTGACCCCATCAAACAGTCCCAGGGCAGGTACAGCACGGGGTTAGATACAGACAAGAGCTCCCTCTCCACTGTCCCCATTAAACACTCCAAAGGCAGGTACACCATGGGGTTAGATCCAGAGTAAAGGTCCCTCTACACTGTTCCCATCAAACATGCCCAGGACAGGTGCAGCACGGGGTTAGATACAGAGCAAAGCTACCTCTGCACCGTCCCAAACAAACACTCCCAGGACAGGTACAGCATGGGGTTAGATACAGAGTAGAGCTACCTCTACACCGTCCCCATCAAACATTCCCAGGACAGGTAAAGCACGGGGTTAGATACAGAGTAGAGCTCCCTCTACACGGTCCCCATCAAACACTCTCACGACAGGTACATCACGGGGTTAGATACAGATTAGCGCCCCCTCTACAATGACCCCATCAAACATTACGAGGACAGGTACAGTACGGGTGAAGATACAGACTAAAGCTCCCTGTACACTGTCCCCATCAAACACTCCCAGGACTGGGACAGCATGGGGTTAGATACAGAGTAAAGCAACCTCTACACTGTCCCCATCAAACACTCCAAGGACAGGTACAGCACGAGGTAAGATACAGAGTAAAGCTCACTATACACAGTCCCCATCAAATGCTCCCAGGACAGGTACAGCACAGTGTTTGATTCAGAGCAAAGCTCCCTCCACACTGCCTCCATGAAACACTCCCATGACAGGTACAGCACTGGGTGAGATACAGAGCAAAGCTCCCTGTACTCGATCCCCATCAAACACTCCCAGGACAGGAACAGCACGGGGTTAGATACAGAGTAAAGCTCACTCCACACTGTCCCCATCAAACACTCCCAGGACAGGTACAGCACGGGGTTAGAAACAGAGTAAAGCTCCCTCTACACCGTCCCCATCAAACACTCCCACAACAGGTACATCACGGGGTTAGATACAGATTAGCGCCCCCTCTACAACGTCCCCATCAAACATTATGAGGACAGGTACAACACGGGTGATGATACAGAGTAAAGCTCCCCCTACAGTGTCCCCATCAAACACTCCCAGGACAGGAACAGCACAGGGTTAGATACAGAGTAAATTTCCCTCGACAGTGTCCCAATCAAACACTCCCAGGACAGGTACATCACGAGGTTAGATACAGAGTAAAGTTCCCTCTAGACTGTTCCCATCAAACATTCACAGGGCAGGTACACCCTGGGGTAAGATACAGAGTAAAGCTCCCTCTACACTGCCTCCATGAAACACTCCCAGGACAGGTACAGCACGAGGTAATATACAGAGTAAAGCTCCCTTTACACTGTCCCCATCAAACACGCCCAGGACAGGTACATCACGGGGTTAGATACAGATTAGCGCCCCCTCTACAACGTCCCCATCAAACATTATGAGGATAGGTACAACACGGGTGGAGATACAGAGTAAAGCTCCCCCTACAGTGTCCCCATCAAACACTCCCAGGACAGGTACAGCACAGGGTTAGATACAGAGTAAATTTCCCTCGACAGTGTCCCAATCAAACACTCCCAGGACAGGTACATCACGAGGTTAGATACAGAGTAAAGTTCCCTCTAGACTGTTCCCATCAAACATTCACAGGGCAGGTACACCATGGGGTAAGATACAGAGTAAAGCTCCCTCTACACTGCCTCCATGAAACACTCCCAGGACAGGTACAGCACGGGGTTAGATACAGAGTTAATCTCCCTCTACACTGTCCCCATCAAACATTCCCAGGACAGGTACAGCACGGGGTTTGATACACAGTAGAGCTCCCTCTACACTGTCCCCATCAAACACGCCTAGGACAGGTACACCATGGGGTTAGATAGAGAGTAAAGCTCCCTCTACTCTGTCCCCATCAAACAATACCGTACTGGTACATCACAGAGTTTGATTCAGAGTAAAGCTCCCTCCACACTGTCCGCATCAAGCACTCACAGGACAGGTACAGCAAGTGGGTAGATACAGAGTAAATCTCCCTCTACACTGTGCCCAACAAACACTCCCAGGGGAGGAACAACACGGTGTTAGATGCAGAGTAAAGATCCCTCTACGCTGTCCCCGTCAAACACACCCAGGACAGGTACAGCACAGGGTTAGATACAGAGTAAAGCTCCCCCTATACTGTTCCCATCAAACATTCCCAGGACAGGTACATCACATTGTTTGATTCAGATCGAAGCTCATTCCACACTGCCTCCATGAAACACTCACAGGACAGGTACAGCACGGAGTTAGATAGAGAGTACAGTTCCCTCTACGATATCCCCATCAAACACTCCCAGCGCAGGTACAGCACGGGGTTAGATACAGAGTAAAGCTGCCTCTACACTGTCCCCATCAAACACTCCCAAGGCAGGTACAGCACGGGGTTAGATAAAGAGTAAAGCTCTCTCTACACCGTCCCCAACAAACACACGCAGGGAATGTACACCATGGGGTTCGATACAGAGTAAACTGCCCTCTACACTGTCCCCATCAAACATTCCCAGGACAGGTACATCACGAGGATAGATACAGAGTAAAGCTCCCCCTACACTGTTCCCATCAAACACTCCCAGGGCAGGTACAAGATGGCGTTAGATACAGAATAAAGCTCCCTATACTCGGTCCCCATCAAACACTCTCAGGACAGGAACATCACAGTGATTGAATCAGAGCAAAGCTCACTCCACACGGCCTCCATGACACACTCCCAGGACAGGTACAGCATGGGGTTAGATACAGAGTAAAGCTCCCTCTACACTGTCCCCCTCAAACATTCCCAGGACAGGTACAGCACGGGGTTAGATACACATTAGATCTCCCTCTACGCTGTCCCCATCAAACACGCCTAGGAGAGGTACACCATGGGGTTAGATACAGAGTAAAGCTCCCTCTACAATGTCCCCATCAAACACTCCCAGGACAGGTACATCACGTGATTAGATACAGAATAAATCTCCCTCTACAATGTCCCCATCAAACACTCCCAGGACAGGTACAGCACGTGGTTAGATACAGAGTATAGCTCCCTCTACAATGTCCCCATCAAACACTCCCAGGACAGGTACAGCACGGGTGAAGATACAGAGTAAAGCTCCCTCTACTGCGTCCCCATCAAACACTCCCAGGACTGGTACAGCACGGGGTAAGATACAGTGTACAGCACCCTCTACACTGTCCCCATCAAACACTCCCAGGACAGGTTCAGCATGGGGTTAGATACAGACCAAAGCACCCTGTAAACCGTCCCCATCAAACATTCCCAGGACAGTGACATCAAATTGTTTGATTCAGAGCAAAGCTACCACTATACTGACCACATCAAACACTCCCAGGACAGGTAAGCACGGGGTTAGATACTGACTGAAGCTCCCTCAACACCTTCCCCATCAAACACTCCCAGGACACGTACAGCACGGGGTTAGATACAGATTAGCGCCCCCTCTACAATGGCCCCATCAAACATTACGAGGACAGGTACAGTACGGGTGAAGATACAGAGTAAAGCTCCCTGTACACTGTCCCCATCAAACACTCCCAGGACTGGGACAGCATGGGGTTAGATACAGAGTAAAGCAACCTCTACACTGTCCCCATCAAACACTCCCAGGACAGGTACAGCACAGTGTTTGATTCAGAGCAAAGCTCCCTCCACACTGCCTCCATGAAACACTCCCATGACAGGTACAGCACTGGGTGAGATACAGAGCAAAGCTCCCTGTACTCGATCCCCATCAAACACTCCCAGGACAGATACAGCACAGGGTTAGATAGAGAGTAAATTTCCCATGACACTGTCCCAATCAAACACTCCCAGGACCGGTACATCACGAGGTTAGATACAGAGTAAAGTTCACTCTACACTGTCCCCATCAAACACTCCCAGGACAGGTACAACATTGGTTTAGATACAGAGTAGAGTTCACTCTACACTGACCCCATCAAACAGTCCCAGGGCAGGTACAGCACGGGGTTAGATACAGACAAGAGCTCCCTCTCCACTGTCCCCATTAAACACTCCAAAGGCAGGTACACCATGGGGTTAGATCCAGAGTAAAGGTCCCTCTACACTGTTCCCATCAAACATGCCCAGGACAGGTGCAGCACGGGGTTAGATACAGAGCAAAGCTACCTCTGCACCGTCCCAAACAAACACTCCCAGGACAGGTACAGCATGGGGTTAGATACAGAGTAGAGCTACCTCTACACCGTCCCCATCAAACATTCCCAGGACAGGTAAAGCACGGGGTTAGATACAGAGTAGAGCTCCCTCTACACGGTCCCCATCAAACACTCTCACGACAGGTACATCACGGGGTTAGATACAGATTAGCGCCCCCTCTACAATGACCCCATCAAACATTACGAGGACAGGTACAGTACGGGTGAAGATACAGACTAAAGCTCCCTGTACACTGTCCCCATCAAACACTCCCAGGACTGGGACAGCATGGGGTTAGATACAGAGTAAAGCAACCTCTACACTGTCCCCATCAAACACTCCAAGGACAGGTACAGCACGAGGTAAGATACAGAGTAAAGCTCACTATACACAGTCCCCATCAAATGCTCCCAGGACAGGTACAGCACAGTGTTTGATTCAGAGCAAAGCTCCCTCCACACTGCCTCCATGAAACACTCCCATGACAGGTACAGCACTGGGTGAGATACAGAGCAAAGCTCCCTGTACTCGATCCCCATCAAACACTCCCAGGACAGGAACAGCACGGGGTTAGATACAGAGTAAAGCTCACTCCACACTGTCCCCATCAAACACTCCCAGGACAGGTACAGCACGGGGTTAGAAACAGAGTAAAGCTCCCTCTACACCGTCCCCATCAAACACTCCCACAACAGGTACATCACGGGGTTAGATACAGATTAGCGCCCCCTCTACAACGTCCCCATCAAACATTATGAGGACAGGTACAACACGGGTGATGATACAGAGTAAAGCTCCCCCTACAGTGTCCCCATCAAACACTCCCAGGACAGGAACAGCACAGGGTTAGATACAGAGTAAATTTCCCTCGACAGTGTCCCAATCAAACACTCCCAGGACAGGTACATCACGAGGTTAGATACAGAGTAAAGTTCCCTCTAGACTGTTCCCATCAAACATTCACAGGGCAGGTACACCCTGGGGTAAGATACAGAGTAAAGCTCCCTCTACACTGCCTCCATGAAACACTCCCAGGACAGGTACAGCACGAGGTAATATACAGAGTAAAGCTCCCTTTACACTGTCCCCATCAAACACGCCCAGGACAGGTACATCACGGGGTTAGATACAGATTAGCGCCCCCTCTACAACGTCCCCATCAAACATTATGAGGATAGGTACAACACGGGTGGAGATACAGAGTAAAGCTCCCCCTACAGTGTCCCCATCAAACACTCCCAGGACAGGTACAGCACAGGGTTAGATACAGAGTAAATTTCCCTCGACAGTGTCCCAATCAAACACTCCCAGGACAGGTACATCACGAGGTTAGATACAGAGTAAAGTTCCCTCTAGACTGTTCCCATCAAACATTCACAGGGCAGGTACACCATGGGGTAAGATACAGAGTAAAGCTCCCTCTACACTGCCTCCATGAAACACTCCCAGGACAGGTACAGCACGGGGTTAGATACAGAGTTAATCTCCCTCTACACTGTCCCCATCAAACATTCCCAGGACAGGTACAGCACGGGGTTTGATACACAGTAGAGCTCCCTCTACACTGTCCCCATCAAACACGCCTAGGACAGGTACACCATGGGGTTAGATAGAGAGTAAAGCTCCCTCTACTCTGTCCCCATCAAACAATACCGTACTGGTACATCACAGAGTTTGATTCAGAGTAAAGCTCCCTCCACACTGTCCGCATCAAGCACTCACAGGACAGGTACAGCAAGTGGGTAGATACAGAGTAAATCTCCCTCTACACTGTGCCCAACAAACACTCCCAGGGGAGGAACAACACGGTGTTAGATGCAGAGTAAAGATCCCTCTACGCTGTCCCCGTCAAACACACCCAG
This sequence comes from Isurus oxyrinchus, assembly GCA_026770705.1. NCBI lineage: Eukaryota > Metazoa > Chordata > Chondrichthyes > Lamniformes > Lamnidae > Isurus > Isurus oxyrinchus. The sequence continues at coordinate 404,543 of JANJGN010000373.1, forward strand.
GACAGGTACAGCACAGGGTTAGATACAGAGTAAAGCTCCCCCTATACTGTTCCCATCAAACATTCCCAGGACAGGTACATCACATTGTTTGATTCAGATCGAAGCTCATTCCACACTGCCTCCATGAAACACTCACAGGACAGGTACAGCACGGAGTTAGATAGAGAGTACAGTTCCCTCTACGATATCCCCATCAAACACTCCCAGCGCAGGTACAGCACGGGGTTAGATACAGAGTAAAGCTGCCTCTACACTGTCCCCATCAAACACTCCCAAGGCAGGTACAGCACGGGGTTAGATAAAGAGTAAAGCTCTCTCTACACCGTCCCCAACAAACACACGCAGGGAATGTACACCATGGGGTTCGATACAGAGTAAACTGCCCTCTACACTGTCCCCATCAAACATTCCCAGGACAGGTACATCACGAGGATAGATACAGAGTAAAGCTCCCCCTACACTGTTCCCATCAAACACTCCCAGGGCAGGTACAAGATGGCGTTAGATACAGAATAAAGCTCCCTATACTCGGTCCCCATCAAACACTCTCAGGACAGGAACATCACAGTGATTGAATCAGAGCAAAGCTCACTCCACACGGCCTCCATGACACACTCCCAGGACAGGTACAGCATGGGGTTAGATACAGAGTAAAGCTCCCTCTACACTGTCCCCCTCAAACATTCCCAGGACAGGTACAGCACGGGGTTAGATACACATTAGATCTCCCTCTACGCTGTCCCCATCAAACACGCCTAGGAGAGGTACACCATGGGGTTAGATACAGAGTAAAGCTCCCTCTACAATGTCCCCATCAAACACTCCCAGGACAGGTACATCACGTGATTAGATACAGAATAAATCTCCCTCTACAATGTCCCCATCAAACACTCCCAGGACAGGTACAGCACGTGGTTAGATACAGAGTATAGCTCCCTCTACAATGTCCCCATCAAACACTCCCAGGACAGGTACAGCACGGGTGAAGATACAGAGTAAAGCTCCCTCTACTGCGTCCCCATCAAACACTCCCAGGACTGGTACAGCACGGGGTAAGATACAGTGTACAGCACCCTCTACACTGTCCCCATCAAACACTCCCAGGACAGGTTCAGCATGGGGTTAGATACAGACCAAAGCACCCTGTAAACCGTCCCCATCAAACATTCCCAGGACAGTGACATCAAATTGTTTGATTCAGAGCAAAGCTACCACTATACTGACCACATCAAACACTCCCAGGACAGGTAAGCACGGGGTTAGATACTGACTGAAGCTCCCTCAACACCTTCCCCATCAAACACTCCCAGGACACGTACAGCACGGGGTTAGATACAGATTAGCGCCCCCTCTACAATGGCCCCATCAAACATTACGAGGACAGGTACAGTACGGGTGAAGATACAGAGTAAAGCTCCCTGTACACTGTCCCCATCAAACACTCCCAGGACTGGGACAGCATGGGGTTAGATACAGAGTAAAGCAACCTCTACACTGTCCCCATCAAACACTCCCAGGACAGGTACAGCACAGTGTTTGATTCAGAGCAAAGCTCCCTCCACACTGCCTCCATGAAACACTCCCATGACAGGTACAGCACTGGGTGAGATACAGAGCAAAGCTCCCTGTACTCGATCCCCATCAAACACTCCCAGGACAGGAACAGCACGGGGTTAGATACAGAGTAAAGCTCACTCCACACTGTCCCCATCAAACACTCCCAGGACAGGTACAGCACGGGGTTAGAAACAGAGTAAAGCTCCCTCTACACCGTCCCCATCAAACACTCCCACAACAGGTACATCACGGGGTTAGATACAGATTAGCGCCCCCTCTACAACGTCCCCATCAAACATTATGAGGACAGGTACAACACGGGTGATGATACAGAGTAAAGCTCCCCCTACAGTGTCCCCATCAAACACTCCCAGGACAGGAACAGCACAGGGTTAGATACAGAGTAAATTTCCCTCGACAGTGTCCCAATCAAACACTCCCAGGACAGGTACATCACGAGGTTAGATACAGAGTAAAGTTCCCTCTAGACTGTTCCCATCAAACATTCACAGGGCAGGTACACCATGGGGTAAGATACAGAGTAAAGCTCCCTCTACACTGCCTCCATGAAACACTCCCAGGACAGGTACAGCACGAGGTAATATACAGAGTAAAGCTCCCTTTACACTGTCCCCATCAAACACGCCCAGGACAGGTACATCACGGGGTTAGATACAGATTAGCGCCCCCTCTACAACGTCCCCATCAAACATTATGAGGATAGGTACAACACGGGTGAAGATACAGAGTAAAGCTCCCCCTACAGTGTCCCCATCAAACACTCCCAGGACAGGTACAGCACGGGGTTAGATACAGAGTAGAGCTCCCTCTACACCGTCTCCATCAAACACTCCCAGGACAGGTACTGCACGGGGTTAGATACAGAGTAAAGCTCCCTCGACAGTGTCCCAATCAAACACTCCCAGGACAGGTACATCACGAGGTTAGATACATAGTAAAGCTCCGTGTACTTGGTCCCCATCAAACACACCAAGGACAGGAACATCAATATGTTTGATTCAGAGCAAAGCTCCCTGTACTCGATCCCCATCAAACACTCCCAGGACAGGAACAGCACGGGGTGAGATACAGACTAAAGGTCCCCCTACACTGTTCCCATCAAACACACCAAGGACAGGAACATCAATATGTTTGATTCAGAGCAAAGCTCACTCCACACTGCCTCCATGAAACACACCCCAGGACAGGGACAGCACGGGGTGAGATACAGAGCAGAGCTCCCTCTACACTGTCGCCATCAAACACTCTCAGGACAGGTACAGCACGGGGTTAGATACAGAGCAGAGCTCCCTCTACACTGTCGCCATCAAACACTCCCAGGACAGGTACAGCACGGGGTTAGATACAGAGTAGAGCTCCCTCTACACCGTCTCCATCAAACACTCCCAGGACAGGTACTGCACGGGGTTAGATACAGAGTAAAGCTCCCTCTATACTATCCGCATCAAACACTCCCAGGACAGGTACAGCACGGGGTTAGATACAGAGTAGAGCTCCGTCTCAACTGTCCCCATCAAACACTCCCAGGACAGGTACAGCACGGGGTTAGATACAGAGTAAAGATCCCTCTACACTGTCCACATCAAACACTCCCAGGACAGGTACATCACAGGGTTTGATTCAGAGCTAAGCTCCCTCCACACTGCCTCCATGAAACATTCACAGGACAGGTACAGCACGGGGTTAGATACAGAGTAAAGCTCCCTCTACACTGTCCCCATCAAACACTCCCAGGACAGGTACAGCACGGGGTTAGATACAGAGTAAAGCTCCCTAAACTCTGTCCCCATCAAACACTCCCCAGACAGGTACATCACGGGGTTAGACACAGAATAAATCTCCCTCTTCTCTGTCCCCATCCAACAATCCCAGTACTGGTACATCACAGAGATTGATTCAGAGTAAAGCCAGCACTATACTGACCACATCAAACACTCCCAGTGCAGGTAGACCATGGGGTTAGATACAGAGTAAAGCTCCCCCTATACTGTCCCTATCAAACACTCCCAGGGCAGGTACACCATGGGGTTAGATACAGAGTAAAGTTCCCTCCACACTGTCCCCATCACACATTCCCAGGGCTGGTAAATCATAGGGTTTGATTCAGAGCAAATCTCCCTCCACACTGCCTCCATGAAATACTCCCAGGACAGGTACAGCATGGGGTTCGATACAGAGTAAAGCTCCCTCTACACTGTTCCCATCAAACACTCCCAGGGCAAGTATAGCACGGGGTTAGATACAGACCAAAGCACCCTGTACACCGTCCCCATCAAACATTCCCAGGACAGTGACATCAAATTGTTTCATTCAGAGCAAAGCTACCACTATACTGACGACATCAAACACTCCCAGGACATGTACAGCACGGGGTTAGATACAGACTAAAGCTCCCTCTACACTGTCCCCATCAAACAATCGTAGGGCAGGTACACCATGGGTTTAGATACAGAGTAAAGCTCCCTGTACACCGTCCCCATGAAACACTCCCAGGGCAGGTACAGCTGGGTGTTAGATACAGAATAAAGCTCCCTCTAGACTGTCCCCAACAGACACTCCCAGGACAGATACAGCACAGTGTTAGATACACAGTAAAGCTCCATCTACAATGTCCCCATCTAACACTCCCTGAACAGGTACAGCAACGGGTTCGATACAGAGTAAAGCTCCCTCTACACTGTCACCATCAAACACTCCCAGGACAGATCAAGCACCGGATTAGATACAGTGCAAATCTCCCTCTACACTATCACCATCAAACACTACCAGAACAGGTAGAGCACAGGACGACATACAGAGAAAAGCTCCATCTACACTGTCCCCATCAAACACTTCCAGGGCAAGTACACCATGGGGTTAGATACAGAGTAAAGCTCCCTCTACACTGTCTCCATCAAGCACTCCCAGGGCAGGTACACTATGGGGTTAGTTACAGAGAAAAGCTCCCTCTACACTGTCCCCGTCCACCACTCCCAGTGCAGGTACAGCACGGGGTTAGATACAGAGTAAGCCTCCCTCGAAACTATCCCCATCAAACACTCCCAGGACAGGTACAGCACGGGGTTAGATACAGAGTAAGCCTCCCTCGAAACTAACCCCATCAAACACTCCCAGGACAGGTACAGCACGGGGTTAGATACAGAGTAAGCCTCCCTCGAAACTATCCCCATCAAACACTCCCAGGACAGGTACAGCACGGGGTTAGATACAGAGTAAGCCTCCCTCTAAACTGTCCCCATCAAACACTCCCAGTGCAGCGACAGCATGGAGTTAGATGCAGAGTAAAGCTCACTCGACACCATCCTCATCAAACACTCCCAGGACAGGTATAGCATGGGGTAAGATACAGAGTAAAGCTCCTCCTACAGCGTCCCCATCAGACAATCGCAGGACAGGTACAGCACGGGTTTAGATACAGAGTAAAGCTCCCTCTACACTGTCCCCATCAAACACTCCCAGGACAGTTACTGCACGGGGTTAGAAACAGAACAAAGCTCCCTCTACTCTGTCCCCAGCAAACACTCCCAGGACTGGAACATCGCAGTGTTTGATTCAGAGCAAAGCTCCCTCCACACTGCCTCCATGAAACATACCCAGAACAGGTACAGCACGGGGTTAGATACAGAGTAAAGCTCCCTCTACACCATCCGCATCAAACACTCCCAGGGCAGGTACAGCACAGGGTTAGATACAGAGTAAAGCTCCCTCTGCACTGTCCCCAACAAACACTCCCAAGACCGGTACAGCACATGGATGGATACAGAGTAAATCTGCCTCTTCACTGTCCCCATCAATCACTCCCAGCACAGGTACTGCACAGTGTTAGATACAGAGTAGAGCTCCCTCTACACAGTCCCCATCAAACACTCCCAGGGCAGGTACACCATGGGGTTAGACACAGAGCAAAGCTCCCTCTACACTGTCCCCATCAAGCACTCCCAGGGCAGGTACAGCACGGGGTTAGATACAGAGTAAAGCTCCTTCTACACTGTCTCCATCAAACACTCCCAGGCTGGTACACCACGGGGTTAGATACAGAGTAAAGCTCCCTGTACTCTGTCCCCATCAAACACACCCAGGACAGGTACATCACAGTGTTTGATTCAGAGCAAAGCTCACTCCACACTGCATCCATGAAACACTCCAAGGACAGGTACAGCACGGTGTTAGATACAGAGTAAAGCTACTTCCACACTGTCCTCATCAAACACTCCCAGGACAGGAACAGCACGGGGTTCTATACAGAGTAAAGCTCCCTCTACACTGACCCCATCCAACACGGCCAGGAAGGGTACAGCATGGGTTTAGATACAGAGTAGAGCTCCCTCTACACTGTCCCCATCAAACACTCCAGGACAGGTACAGCACGGAGGTTCGATACAGAGTAAAGTCCCTCTACACTGACCCCATCAAATGCTCCCAGGACAGGTACAGCACGGGGTTAGATATTGAGTAAAGGTCCCTCTAAACTGTCCGCATCAGACACTCCCAGGAAAGGTACAGCACAGTGTTAGATACAGAGTAAAGCTCCCTCTACACTGTCCCCATCAAATACTCCCAGGTCAGTTACAGCACGGAGGTTCGATACAGAGTAAAGTCCCTCTACACTGACCCCATCAAATGCTCCCAGGACAGGTACAGCACAGTGTTAGATATTGAGTAAAGGTCCCTCTAAACTGTCCGCATCAGACACTCCCAGGAAAGGTACAGCACAGTGTTAGATACAGAGTAAAGCTCCCTCTACACTGTCCCCATCAAATACTCCCAGGTCAGTTACAACACCGGGTTAGATACAGAGTAAAGCTACCTCCACACTGTCCGCATCAAACACTCCCAGGGCAGGTACAGCACGGGGTTAGATAGAGTAAAGCTCCATGTACACTGTCCCCATCAAACACGCCCAGGGCAGGTACAGCACAGGGTTAGATACAGAGTAAAGCTCCCTCTACACTGTCCCCAACAAACACTCCCAAGACCGGTACAGCACATGGATGGATACAGAGTAAATCTCCCTCTTCACTGTCCCCATCAATCACTCCCAGGGCAGGTACACCATGGGGTTAGACACAGAGTAAAGCTCCCTCTACACTGTCTCCATCAAACACTCCCAGGCTGGTACACCACGGGGTTAGATATAGAGTAAAGCTCCCTCTACAATGTCCCCATCAAACACTGCCAGGGCCGGTACACCATGGGGTTAGATACAGAATAAAGCTCCCTATACTCGGTCCCCATCAAACACACCCAGGACAGGTACATAACAGTCAAGTTCTGTCGAAGGGTCATGAGGACTCGAAACGTCAACTCTTTTTTTCTCCGCCGATGCTGCCAGACCTGCTGAGTTTTTCCAGGTAATTCTGTTTTTGTTTTGGATTTCCAGCATCCGCAGTTTTGTTTTGTCTTTATCTCTGTACATAACAGTGTTTGATTCAGAGCAAAGCTCACTCCACACTGCATCCATGAAACACTCCAAGGACAGGTACAGCACGGTGTTAGATACAGAGTAAAGCTACCTCCACACTGTCCTCATCAAACACTGCCAGGACAGGAACAGCACGGGGTTCTATACAGAGTAAAGCTTCCTCTACACTGACCCCATCCAACATGGCCAGGACAGGTACAGCACGGGTTTAGATACAGTGTAGATCTCCCTCTACACTGTCCCCATCAAACACTCCAGGACAAGTACAGCACGGGGTTTGATACAGAGTGAACCTCCCTCTACACCGTCCCCAGCAATCACTCCCAGGACAGGTAAATCATGGGGTTAGATACAGAGTAAAGCTCCCTCTACACTGTCCCCATCAAACACACCTAGGACAGGTACTGCACAGTGTTAGATACAGAGTAGAGCTCCCTCCACACTGTCCCCATCAAGCACACCCAGGGCAGGTACACCATGGGGTTAGATACAGAGTAAAGCACCCTCTACACTGTCCCCATCAACCACTCCCAGGGCAGGTACAGCATGGGATTAGATACAGAGTAAAGCTCCCTCTACACTGTCCCCATCAAACACTCCCAGGACAGGTACAGCACGGGGTTAGATACAGAGTAAAGCTCACTCCACACTGTCCCCATCAAACACTCCCAGGACAGGTACAGCACGGGGTTAGAAACAGAGTAAAGCTCCCTCTACACCGTCCCCATCAAACACTCCCACAACAGGTACATCACGGGGTTAGATACAGATTAGCGCCCCCTCTACAACGTCCCCATCAAACATTATGAGGACAGGTACAACACGGGTGATGATACAGAGTAAAGCTCCCCCTACAGTGTCCCCATCAAACACTCCCAGGACAGGAACAGCACAGGGTTAGATACAGAGTAAATTTCCCTCGACAGTGTCCCAATCAAACACTCCCAGGACAGGTACATCACGAGGTTAGATACAGAGTAAAGTTCCCTCTAGACTGTTCCCATCAAACATTCACAGGGCAGGTACACCATGGGGTAAGATACAGAGTAAAGCTCCCTCTACACTGCCTCCATGAAACACTCCCAGGACAGGTACAGCACGAGGTAATATACAGAGTAAAGCTCCCTTTACACTGTCCCCATCAAACACGCCCAGGACAGGTACATCACGGGGTTAGATACAGATTAGCGCCCCCTCTACAACGTCCCCATCAAACATTATGAGGATAGGTACAACACGGGTGAAGATACAGAGTAAAGCTCCCCCTACAGTGTCCCCATCAAACACTCCCAGGACAGGTACAGCACAGGGTTAGATACAGAGTAAATTTCCCTCGACAGTGTCCCAATCAAACACTCCCAGGACAGGTACATCACGAGGTTAGATACATAGTAAAGCTCCGTGTACTTGGTCCCCATCAAACACACCAAGGACAGGAACATCAATATGTTTGATTCAGAGCAAAGCTCCCTGTACTCGATCCCCATCAAACACTCCCAGGACAGGAACAGCACGGGGTGAGATACAGACTAAAGGTCCCCCTACACTGTTCCCATCAAACACACCAAAGACAGGAACATCAATATGTTTGATTCAGAGCAAAGCTCACTCCACACTGCCTCCATGAAACACACCCCAGGACAGGGACAGCACGGGGTGAGATACAGAGCAGAGCTCCCTCTACACTGTCGCCATCAAACACTCTCAGGACAGGTACAGCACGGGGTTAGATACAGAGCAGAGCTCCCTCTACACTGTCGCCATCAAACACTCCCAGGACAGGTACAGCACGGGGTTAGATACAGAGTAGAGCTCCCTCTACACCGTCTCCATCAAACACTCCCAGGACAGGTACTGCACGGGGTTAGATACAGAGTAAAGCTCCCTCTATACTATCCGCATCAAACACTCCCAGGACAGGTACAGCACGGGGTTAGATACAGAGTAGAGCTCCGTCTAAACTGTCCCCATCAAACACTCCCAGGACAGGTACAGCACGGGGTTAGATACAGAGTAAAGATCCCTCTACACTGTCCACATCAAACACTCCCAGGACAGGTACATCACAGGGTTTGATTCAGAGCTAAGCTCCCTCCACACTGCCTCCATGAAACATTCACAGGACAGGTACAGCACGGGGTTAGATACAGAGTAAAGCTCCCTCTACACTGTCCCCATCAAACACTCCCAGGACAGGTACAGCACGGGGTTAGATACAGAGTAAAGCTCCCTAAACTCTGTCCCCATCAAACACTCCCCAGACAGGTACATCACGGGGTTAGACACAGAATAAATCTCCCTCTACTCTGTCCCCATCCAACAATCCCAGTACTGGTACATCACAGAGATTGATTCAGAGTAAAGCCAGCACTATACTGACCACATCAAACACTCCCAGTGCAGGTAGACCATGGGGTTAGATACAGAGTAAAGCTCCCCCTATACTGTCCCTATCAAACACTCCCAGGGCAGGTACACCATGGGGTTAGATACAGAGTAAAGTTCCCTCCACACTGTCCCCATCACACATTCCCAGGGCTGGTAAATCATAGGGTTTGATTCAGAGCAAATCTCCCTCCACACTGCCTCCATGAAATACTCCCAGGACAGGTACAGCATGGGGTTCGATACAGAGTAAAGCTCCCTCTACACTGTTCCCATCAAACACTCCCAGGGCAAGTATAGCACGGGGTTAGATACAGACCAAAGCACCCTGTACACCGTCCCCATCAAACATTCCCAGGACAGTGACATCAAATTGTTTCATTCAGAGCAAAGCTACCACTATACTGACGACATCAAACACTCCCAGGACATGTACAGCACGGGGTTAGATACAGACTAAAGCTCCCTCTACACTGTCCCCATCAAACAATCGTAGGGCAGGTACACCATGGGTTTAGATACAGAGTAAAGCTCCCTGTACACCGTCCCCATGAAACACTCCCAGGGCAGGTACAGCTGGGTGTTAGATACAGAATAAAGCTCCCTCTAGACTGTCCCCAACAGACACTCCCAGGACAGATACAGCACAGTGTTAGATACACAGTAAAGCTCCATCTACAATGTCCCCATCTAACACTCCCTGAACAGGTACAGCAACGGGTTCGATACAGAGTAAAGCTCCCTCTACACTGTCACCATCAAACACTCCCAGGACAGATCAAGCACCGGATTAGATACAGTGCAAATCTCCCTCTACACTATCACCATCAAACACTACCAGAACAGGTAGAGCACAGGACGACATACAGAGAAAAGCTCCATCTACACTGTCCCCATCAAACACTTCCAGGGCAAGTACACCATGGGGTTAGATACAGAGTAAAGCTCCCTCTACACTGTCTCCATCAAGCACTCCCAGGGCAGGTACACTATGGGGTTAGTTACAGAGAAAAGCTCCCTCTACACTGTCCCCGTCCACCACTCCCAGTGCAGGTACAGCACGGGGTTAGATACAGAGTAAGCCTCCCTCGAAACTATCCCCATCAAACACTCCCAGGACAGGTACAGCACGGGGTTAGATACAGAGTAAGCCTCCCTCGAAACTAACCCCATCAAACACTCCCAGGACAGGTACAGCACGGGGTTAGATACAGAGTAAGCCTCCCTCGAAACTATCCCCATCAAACACTCCCAGGACAGGTACAGCACGGGGTTAGATACAGAGTAAGCCTCCCTCTAAACTGTCCCCATCAAACACTCCCAGTGCAGCGACAGCATGGAGTTAGATGCAGAGTAAAGCTCACTCGACACCATCCTCATCAAACACTCCCAGGACAGGTATAGCATGGGGTAAGATACAGAGTAAAGCTCCTCCTACAGCGTCCCCATCAGACAATCGCAGGACAGGTACAGCACGGGTTTAGATACAGAGTAAAGCTCCCTCTACACTGTCCCCATCAAACACTCCCAGGACAGTTACTGCACGGGGTTAGAAACAGAACAAAGCTCCCTCTACTCTGTCCCCAGCAAACACTCCCAGGACTGGAACATCGCAGTGTTTGATTCAGAGCAAAGCTCCCTCCACACTGCCTCCATGAAACATACCCAGAACAGGTACAGCACGGGGTTAGATACAGAGTAAAGCTCCCTCTACACCATCCGCATCAAACACTCCCAGGGCAGGTACAGCACAGGGTTAGATACAGAGTAAAGCTCCCTCTGCACTGTCCCCAACAAACACTCCCAAGACCGGTACAGCACATGGATGGATACAGAGTAAATCTGCCTCTTCACTGTCCCCATCAATCACTCCCAGCACAGGTACTGCACAGTGTTAGATACAGAGTAGAGCTCCCTCTACACAGTCCCCATCAAACACTCCCAGGGCAGGTACACCATGGGGTTAGACACAGAGCAAAGCTCCCTCTACACTGTCCCCATCAAGCACTCCCAGGGCAGGTACAGCACGGGGTTAGATACAGAGTAAAGCTCCTTCTACACTGTCTCCATCAAACACTCCCAGGCTGGTACACCACGGGGTTAGATACAGAGTAAAGCTCCCTGTACTCTGTCCCCATCAAACACACCCAGGACAGGTACATCACAGTGTTTGATTCAGAGCAAAGCTCACTCCACACTGCATCCATGAAACACTCCAAGGACAGGTACAGCACGGTGTTAGATACAGAGTAAAGCTACTTCCACACTGTCCTCATCAAACACTCCCAGGACAGGAACAGCACGGGGTTCTATACAGAGTAAAGCTCCCTCTACACTGACCCCATCCAACACGGCCAGGAAGGGTACAGCATGGGTTTAGATACAGAGTCGAGCTCCCTCTACACTGTCCCCATCAAACACTCCAGGACAGGTACAGCACGGAGGTTCGATACAGAGTAAAGTCCCTCTACACTGACCCCATCAAATGCTCCCAGGACAGGTACAGCACGGGGTTAGATATTGAGTAAAGGTCCCTCTAAACTGTCCGCATCAGACACTCCCAGGAAAGGTACAGCACAGTGTTAGATACAGAGTAAAGCTCCCTCTACACTGTCCCCATCAAATACTCCCAGGTCAGTTACAGCACGGAGGTTCGATACAGAGTAAAGTCCCTCTACACTGACCCCATCAAATGCTCCCAGGACAGGTACAGCACAGTGTTAGATATTGAGTAAAGGTCCCTCTAAACTGTCCGCATCAGACACTCCCAGGAAAGGTACAGCACAGTGTTAGATACAGAGTAAAGCTCCCTCTACACTGTCCCCATCAAATACTCCCAGGTCAGTTACAACACCGGGTTAGATACAGAGTAAAGCTACCTCCACACTGTCCGCATCAAACACTCCCAGGGCAGGTACAGCACGGGGTTAGATAGAGTAAAGCTCCATGTACACTGTCCCCATCAAACACGCCCAGGGCAGGTACAGCACAGGGTTAGATACAGAGTAAAGCTCCCTCTACACTGTCCCCAACAAACACTCCCAAGACCGGTACAGCACATGGATGGATACAGAGTAAATCTCCCTCTTCACTGTCCCCATCAATCACTCCCAGGGCAGGTACACCATGGGGTTAGACACAGAGTAAAGCTCCCTCTACACTGTCTCCATCAAACACTCCCAGGCTGGTACACCACGGGGTTAGATATAGAGTAAAGCTCCCTCTACAATGTCCCCATCAAACACTGCCAGGGCCGGTACACCATGGGGTTAGATACAGAATAAAGCTCCCTATACTCGGTCCCCATCAAACACACCCAGGACAGGTACATAACAGTCAAGTTCTGTCGAAGGGTCATGAGGACTCGAAACGTCAACTCTTTTTTTCTCCGCCGATGCTGCCAGACCTGCTGAGTTTTTCCAGGTAATTCTGTTTTTGTTTTGGATTTCCAGCATCCGCAGTTTTGTTTTGTCTTTATCTCTGTACATAACAGTGTTTGATTCAGAGCAAAGCTCACTCCACACTGCATCCATGAAACACTCCAAGGACAGGTACAGCACGGTGTTAGATACAGAGTAAAGCTACCTCCACACTGTCCTCATCAAACACTGCCAGGACAGGAACAGCACGGGGTTCTATACAGAGTAAAGCTTCCTCTACACTGACCCCATCCAACATGGCCAGGACAGGTACAGCACGGGTTTAGATACAGTGTAGATCTCCCTCTACACTGTCCCCATCAAACACTCCAGGACAAGTACAGCACGGGGTTTGATACAGAGTGAACCTCCCTCTACACCGTCCCCAGCAATCACTCCCAGGACAGGTAAATCATGGGGTTAGATACAGAGTAAAGCTCCCTCTACACTGTCCCCATCAAACACACCTAGGACAGGTACTGCACAGTGTTAGATACAGAGTAGAGCTCCCTCCACACTGTCCCCATCAAGCACACCCAGGGCAGGTACACCATGGGGTTAGATACAGAGTAAAGCACCCTCTACACTGTCCCCATCAACCACTCCCAGGGCAGGTACAGCATGGGATTAGATACAGAGTAAAGCTCCCTATACTCTGTCCCCATCAAACATACCCAGGACAGGTATCATCGCGGTGTCTGATTCAGAGCAAAGCTCACTCCACACTGCCTCCATGAAAGACTCCCAGGACAGGGACAGCAAGGGGTTAGATACACAGTAGAGCTCCCTCTACACTGTCCGCATCAAAAACTCACATGGCAGGTACACCATGGGGTTAGATGCAGAGCAAAGCTCACTCCACATTGCATCCATGAAACACTCCCAGGGCAGGTACAGCACAGTGTTAGATACAGAGTAAAGCTCCCTCTACACCGTCCCCATCAAACACTCCCAGGACAGATCAAGCACGGGATTAGATACAGAGCAAATCTCCCTCTACACTATCACCATCAAACAGTCCCAGGACAGGTACACCATGGGGATAGATACAGAGTAAAGCTCCCTCTACTCTGTGCCCATCAAACACACCCAGGACAGGTAGATAACAGTGTGTGATTCAGAGCAAAGCTCACTCCACACTGCCTCCATGAAACACTCCCAGGACAGGTACAGCACGGGGTTAGATACAGAGTAGAGCACCCTCTACACTGTTCCCATCAAACACTCCCATGACCGTTACAGCACGTGCTTGGATTCAGAGTAAATATACCTCAAAACCGTCCTCATCAAATATTCACTGGAAAGCGACAGCACAGGTTTAGATGCAGAGTTAACCTCAGCCTACACAGACACCATCAAATACTCCCAGGACAGATACAGCACAGGGTTAGATACAGAATAAAGCTCGCTCGACACTGTCCCCATCAAACAATCCCAGGACAGGTACAGCAGGGTGTTAAATACAGAATAAAGCTCCCTCTAGACTGTCTCCAACAGACACTCCCAGGACAGATACAGCACAGGGTTAGGTACACAGTAAAGCTCCCTCTGCACTGTCCCCATCAAACACTCCCTGGACATATCAAGCACAGGATTAGATACAGAGCAAATCTTCCTCTACACTATCACCATCAAACACACACAGGGCAGGTACAGCACGGGGTTAGATACAGAGTAAAGCTCCCTCTGCACTGTCCCCATCAAACACTCCCAGGACAGGTACAGCACGGGGTTTGATTCAGAGTAAATATCCCTCAAGTCCGTACCCATCAACTATTCACTGGAAAGCTACAGCACAGGATTAGATACAGAGTAGAGCTCTCTCTACACCGTCCCCATCAAACACTCCCAGGACAGGTACAGCCTGGAGTTAGATACAGAGTAAAGCTCCCTTGACACTGTCCGCATCAAGCACACCCAATACTGGTACAGCACGAAGTTAGATACAGACTAAAGCTCCCTCTACACTGTCCCCATCAAACAATCGTAGGGCAGGTACACCATGGGGTTAGATACAGAGTAAAGCTCCCACTACACTGTCCCCATGAAACACTCCCAGGGCAGGAACACCATGGGTTTAGATACAGAGTAAAGCTCCCTGTGCACTGTCCCCATCAAACACTCCCAGGACAGGTACAGCTGGGTGTTAGATACAGAATAAAGCTCCCTCTAGACTGTCCCCAACAGACACTCCCAGGACAGGTAAAACACAGGGTTAGATACAGAGTAAAGCTCCCTCTACACTGTCCCCATCAAACACTCCCAGGACAGGTACAGCACACAGTTCGATACAGAGTAAAGCTCCCTCTACACTGTCCCCATCAAACACTCCCAGGTCAGGTAGAGCACGGGGTTAGATACAGAGTAAAGCTGCCTCTACACCGTCCCCATCAAACACTCCCCAGACAGGAACAGCACGTGGTTAGATACAGAATAAAGCTCCCTCTAGACTGTCCCCAACAGACACTCCCAGGACAGATACAGCACAGTCTTAGATACACAGTAAAGCTCCCTCGACACATTCCCCATCAAACACTCCCTGAACAGGTACAGCAACGGGTTCGAGACAGAGTAAAGCTCCCTCTACACTGTCACCATCAAACTCTCCCAGGACAGATCAAGCACGGGATTAGATACAGAGCAAATCTCCCTCTACACTATCACCATCAAACACTCCCAGGACAGGCACAGCATGGAGTTAGATACAGAGTAAAGCTCCCTTTACACTATCTGCATCAAGAACACCCAAGACTGGTACAGCACGAAGTTAGATACCGACTAAAGCTCCCTCTACATTGTCCACATCAAACACTACCAGGGCAGGTACAGCATGATGTTAGATACAGAATAATGCTCCCTCTACACTGTCCCCATCAAAGATTCCCAGTAAAGGTAAATCACGGGGTAAGATACAGAGTAAAGCTCTCTCTACACCGTCCCCATTAAACACTCCCAGGACAGGTACAGCACGGAGTTCGATACAGAGTAAAGCTCCGTTTACTCTGTCCCCATCAAACACTCCCACGGCAGATACAGCACGGGGTTAGATACAGAGTTAAGCTCCCTTTACACATTCCCCATCAAGCACTCCCACAGCAGATACAGCACGGCGTTAGATGCAGAGTAAAGCTCCCTCTAAAGGGTCCCCATCAAACACTCCCAGGAGAGGAACAGCACGGGGCTAGATACAGAGTAAAGCTCCCTCTAAACTGTCTGCATCAAACAGTCCCAGGACAGGTAAATCACGGTGTTAGATACAGAGTAAAGCTCTCACTGCACTGTCCCTATTAAACACTCCCAGGACAGGTACAGCTCGGGGTTAGACACTGAGTAAAGCTCCCTCCACATCGTCCCCATCAAACACTCCCAGGACAGGTACAGCACAGGTTTAGATACAGAGTAAAGCTCTCTCTCCACCGTCCCGATCAAACATTCCCAGGACAGGTACAGCATGGAGATTGATACAGAGTAAAGATCCCTTTACACTGTCTGTGTCAGACACACCCAGGACAGGTACAGCACGGAGTTAGATACTGAGTAAACCTCACTCGAAACTGCCCTCATCAAACACTCCCAGGACAGGTACAGCATGGAGTTAGAAAAAGAGTAAAGCTCCCTCTACACCGTCCCCATCAAACACTCCCAGGACAGGTACAGCACGGGGTTAGATACAGAGTAAAGCTGCCTCTACACCGTCCCCATCAAACACTCCCCAGACAGGTACAGCACGTGTTTAGATACAGAGTAAAGCTCCTTCTACACTGTCCCCATCAAACACACCCAAGACAGGTACAGCACGTGGTTAGATACAGAGTAAAGCTCCCTCTACACGGTCCCCATCAAACACTCACAGGACAGGTACTGCACGGGGTTAGATATAGATTAAAGCCCCCTCTACATCGTCCCCATCGAACACTCCCAGGACAGGTACAGCACGTGGTGAGATACAGAGTAAAGCTCCTTCTACACTGTACCATCAAACACTCTCAGGAGAGATACAGCACGGGATTAGATACAGAGTAAAGCTCCCTCTACACTGTCCTCATCAAACATTCCTGGGGCTTGTTCAGTATGGTATTAGACACACGGTAAAGCTCTCTCTGCACTGTCAACATCAAACATTCCCAGGACATGTGCAGCACGGTTTAAGATATAGAGGAAAGCTCCCTCTACACTGACCCTATCAAACACTCCCAGGACAGGTACAGCACAGAGTTAGATACAGAGTAAAGCTCCCTCTACACTGTCACAATCAAACACTCCCAGGACAGGTAAAACACAGGGTTAGATACAGTGTAAAGCTCCCTCCACACTGTCACAATCAAACACTTCAAGGACAGATACAACACAGGGTTAGATACAGAGTAAAGCTTACACTACACTGTCCCCATCAAACACTCCCAGGACAGGTCCAGCACGGGATTGGATACAGAGTAAAGCTCCCCCTACACGGTCCCCATCAAACACTCACAGGACAGGTACAGCACGGGGTTAGATATAGAGTAAAGCCCCCTCTACATCGTCCCCATCGAACACTCCCAGGACAGGTACAGCACGTGGTTAGATACAGAGTAAAGCTCCTTCTACACTGTACCATCAAACACTCTCAGGAGAGATACAGCACGGGATTAGATACAGAGTAAAGCTCCCTCTACACTGTCCCCATCAAACACTCACAGGACAGGTTGAGCACGGTGTTAGATACAGAGTAAAGCTCCCGTCTAACTGATCCAATCAAACACTCCCAGGACAGGTACAGCACGGGATTGGATACAGAGTAAAGCTCCCTCTGCACTGTCCCCATCAAACACTCTCAGGACTGCTACATCACAGGGTTTGATTCAGAGCAAAGCTCCCTCCACACTGCCTCCATGAAACACTCCAAGGGCTGGTACAGCACAGAGTTAGATACAGAATAAAGCTCCACCTACATTGTCCCCATCAAACACTCCCAGGACAGGTACAGCACAGAGTTAGATACAGAGCAAAGTTCCCTCTACACTGTCCCACTCAAACAATACCAAGACAGGGACATCACGAGGTTAGAAAGAGTAAAGCTCCCAATAGTCGATCCGCATCAAACACTCCCAGGACCGGTACATCACTGGGTTTGATTCAGAGCAAAGCTCACTCCACACTGCCTCCATGGAACACTCCCAGAACAGGTGCAACACGGGGTTAGATACAGAGTAGAGCTCCCTCTACGCGGTCCCCATCAAACACTCCCAGGACAGGTACAGCAAGGGGTTAGATACAGAGTAAAGCTCCCTCTACACTGTCCCCAGCAAACGCTCCCAGGATAGGTACAGCACGGGGTTAGATACAGAGTAAAGCTCCCTCTAAACGGTCCCCATCAAACACTCACAGGACAGGTACAGCACAGGGTTAGATATAGAGTAAAGCCCCCTCTACATCGTCCCCATCAAACACTCCCAGGACAGGTACAGCACGTGGTTAGATACAGAGTAAAGCTCCCTCTACACTGTCCCCATCAAACACTCCCTGGACAGGTACCGCAAGGGATTAGATACAGACTAAAGCTCCCTCTACACTGTCCCCATCAAACACACCCAAGACAGGTGCAGCACGGAGTTAGATACAGAGTAAATCTCCCTCTACACTGTCCCCATCAAACACTCCCAGGACAGGTACAGCACGTGGTTAGATACAGAGTAAATCTCCCACTACACCGTCCCCATCAAACACTCCCAGGACAGGTACAGCACGGGATTAGATACAGAGTAAAGCTCCCTCTACACTGTCCCCATCAAACACTCCCAGGACTGGTACATCACAAGGTTTTATTCAGATCAAAGCGCCCTCCACACTGCCTCCATGAACACTCCCAGGACAGGTGCAGCACGGGGTTAGATACAGAGTAGAGCTCCCTCTACACTGTCCCCATCAAACACTCCCAGGACACGTACAGCACGGGGTTAGATACAGAGTATCGCTCCCTCTAAACTGTCCCCATCACACATTCCCAGGACAGGTACAGCACGAGGTTAGATACAGAGTAAAGCTCCCTCTAAACTGGCCCAATCAAACACTCCCAGGACTGGTACATCACAAGGTTTTATTCAGATCAAAGCTCCCTCCACACTGCCTCCATGAAACACTCCCAGGACAGGTGCAGCACGGGGTTAGATACAGAGTAGATCTCCCTCTACACGGTCCCCATCAAACACTCCCAGGACAGGTACATCACGGGGTTAGATACAGAGTAAAGGTAATACTACACTGACCACCTCAAACACTCCCAGGACAGGTACAGCACGGGGTAAGAAAGAGAGTAAAGCTCCCTCTACACTGTCCCCATTAAACACTCCCAGGACAGGTTCATCACAGGGTTAGATACAGAGTAAAGCTCCCTCTACACTGTCCCCATCAAACAGTCGCAGCGCAGGCACACCATGAGGTTAGATACAGAGTAAAGCTCCCACTACACTGTCCCCATCAAACACTCCCAGGACAGATACACCATGGGGTTAGATACAGAGTAGTGCTCCCTCTACACTGTTCCCATCAAACACTCCCAGGACAGCACGGGGTTAGATACAGAGTAAAGCTCCCTCTACACTGTCCCCATCAAACACTCCCAGGACAGTTACAGCACGGGATTAGATACAGAGTAAAGCTCCCTCTACACTGTTCAAATCAAACACTCCCAAGACAGGTATAGCACGGGGTTAGATACAGAGTAAAGCTCCCTCTACACTGTCCCCATCAAGCACTCCCAGGACAGGTACACTGTGGGGTAAGATACAGAGGAAAGCCCCCTCTACACGGTCCCCATCAAACACTCCCAGGACAGGTACAGCACGGGGTTAGATACAGAGTAAAGCTCCCTCTACACTGTCCCCATCAAACATTCCCAGGACAGGTACAGCACGGGGTTAGATACAGAGTAAAGCTCCCTCTACACTGTCCCCATAAAACACTCCCAGGACAGGTACA
This sequence comes from Isurus oxyrinchus, assembly GCA_026770705.1. Classification (NCBI taxonomy): domain Eukaryota; kingdom Metazoa; phylum Chordata; class Chondrichthyes; order Lamniformes; family Lamnidae; genus Isurus; species Isurus oxyrinchus. The sequence goes on from JANJGN010000373.1 coordinate 424,304, forward strand.
GCACAGGGTTTGATTCAGATCAAAGCTCCCTCCACACTGCCTCCATGAAACACTCCCAGGACATGTACAGCACGGTCTTTGATACAGAGTAAAGCTCCCTCTGCACTGTCCCCATCAAACACTCTCAGGGCTGGTACAGGACAGAGTTAGATACAGAATAAAGCTCCCCCTACATTGTCCCCATCAAACACTCCCAGGACAGGTACAGCACAGAGTTAGATACAGAGCAAAGTTCCCTCTACACTGTCCCAATCAAACAATACCAAGACAGGGACATCACGAGGTTAGAAAGAGTAAAGCTCCCAATAGTCGATCCCCATCAAACACTCCCAGGACCGGTACATCACTGGGTTTGATTCAGAGCAAAGCTCACTCCACACTGCCTCCATGGAACACTCCCAGGACAGGTGCAACACGGGGTAAGATACAGAGTAGAGCTCCCTCTACGCGGTCCCCATCAAACACTCCCAGGACAGGTACAGCAAGGGGTTAGATACAGAGTAAAGCTCCCTCTACACTGTCCCCAGCAAACGCTCCCAGGATAGGTACAGCACGGGGTTAGATACAGAGTAAAGCTCCCTCTAAACGGTCCCCATCAAACACTCACAGGACAGGTACAGCACAGGGTTAGATATAGAGTAAAGCCCCCTCTACATCGTCCCCATCAAACACTCCCAGGACAGGTACAGCACGTGGTTAGATACAGAGTAAAGCTCCCTCTACACTGTCCCCATCAAACACTCCCTGGACAGGTACCGCAAGGGATTAGATACAGACTAAAGCTCCCTCTACACTGTCCCCATCAAACACACCCAAGACAGGTGCAGCACGGAGTTAGATACAGAGTAAATCTCCCTCTACACTGTCCCCATCAAACACTCCCAGGACAGGTACAGCACGTGGTTAGATACAGAGTAAATCTCCCACTACACCGTCCCCATCAAACACTCCCAGGACAGGTACAGCACGGGATTAGATACAGAGTAAAGCTCCCTCTACACTGTCCCCATCAAACACTCCCAGGACTGGTACATCACAAGGTTTTATTCAGATCAAAGCGCCCTCCACACTGCCTCCATGAACACTCCCAGGACAGGTGCAGCACGGGGTTAGATACAGAGTAGAGCTCCCTCTACACTGTCCCCATCAAACACTCCCAGGACACGTACAGCACGGGGTTAGATACAGAGTATCGCTCCCTCTAAACTGTCCCCATCACACATTCCCAGGACAGGTACAGCACGAGGTTAGATACAGAGTAAAGCTCCCTCTAAACTGGCCCAATCAAACACTCCCAGGACTGGTACATCACAAGGTTTTATTCAGATCAAAGCTCCCTCCACACTGCCTCCATGAAACACTCCCAGGACAGGTGCAGCACGGGGTTAGATACAGAGTAGATCTCCCTCTACACGGTCCCCATCAAACACTCCCAGGACAGGTACATCACGGGGTTAGATACAGAGTAAAGGTAATACTACACTGACCACCTCAAACACTCCCAGGACAGGTACAGCACGGGGTAAGAAAGAGAGTAAAGCTCCCTCTACACTGTCCCCATTAAACACTCCCAGGACAGGTTCATCACAGGGTTAGATACAGAGTAAAGCTCCCTCTACACTGTCCCCATCAAACAGTCGCAGCGCAGGCACACCATGAGGTTAGATACAGAGTAAAGCTCCCACTACACTGTCCCCATCAAACACTCCCAGGACAGATACACCATGGGGTTAGATACAGAGTAGTGCTCCCTCTACACTGTTCCCATCAAACACTCCCAGGACAGCACGGGGTTAGATACAGAGTAAAGCTCCCTCTACACTGTCCCCATCAAACACTCCCAGGACAGTTACAGCACGGGATTAGATACAGAGTAAAGCTCCCTCTACACTGTTCAAATCAAACACTCCCAAGACAGGTATAGCACGGGGTTAGATACAGAGTAAAGCTCCCTCTACACTGTCCCCATCAAGCACTCCCAGGACAGGTACACTGTGGGGTAAGATACAGAGGAAAGCCCCCTCTACACGGTCCCCATCAAACACTCCCAGGACAGGTACAGCACGGGGTTAGATACAGAGTAAAGCTCCCTCTACACTGTCCCCATAAAACACTCCCAGGACAGGTACAGCACAGGGTTTGATTCAGATCAAAGCTCCCTCCACACTGCCTCCATGAAACACTCCCAGGACATGTACAGCACGGTCTTTGATACAGAGTAAAGCTCCCTCTGCACTGTCCCCATCAAACACTCTCAGGGCTGGTACAGGACAGAGTTAGATACAGAATAAAGCTCCCCCTACATTGTCCCCATCAAACACTCCCAGGACAGGTACAGCACAGAGTTAGATACAGAGCAAAGTTCCCTCTACACTGTCCCAATCAAACAATACCAAGACAGGGACATCACGAGGTTAGAAAGAGTAAAGCTCCCAATAGTCGATCCCCATCAAACACTCCCAGGACCGGTACATCACTGGGTTTGATTCAGAGCAAAGCTCACTCCACACTGCCTCCATGGAACACTCCCAGGACAGGTGCAACACGGGGTAAGATACAGAGTAGAGCTCCCTCTACACGGTCCCCATCAAACACTCCCAAGATAGGTACAACACAGTGTTAGATACAGAATAAAACTCCCTCTACACAATTGCTAACAAAAACTACCAGGACAGGTACAGCACGGGGTTAGATACAGAGCATAGCTCCCTCTATACTGTCCCCATCAAACACTCCCAGGACAGGTACAGCAAGGGGTTAGATACAGAGTAAAGCTCCCTCTACACTGTCCCCATCAAACGCTCCCAGGATAGGTACAGCACGGGGTTAGATACAGAATAAAGCTCCCTCAACTCTGTCCCCATCAAACACTCCCAGGACAGTTACAGCAAGGGGTTAGATACAGAGTAAAGCTCCCTCTACACTGTCCCCAGCAAACGCTCCCAGGACAGGTACAGCACGGGGTTAGATACAGTGTAGAGCTCCCTCTACACGGTCGCCATCAAACAATCCCAAGATTTTATCTAACAACATGTTGCACCTGAGTAAAGCTCCCTCTACACAATCCCTAACAAAAACTCTCAGGACAGGTACAGCACGGGGTTAGAGACAGAGTAGAACTCCCTCTATACTGTCCCCATTAAACACTCCCAGGAAAGGTACAGCACGGGGTTAGATACAGAGTAGAGCTCCCTCTAAACTGTCCCAATCAAACATTCCCAGGACACATACAGCACAGGGTTAGATACAGAGTAAAGCTCCCTCTACACTGTCCCAACGAAACACTCCCAGGACTGGTACATCACAGGGTTTGATTCAGAGCAAAGCTCCCTCCACATTGCCTCCATGAAACACTCCCAGGACAGGTACAGCTCGGGGTTAGATACAGAGTAAAGCTCCCTCTACACTGTCCCCATCAAACACTCCCAGGACAGTTACAGCACGGGGTTAGATACAGAGTAAAGCTCTCTCTACACTGTCCCCATCAAACATTCCCAGGACAGGTACAGCACAGGGTTAGATACAGAGTAAAGCTCCCCCTACACTGTCCCCATCAAACCCTTCCAGCACAGGGACATCACAGTGTTTGATTCAGAGTAAAGCTCACTCCACACTGCCTCCATGAAACACTCCCAGGACAGGTACAGCACGGGGTTAGATACAGAGTAGCGCTCCCTCTACACTGTCCCCATCAAACACTCCCAGGACAGGTACAACATGGGGTTATGTACAGAGTAAAGCACCCTCTACACTGCCTCCATGAAACACTCCCATGACAGGTACAGCACGGGGTTAGATACAGAGCATAGCTACCTCTATACTGTCCCCATCAAGCACTCCCAGGACAGGTACAGCAAGGGGTTAGATACAGAGTAAAGTTCCCTCTACACTGTCCCCATCAAACGCTCCCAGGATAGGTACAGCACGGGGTTAGATACAGAGTAAAGCTCCCTCTATGCGGTCCCCATCAAACACTCCAAGGACAGGTACAGCACGGGGTTAGATACAGAGTAGAGCTCCCTCTAAACTGTCCCAATCAAACACTCCCAGGACACATACAGCACGGGGTTAGATACAGTGTAGAGCTCCTTCTACACTGTCCCAATCAAACACTCCCAGGACAGGTACATCACGAGTTCAGATACAGAGTAAAGCTCCCTACACTCGATCCCCATCAAACACTCTCAGGACAGGAACATCACAGTGTTTGATTCAGAGCAAAGCTCACTCCACATGGCCTCCATGAAACACTCCCAGGACAGGTACAGCACAGGTTTAGATACAGAATAGAGCTCCCTCTACACTGTACCCATCAAACATTCCCAGGACAGATACAGCACGGGGTTAGATACAGAGTAAAGCTCCCTCTACACTGTCCCCATCAAACACTCCCAGGACAGGTACAGCACGGGGTTAGATACAGAGTAAAGCTCCCTCTACACTTTCCCCATCAAACACTCCCAGGACAGGTACAGCACGGGGTTAGACACAGAGTAAAGCTCCCTCTACACTGTCCCCATCAAACACTCCCAGGACAGGTACAGCACGGGGTTAGACACAGAGTAAAGCTCCCTCTACACTTTCCCCATCAAACACTCCAAGGACAGGTACATCACAGTGTTTGTTTCAGAGCAAAGCTCACTCCAAACTGCCTCCATGAAAAACTCCCAGGACTGGTGCAGCACGGGATTAGATACAGAGTAGAGCTCCCTTTACACTGTCCCAATCAAATACTCCCAGGACTGGTACATCACAGGGTTTGATTCAGAGTAAAGCTCTCTCTACACTGCCTCCATGAACACTCCCAGGAGAGGTAAAGCACGGGGCTAGATACAGAGTAGAGCTCCCACTACACGGTCCCCATCAAACAATCCCAAGATTGTATCTAGCACCGTGTTGTACCTGAGTAAAGCTCCCTCTACACAATCCCTAACAAAAACTCTCAGGACAGGTACAGCACGGGGTTAGATACAGAGTATAGCTCCCTCAGTACTGTCCCCACCAAGCACTCCCAGGACAGGTACATCATGTCGTTAGATACAGAGTAAACCTCCCTCTACACCATCCCTAACAAAAACTCCCAGGACAGGCACAGCACGGGGTTAGATACAGAGTAGTGCTCCCTCTACACTGTCCCCATCAAACATTCCCAGGACACGTACATCACAGGGTTTGATTCAGAGAAAAGCTCCCTCTACACTGCCTCCATGAACACTCCCAGGACAGGTACAGCACGGGGTTAGATACAGAGTAGAGCTCCCTCTACACTGTCCCCATCAAACACTCCCAGGACACGTACAGCACGGGGTGAGATACAGAGTATCGCTCCCTCTAAACTGTCCCCATCACACATTCCCAGGACAGGTACAGCACGAGGTTAGAGACAGAGTAAAGCTCCCTCTCAACTGGCCCAATCAAACACTCCCAGGACTGGTAGATCACAAGGTATTATTCAGATCAAAGCTCCCTCCACACTGCCTCCATGTAACACTCCCAGGACAGGTGCAGCACGGGGTTAGATACAGAGTAGATCTCCCTCTACACGGTCCCCATCAAACACTCCCAGGACAGGTACATCACGGGGTTAGATACAGAGCAAAGCTCACTCCACACTGCCTCCATGGAACACTCCCAGGACAGGTGCAACACGGGGTTAGATACAGAGTAGAACTCCCTCTACACGGTCCCCATCAAACACTCCCAAGATAGGTACAACACAGTGTTAGATACAGAATAAAACTCCCTCTACGCAATTGCTAACAAAAACTACCAGGACAGGTACAGCACGGGGTTAGATACAGAGCATAGCTCCCTCTATACTGTCCCCATCAAGCACTCCCAGGACAGGTACAGCAAGGGGTTAGATACAGAGTAAAGCTCCCTCTACACTGTCCCCATCAAACGCTCCCAGGAAAGGTACAGCACGGGGTTAGATACATAGTAAAGCTCCCTCTACGCGGTCCCCATCAAACACTCCCAGGACAGGTACAGCAAGGGGTTAGATACAGAGTAAAGCTCCCTCTACACTGTCCCCAGCAAACGCTCCCAGGACAGGTACAGCACGGGGTTAGATACAGAGTAGAGCTCACTCTACACGGTCGCCATCAAACAATCCCAAGATTTTATCTAACACCATGTTGCACCTGAGTAAAGCTCCCTCTACACAATCCCTAACAAAAACTCTCAGGACAGGTACAGCACGGGGTTAGAGACAGAGTATAACTCCCTCTATACTGTCCCCATTAAACACACCCAGGAAAGGTACAGCACGGGGTTAGATACAGAGTAGAGCTCCCTCTAAACTGTCCCAATCAAACATTCCCAGGACACATACAGCACGGGGTTAGATACAGAGTAAAGCTCCCTCTACACTGTCCCAACGAAACACTCCCAGGACTGGTACATCACAGGGTTTGATTCAGAGCAAAGCTCCCTCCACATTGCCACCATGAAACACTCCCAGGACAGGTAAAGCTCGGGGTTAGATACAGAGTAAAGCTCCCTCTACACTGTCCCCATCAAACACTCCCAGGACAGGTACAGCACGGGGTTAGAGACAGAGTATAACTCCCTCTACCCTGTCCCCATCAAACACACCCAGGACAAGTACAGCACGGGGTTAGATACAGAATAAAGCTCCCCCTACACTGTCCCCATCAAACCCTTCCAGCACAGGGACATCACAGTGTTTGATTCAGAGTAAAGCTCACTCCACACTGCCTCCATGAAACACTCCCAGGACAGGTACAGCACGGGGTTAGATACAGAGTAGCGCTCCCTCTACACTGTCTCCATCAAACACTCCCAGGACAGGTACAACATGGGGTTAGGTACAGAGTAAAGCTCCCTCTACACTGCCTCCATGAAACACTCCCATGACAGGTACAGCACAGAGTTTGATACAGAGTAAAGCTCCCTCTACACCGTCCCAAACAAACACTCCCAGGACAGGTACAGCACTGGGTTAGATACTGAGTAGAGCTCCATCTACATGGCCCCCATCAAAGACTCCAAGGAGTGGTACGGCATGGGGTTAGATACAGAGTAAAGCTCCCTCTACACTGTGCCCATCAAACACTCCAAGGACAGGTACAGCACGGGGTTAGATACATAGTAAAGCTCCCTCTACGCGGTCCCCATCAAACACTCCCAGGACAGGTACAGCAAGGGGTTAGATACAGAGTAAAGCTCCCTCTACACTGTCCCCAGCAAACGCTCCCAGGACAGGTACAGCACGGGGTTAGATACAGAGTAGAGCTCACTCTACACGGTCGCCATCAAACAATCCCAAGATTTTATCTAACACCATGTTGCACCTGAGTAAAGCTCCCTCTACACAATCCCTAACAAAAACTCTCAGGACAGGTACAGCACGGGGTTAGAGACAGAGTATAACTCCCTCTATACTGTCCCCATTAAACACACCCAGGAAAGGTACAGCACGGGGTTAGATACAGAGTAGAGCTCCCTCTAAACTGTCCCAATCAAACATTCCCAGGACACATACAGCACGGGGTTAGATACAGAGTAAAGCTCCCTCTACACTGTCCCAACGAAACACTCCCAGGACTGGTACATCACAGGGTTTGATTCAGAGCAAAGCTCCCTCCACATTGCCACCATGAAACACTCCCAGGACAGGTAAAGCTCGGGGTTAGATACAGAGTAAAGCTCCCTCTACACTGTCCCCATCAAACACTCCCAGGACAGGTACAGCACGGGGTTAGAGACAGAGTATAACTCCCTCTACCCTGTCCCCATCAAACACACCCAGGACAAGTACAGCACGGGGTTAGATACAGAATAAAGCTCCCCCTACACTGTCCCCATCAAACCCTTCCAGCACAGGGACATCACAGTGTTTGATTCAGAGTAAAGCTCACTCCACACTGCCTCCATGAAACACTCCCAGGACAGGTACAGCACGGGGTTAGATACAGAGTAGCGCTCCCTCTACACTGTCTCCATCAAACACTCCCAGGACAGGTACAACATGGGGTTAGGTACAGAGTAAAGCTCCCTCTACACTGCCTCCATGAAACACTCCCATGACAGGTACAGCACAGAGTTTGATACAGAGTAAAGCTCCCTCTACACCGTCCCAAACAAACACTCCCAGGACAGGTACAGCACTGGGTTAGATACTGAGTAGAGCTCCATCTACATGGCCCCCATCAAAGACTCCAAGGACTGGTACGGCATGGGGTTAGATACAGAGTAAAGCTCCCTCTACACTGTGCCCATCAAACACTCCAAGGACAGGTACAGCACGGGGTTAGATACAGAGTAGATCTCCCTCTAAACTGTCCCAATCAAACATTCCCAGGACACATACAGCACGGGGTTCGATACAGAGTAGAGCTCCCTCTAAACTGTCCCCATCACACATTCCCAGGACATGTACAGCACGAGGTTAGATACATAGTAGAGCTCCCTCTACATGGTCCCCATCAAACACTCCCAGGACACATACAGCACGGGGTTAGATACAGAGTAAAGCTCCCTCGACACTGTCCCCATCAAACACTCCAAGGACAGGTACAGCACGGGGTTAGATTCACAGTAAAGTTCCTGCTACACTGTCCCAATGAAACACTCCCAGGACAGCTATATCACGAGTTCAGATACAGAGTAAAGCTCCCTACACTGGATCCCCATCAAACACTCTCAGGACAGGAACATCATAGTGTTTGATTCAGAGCTAAGCTCACTCCACATGGCCTCCATGAAACACTCCCAGGACAGGTACAGCACAGGTTTAGATACAGAATAGAGCTCCCTCTACACTGTACCCATGAAACACTCCCAGGACAGGTACAGCACGGGGTTAGATACAGAGTAAAGCTCCCTCTACACTGTCCCCATCAAACACTCCCAGGGCAGGTACATCACAGTGTTTGTTTCAGAGCAAAGCTCACTCCAAACTGCCTCCATGAAACACTCCCAGGACAGGTACAGCACGGGCTAGATACAGAATAGAGCTCTCTCTGCCCTGTCCCCATCAAGCACTCCCAGGACAGGTACATCACGGCGTTAGATACAGAGTAAACCTCCTTCTACACCATCCCTAACAAAAACTCCCAGGACAGGCACAGCACGGGGTTAGATACAGAGTAGAGCTCCCTCTACACGGTACCCATCAAACACTCCAAGGACAGGTACAGCCCGTGGTTAGATACAGAGTAAAGCTGCCTCTACACCGTCCCCAATAAACACTTCCACAACAAGTACATCACGGGGTTAGGGGTTAGATACAGATTAGCACCCCCTCTACAATGTCCCCATCAAACATTACGAGGACAGGTACAGCACGGGTGAACATACAGAATAAAGCCCCCTCTACACTGTCCCCATCAAAGACTCCAAGGACAGGTACAGCACAGTGTTTGATTCAGAGCAAAGCTCACTCCAAACTGCCTCCATGAAACACTCCCAGGACAGGAACAGCACCGGGTTAGATACAGAATAGAGCTACCTCTACACTGTCCCCATCAAACACTCCCAGGACAGGTACAGCACGGGGTTAGATACAGAGTAAAGCTCCCTCTACACTGTCCCCATCAAACACTCCCAGGACAGGTACAGCACGGGGTTAGATACAGAGTAAAGCTCCCTCTACACTTTCCCCATCAAACACTCCCAGGACAGGTACAGCACGGGGTTAGATACAGAGTAGAGCTGACTCTAAACTGGCCCAATCAAACATTCCCAGGACACATACAGCACGGGGTTAGATACAGAGTAGAGCTCCCTCTACACTGTTCAAATCAAACACTCCCAAGACAGGTATAGCACGGGGTTAGATACAGAGCAAAACTCCCTCTAAACTGTCCCCATCACACTTTCCCAGGACAGGTACAGCACGGGGTTAGATACAGAGTAAAGCTCCCTCTACACTGTCCCCATCAAACACTTCCAGGACGGGTACATCACAAGGTTTGATTCAGAGCAAAGGTCCCTTCACATTGCCTCCATGAACACTCCCAGGACAGGAACATCACGGGGTAAGAAAGAGATTACAGCTCTCTCTACACTGGACCCATTAAACACTCCCAGGACAGGTACAGCACGGGGTGAGAAAGAGAGTAAACCTCCCTCTACTCTGTCCCCATCAAACACTCCATGGACAGGTACAGCACTGGGTTAGATACAGAGTAAATCTCCCTATACACTGTTCCCATCAAACACTCCCAGGACAGGTACAGCACGGGGTTCGATACAGAGAAAAGCTCCCTCTACACCGTCCCCAACAAACACTCCCAGGACAGGTACAGCACGGGGTAAGGTACAGAGTAAATCTCCCTCTACACTGTCCGCATCAAACACTCCCAGGACAAGTACATCACACGGTTTGATTCAGAGCAAAGCTCACTCCACACTGCCTCCATGAAACAATCCCAGGACAGGGACAGCACGGGGTTAGATACAGAGTAAAGCTCCCTCTACACTATCCCCATCAAACACTCCCAGCGCAGGTACACCATGGGGTTATATACAGAGTTAAGCTCCCTCTACACTGTCCCCATCAAACACTCCCAGGACAGGTACACCATGGGGTTAGATACAGAGTAAAGCTCCATCTACACTGTTCCCATCAAACACTCCCAGGACTGGTACATCACAGGGTTTGATTCAGAGCAAAGGTCCCTCCACACTGCCTCCATGAACACTCCCAGGACAGGTAGATCACAGGGTAAGATACAGGGTAAGCTCCCTCTACACTGTCCCAATCAAACACTCCCAGGACAGGTACATCACGGCGTTAGATACATAGTAAAGCTCCCTGTACTTGGTCCCCATCAAACTGTCTCAGGACAGTTACAGCAAAGTGTTTGATTCAGAGCATAGCTCACTCCACACTGCCTCCAGAACAGGTACAGCATGGGTTTAGATATAGAGTAGAGCTCCCTCTACACTGTCCCCATCAAACACTCCCAGGACAGGTACAGCACGGTGTTAGATACAGAGTAAAGCTCCCTCAACACTGTCCCCATCAAACATTCCCAGGACAGGTGCAGCACGGGGTTAGATACAGAGTAGAGCTCCCTCTACACAGTCCGCATCAAACACTCCCAAGATAGGTACAGCACGGTGTTAGATACAGAGTAAAACTCCCTCTACACCATCCCTGACAAGAATTCCCAGGACAGGTACAGCACGGGGTTAGATACAGAGTAAAGCTCCCTCTACACTGTCCCCATCAAACACTCCCAGCACTGGAACAGCACGGGGTTAGATACAGAGTAAAGCTCCCTCTACTCTGTCCACATCGAACATTCCCAGGACTGGTACAGCACGAGGTTCGATACAGAGTAAAGCTCCCTCTACACTGTCCCCATCAAACACCCCCAGGACAGGTACAGCACGGGGTTAGATACACAATAGAGCTCCCTCTACAATGTCCCCACCAAACACTCCCAGGACAGGTACAGCAAAGTGTTCGATTCAGAGCATAGCTCACTCCACGCTGCCTCTATGAAACACCCCCGGAACAGGTACAGCATGGGATTAGATACAGAGTAGAGCTCCCTCAACACTGTTCCCATCAAACACTCCCAGGACTGGTACATCACAGGGTTTGATTCAGAGTAAAGCTCCCTCTACACTGCCTCCATGAACACTCCCAGGACAGGTACAGCACGGGTTAGATACAGAGTAAAGCTCCCTCTACACTGTCCCCATCAAGCACTCCCAGAACAGGTACAGCATGGGGTTAGATAGAGATTAAAGCTACCGCTCTTCTGTCCCCATCAAACACACCCAGGACAGGTACAGCACGGAGTAAGATACAGACTAATGCTCCCTCTATACTATCCCCATCAAACACTCCCAGCGCAGGTACACCATGGGGTTAGATACAGAGTAAAGCTCCCACTACACTGTACCCATCAAACACTCCCAGGACAGGTACACCATGGGGATAGGTACAGAGTAAAGCTCCCTCTACACTGTTCCCATCAAACACTCCCAAGACAGGTATAGCACGGGGTTAGATACAGAGTAGAGCTCCCTCTAAACTGTCCCCATCACACATTCCCAGGACAGGTACAGCACAGGTTAGATACAGAGTAAAGCACCCTCTACACTATCCCAATCAAACACTCCCAGGACAGGTACATCACAGGGTTTGAATCAGAGCAAAGGTCCATCCACGTTGCCTCCATGAACACTGCCAGGACAGGAACATCACGGGGTAAGAAAGAGATTACAGCTCTCTCTACACTGGACCCATTAAACACTCCCGGGAGTGGCACAGCACGGGGTTAGAAAGAGAGTAAACCTCCCTCTACTCTGTCCCCATCAAACACTCCAGGGACAGGGAGATCATAGGTTAAGATACAGAGTAAAGCTCCCTCTAATCTGTTCCCATCAAACACCCCCAGGACAGGTACAACACGGGGTTAGATACAGAGTAAAGCTCCCTCTACACCGTCCCCATCAAACAATCCCAGGACAGGTACAGTACGGGGTTAGAAACAGAGTAAAGCTCCCTCAACACCGTCCCCATCAAACACTCCCACGACAGGTACATCACGGGATTAGATACAGAATAGCGCCCCATCTACAATGACCCCATCAAACATTACGAGGATAGGTACAGCACGAAGTTAGATACAGAGTAGATCTCCCTCCAAACTGTCCCCATCACACATTCCCAGGAAAGGTACAGTACGGGGTTAGATACAGATTAAAGTTCCCTCGACACTGTCCCAATCAAACACTACCAGGACAGGTACAGCACGAGGTTAGATACAGAGTAAAGCTCCCTCTCCACTGTCCCCATCAAACACTCCCAGGACAGGTACAGCATGGAGTTAGATACAGAGTAAAGCTCCCTATACTCGATCTTCATCAAACACTCTCAGAACAGGAACATCATAGTGTTTGATTCAGATCATAGCTCACACCACACTGCCTCCATGAAACAGCCCCAGAAAAGGGACAGCATGGGTTTAGAAACAGAGTAGAATTCCCTCTAAACCGTCCCCATCAAACATTCCCAGGACAGGTACAGCACGGGGTTAGATCGAGAGTAAGGCTCCCTCTACACTGTCCCCATCAAACACTCCCAGGACAGGTACAGCACGGGGTAAGATACAGAGTAAATCTCCCTCTACACTGTCCCCATCAAACACTCCCAGGACAGGTACAACACGGGGTGAGATACAGAGTAGAGCTCCCTCTCGATTGTCCGCAACACACATTCCCAGGACAGGTACAGCACGGGGTAAGATACAGAGTGAAGCTCCCTCTACACTGTTCCCATCAAACATTACGAGGACAGGTACAGCACGGGTGAAGATACAGACTAAAGCTCCCTGTACACTGTCCCCATCAAACACTCCCAGGACTGGTACAGCACGGGGTTAGATACAGAGTAAAGCTCCCCCTACAATGTCCCCATCAAACACTCCCTGGACAGGTACAGCACGAGGTAAGATACAGAGTAAAGCTCACTCTACATTGTCCCCATCAAACACTCCCAGGGCAGGTATACCATGGGGTTAGATACAGAGAAAAGCTCCCTTTACACTATCACCATCAAACACTCCCAGGGCAGGTATAGCACAGGATTAGATAGAGAGTAAAGCTCCCTCTACATTGTCCCCATCAAACATTCCCAGGACAGGTACAGCATGGGGTTAGATACAGAGTAAAGCTCCCTCTACTCTGTCCCCATCAAACACTCCCAGGACAGGTACAGCATGGAGTAAGATACAGAGTAAAGCTCCCTCTGCACTATCTCCATCAAACACTCCCAGCGCAGGTACACCATGGAGTTGGATACAGAGTAAAGCTCCCTCTGCACTGTCCCCATCAAACACTCCCAGGACAGGTACAGCACGGGGTTAGATACAGAGTAAAGCTCCCTCTACACTGTCCCAATCAAACACTCTCAGGACAGGTACAGCACGGGGTTTGATTCAGAGCAAAGTTCCCTCCACACTGCCTCCATCAAACACTCCCAGGACAGGTACAGCACGGGGTTAGATACAGCGTAAAGCTCCCTCTACACTGTTCCCATCAAACACTCCCAGGACAGGTACAGCACGGGGTTAGATACAGAGTAAAGGTCCCTCTACGCTGACCAATCAAACACTCCCAGGACAGGTACAGCACGGGGTAAGATACAGAGTAAATCTCCCTCTACACTGTCCCCATCAAACACTCCCAGGACAGGTACAGCACGGGGTTAGATACAGAGTAGAGCTCCCTCTACACTGTCCCCATCAAACACTCCCAGGACAGGTACACCATGGGGTTAGATACAGAGTAAAGCTCCATCTACACTGTTCCCATCAAACACTACCAGGACAGGTACAGCACGGGGTTAGATACAGAGTAAAGCACCCCTTTACACTGTCCCAATCAAACACTCCCTGGACAGGTACATCACGGCGTTAGATACACAATAGAGCTCCCTCTACACTGTCCCCACCAAACACTCCCAGGACAGGTACAGCACAGTGTTCGATTCAGAGCATAGCTCACTCCACGCTGCCTCTCTGAAACACCCCCAGGACAGGTACAGCACGGGGTTAGATACAGAGTAAAGCTACCACTATAACGACCACATCAAACAGCCCCAGGACAGGTACAGCACGGGGTGAGATACAGAATAAAGCTCCATCTACTCTGTCCCCATCAAACACTCCCAGGACAGGTACATCACAGTGTTTGATTTAGATCAAAGCTCACTCCACACTGCCGCCATGAAACTCTCCCAGGACAGGTACAGCACGAGTTTAGATACAAAATAGAGCTCCCTCTACACTGCCGCTATGAAACACTCCCAGGACAGGTACAGCACAGGTTTAGATACAGAATAGAGATCCCTCTACACTGTCCCCATCAAACTCTCCCAGGACAGATACAGCACGGGGTTAGATATAGAGTAAAGCTCCCCCAATACTGACCACATCAAACACTCCCAGGACACGGACAGCACGGGGTGAGATACAGAGTAAAGCTCCCTCTACACTGTCCCCATCAAACACTCCCAGGACAGGTACACCATGGGGTTAGATACAGAGTAAAGCTCCCTCCACACTGTCCCCATCAGACACTCCCAGGACTGGTACAGCATGGGGTTAGATACAGAGTAAAGCTCCCTGTACACTGTCCCCATCAAGCACTGCCAGGACAGGTACAGCACGAGGTTACATACAGAGTAAAGCTCCCTGTACTCGCTCCCCATCAAACACTCCCAGGACAGGTACAGCACAGGGTGAGATACAGAGTAAAGCTCCCTCTACACTGACCCCATCAAACACTCCCAGGACAGGTACAGCACGGGGTTAGTTACAGAGTAGAGCTCCCTCTACACTGTCCCAATCAAACACTCTCAAGATTGGTACATCACAGGGTTTGATTGATAGCAAAGCTCCCTCCACACTGCCTCCATGAAACACTCCCAGGACAGGTACAGCACGGGGTTAGATACAGAGTAGAGCTCCCTCCAAACTGTCCCCATCACACATTCCCAGGACAGGTACAGCACGGGGTTAGATACAGAGTAGAGCTCCCTCCAAACTGTCCCCATCACACATTCCCAGGACAGGAACAGCACCGGGTAAGATACAGAGTAGAGCTCCCTCTAAACTGTCCCAATCAAACATTCCTAGGACACGGACAGCACGGGGTTAGATACAGATTAGCCCCCCTTCTACAATGACCCATCAAACATTACAAGGACAGGTACAGCACGGGTGAAGATACAGAGTAAAGCACCCTGTACACTGTCCCCATCAAACACTCCCAGGACTGGAGCAGCATGGGGTTAGATACAGAGTAAAGCTCCCCCTACAGTGTCCCCATCAAACACTCCCAGGACAGTTACAGCACGAGGTTAGATACAGAGTAAAGCTCCCTCTACACTGTCCCCATCAAACACTCCCAGGACAGGTACAGCACGGGGTTAAATACAGAGTAAAGCTCACTCTACACTGTCCCCATCAAACACTCCCAGGACAGGAACATCACAGTGTTTGATTCAGAGCAAAGCTCCCTCTGCACCGTCCCAAACAAACACTCCCAGGACAGGTACAGCACGGGGTTAGATACAGACTAAAGCTCCCTCTGCACCGTCCCCAACAAACACTCCCAGGACAGGTACAGCACGGGGTTAGAAACAGAGTAAAGCTCCCTCTGCACCGTCCCCATCAAACATTCCCACAACAGGAACATCACGGGGTTAGATACAGATTAGCGCCCCCTCTACAACGTCCCCATCAAACATTATGAGGACAGGTACAACACGGGTGAAGATACAGAGTAAAGCTCCCCCTACAGTGTCCCCATCAAACACTCCCAGGACAGGTACAGCACAGGGTTAGATACAGAGTAAATTTCCCTCGACAGTGTCCCAATCAAACACTCCCAGGACAGGTACATCACGAGGTTAGATACAGAGTAAAGTTCCCTCTAGACTGTTCCCATCAAACATTCACAGGGCAGGTACACCATGGGGTAAGATACAGAGTAAAGCTCCCTCTACACTGCCTCCATGAAACACTCCCAGGACAGGTACAGCACGAGGTAAGATACAGAGTAAAGCTCCCTTTACACTGTCCCCATCAAACACGCCTAGGACAGGTACATCATGGGGTTAGATACAGAGTACAGCTCCCTCTACACTGTCCCCATCACACATTCCCAGGACAGGTACAGCACGGGGTTAGATACAGAGCAAAGCTCCCTCTGCACCGTCCCAAACAAACACTCCCAGGACAGGTACAGCACGGGGTTAGATACAGAGTAGATCTCCCTCTACACGGTCCCCATCAAACACTCCCAGGACAGGTACATCACGGGGTTAGATACAGAGTAAAGCTCCCTCAACACCGTCCCCATCAAACACTCCCACGACAGGTACATCACGGGGTTAGATACAGATTAGCGCCCCCTCTACAACGACCCCATCAAACATTACGAGGACAGGTACAGCACGGGTGAAGATACAGAGTAAAGCTCACTCTACACAGTCCCCATCAAACGCTCCCAGGACAGGTACAGCACAGTGTTTGATTCAGAGCAAAGCTCCCTCCACACTGCCTCCATGAAACACTACCATGACAGGTACAGTACTGGGTTAGATACAGAGCAAAGCTCCCCCTACAGTGTCCCCATCAAACACTCCCAGGACAGGTACAGCACAGGGTTAGATACAGAGTAAATTTCCCTCGACAGTGTCCCAATCAAACACTCCCAGGACAGGTACATCACGAGGTTAGATACAGAGTAAAGTTCCCTCTAGACTGTTCCCATCAAACATTCACAGGGCAGGTACACCATAGGGTAAGATACAGAGTAAAGCTCCCTCTACACTGCCTCCATGAAACACTCCCAGGACAGGTACAGCACGAGGTAAGATACAGAGTAAAGCTCCCTTTACACTGTCCCCATCAAACACGCCTAGGACAGGTACATCATGGGGTTAGATACAGAGTACAGCTCCCTCTACACTGTCCCCATCACACATTCCCAGGACAGGTACAGCACGGGGTTAGATACAGAGCAAAGCTCCCTCTGCACCGTCCCAAACAAACACTCCCAGCGCAGGTACACCATGGGGTTAGATACAGAGTAAAGCTCCCTCGACACCGGCCCCAACAAACACACCCAGGGAATGTACACCATGGGGTTCGATACAGAGTAAAGCTCCCCCTACAATGTCCCCATCAACACTCCCAGGACAGGTACATCACTGGTTATATACGGAATAAAGCTCCCTCTACACTGTCCCCATCAAACACTCCCAGGACAGATACAGCACAGTGTTAGATACAGAGTAAAGCTCCCTCTACACTGTTCCCATCAAACACTCCCAGGGCAGGTTTTGCACGGGGTTAGATACAGACCAAAGCACCCAGTACACCGTCCCCATCAAACACTCCCAGGACAGACACAGCATGGGATAAAATACAGAGTAAACCTCCCTCTACACCGTCCCCATCAAACACTCCAAGACAGGTACATCACAGTGTTTGATTCAGAGCAAAGCTCACTCCACATTGCCTGCATGAAACACTCTTAGGACAGTAACAGCACGGGGTTAAATACAGAGTAAAGCTCCCTCTACACTGTGCCCATCAAACACTCCCAGGACAGGTACAGCACGGGGTTAGATACAGAGTAAAGCTCCCTCTACACTGTCCCCATCAAACACTCCCAGGACAGGTACAGCACGGGGTTCGATACAGAGTAAAGCTCCCTTGACACCGTCCCCAACAAACACACCCAGGGAATGTACACCACGGGGTTCGATACAGAGTAAACTGCCCTCTACATGGACCCAATCAAACACTCACAGGACAGGTACGGCACGGGGTTAGATACAGAGTAAAGCTCCCTCTACTCTGCCCCCATCAAACACTCGGAGGGCTGGTAAATCATAGGGTTTGATTTAGAGCAAAGCTCCCTCCACACTGCCGCCATGAAACACTCCCAGGACAGGTACAGCATGGGATTAAATACAGAGTAAAGTTCCCTCTACACTGTTCCCATCAAACACTCCCAGCACAGGTACAGCACGGGGTTAGATACAGAATAAAGCTCCCTCTACACTGTCCCCATCAAGCACTCCCAGGACAGGTACAGCACGGGGTTAGATACAGAGTAGCTCCCCCTATACTGTCCCCATGAAACACACCCAGGACAGGTACAGCACAGGGTTAGATACAGAGTAAAGCTCCCTCTACACTGCCCCATCAAACACTCCCAGGACAGGTACAGCACGGGGTTAGATACAGAGTAAAGCTCCCTCAACACCGTCCCCATCAAACACTCCCACGACAGGTACATCACGGGGTTAGATACAGATTAGCGCCCCCTCTACAACGACCCCATCAAACATTACGAGGACAGGTACAGCACGGGTGAAGATACAGAGTAAAGCTCACTCTACACAGTCCCCATCAAACGCTCCCAGGACAGGTACAGCACAGTGTTTGATTCAGAGCAAAGCTCCCTCCACACTGCCTCCATGAAACACTACCATGACAGGTACAGTACTGGGTTAGATACAGAGCAAAGCTCCCCCTACAGTGTCCCCATCAAACACTCCCAGGACAGGTACAGCACAGGGTTAGATACAGAGTAAATTTCCCTCGACAGTGTCCCAATCAAACACTCCCAGGACAGGGACATCACGAGGTTAGATACAGAGTAAAGTTCCCTCTAGACTGTTCCCATCAAACATTTACAGGGCAGGTACACCATGGGGTAAGATACAGAGTAAAGCTCCCTCTACACTGCCTCCATGAAACGCTCCCAGGACAGGTACAGCACGGGGTCAGATACAGAGTAAAGTTCCCTGTACACTGCCTCCATGAAACACTCCCAGGACAGGTACAGCATGTGGTTAGATAAAGAGTAAAGCTCCCTCGACACCGTCCCCAACAAACACACGCAGGGAATGTACACCATGGGGTTCGATACAGAGTAAAGTTCCCTCCACACTGTCCCCATCAAACACTGACAGGACAGGTACGGCACAGTGTTAGATACAGAGTAAAGCTCCCTCTACTCTGTCCCTATCAAACACTCGGAGGGCTGGTAAATCATAGGGTTTGATTCAGAGCAAAGCTCACTCCACACTGCCTCCATGAAACACTCCCAGGACAGGTACAGCACGGGGTTAGATACAAAGTAGTGCTCCCTCTACACTGTCCCCATCAAACACGCCTAGGACAGGTACACCTTGGGGTTAGATACAGAGTAAAGCTCCCTCTACTCTGTCCCCATCAAACAATACCAGTACGGGTACATCACAGAGTTTGATTCAGAGTAAAGCTACCACTATACTGACCACATCAAACACTCCCAGGACAGGTACAGCACGGGGTTAGATACAGAGTAAAGCTCTCTCTACACTGTCCCCATCAAACACTCCCAGGACTGGTACATCACAGGGTTAGATACAGAGTAAAGCTCCTCCTATACTGTTCCCATCAAACATTCCCAGGACAGGTACATCACATTGTTTGATTCAGATCGAAGCTCATTCCACACTGCCTCCATGAAACACTCACAGGACAGGTACAGCACGGAGTTAGATAGAGAGTAAAGCTCCCTCTACGATATCCCCATCAAACACTCCCAGTGCAGGTACAGCACGGGGTTAGATACAAAGTAAAGCTGCCTCTACACTGTCCCCATCAAACACTCCCCAGGCAGGTACAGCACGGGGTTAGATACAGAGTAAAGCTCCCCCTACACTGTTCCCATCAAACACTCCCAGGGCAGGTACAAGATGGCGTTAGATACAGAATAAAGCTCCCTATACTCGGTCCCCTTCAAACACTCTCAGGACAGGAACATCACAGTGATTGAATCAGAGCAAAGCTCACTCCACACTGCCTCCATGACACACTCCCAGGACAGGTACAACACGGGGTTAGATACACATTAGAGCTCCCTCTACACTGTCCCCATCAAACACGCCTAGGACAGGTACACCATGGGGTTAGATACAGAGTAAAGCTCCCTAAACTCTGTCCCCATCAAACACTCCCAGGACAGGTACAGCTCGGGATTAGATACAGAGTAAAGCTCCCTCTGCACCGTCCCCATCAAACACTCCCAGGACAGGTACAGCACGGGGTTAGATACAGAGTAAAGCACCCTCTACAACGTCCCCATCAAACACTCCCAGGACAGGTACAGCACAGCGTTAGATACAGAGTAGAGCACCCACTACACTGTCCAAATCAAACACTCCCACGACAGGTACATCACGGGGTTAGATTCAGAGCAAAGCTCCCTCCACACTGCCTCCATGAAACATTCCCAGGACAGGTACAGCACGGGGTTAGATACAGAGTAAAGCTCCCTCTAAACTCTCCCAATCAAACATTCCGAGGACACGTACAGCACGGGGTTAGATACAGAGTAGAGCTCCCTCTAAGCTGTCCCCATCAAACACTCCCACGACAGGTACATCACGGGGTTAGATACAGAGTAGAGCTCCCTCTAAGCTGTCCCCATCAAACACTCCCACGACAGGTACATCACGGGGTTAGATACAGAGTAGAGCTCCCTCTAAGCTGTCCCCATCACACATTCCCAGGACAGGGCAGCACGGGGTTAGATACAGAGTAAAGCTCCCTCTACACCGTCCCCATCAAACACTCCCACGACAGGTACATCACGGGGCTAGGTACAGATAACACCCCGTCTAAAATGACCCCATCAAACATTACGAGGACAGGTACAGCACAGGTGAAGATACAGAGTAAAGCTCCCCCTACAGTGTCCCCATCAAACATTCCCAGGACAGGTACAGCAAGGGGTTAGATACAGATTAAAGTTCCCTCGTCACTGTCCCAATCAAACACTCCCAGGACAGGTACATCGCGAGGTGAGATACAGAGTAAAACTCCCTATACTCGATCCCCATCAAACACTCCCAGGAGAGGAACAGCACGGGGTGAGATACAGAGTAAAGCTCACTCTACACTGTCCCCATCAAACACTCCCAGGACAGGTACAGCACGGGGTAAGAAACAGAGTAAAGCTCCCTCTACACTGTCCCCATCAAACACTCCCAGGACAGGTACAGCATTGGTTTAGATACAGAGTAGAGCTCACTCTACACTGACCCCATCAAACAGCCCCACGGCAGGTACACCATGGGGTTAGATCCAGAGTAAAGCTCCCTCTACACTGTTCCCATCAAACATGCCCCGGACAGGTACATCACGGGGTTAGATACAGAGCAAAGCTCCCTCTGCACCGTCCCAAACAAACACTCCCAGGACAGGTACAGCACGGGGTTAGATACAGAGTAAATCTCCCTCTACACTGTCCCCATCAAACACTCCCAGGACAGGTACAGCACAGGGTTAGATACAGAGTAAAGCTACCTCTACACCGTCCCCATCAAACATTCCCACAACAGGAACATCACGGGGTCAGATACAGATTATCGCCCCCTCTACAACGTCCCCATCAAACATAATGAGGACAGGTACAACACGGGTGAAGATACAGAGTAAAGCTCCCCCGACAGTGTCCCCATCAAACACTCCCAGGACAGGTACAGCACAGGGTGAGATACAGAGTAAATTTCCCTCGACAGTGTCCCAATCAAACACTCCCAGGACAGGTACATCACGAGGTTAGATACAGAGTAAAGTTCCCTCTAGACTGTTCCCATCAAACATTCACAGGGCAGGTACACCATGGGGTAAGATACAGAGTAAAGCTCCCTCTACACTGCCTCCATGAAACACTCCCAGGACAGATACAGCACGAGGTAAGATACAGAGTAAAGCTCCCTTTACACTGTCCCCATCAAACACGCCTAGGACAGGTACATCATGGGGTTAGATACAGAGTACAGCTCCCTCTACACTGTCCCCATCAAACATTCCCAGGACAGGTACAGCACAGGGTTAGATACAGAGTAGAGCTCCCTCTACACGGTCCCCATCAAACACTCCCAGGACTGGTACATCACGGGGTTAGATGCAGAGTAAAGCTCCCTCAACACCGTCCCCATCAAACACTCCCACGACATGTACATCACGGGGTTAGATACAGATTAGCGCCCCCTCTACAATGACCCCATCAAACATTACGAGGACAGGTACAGCACGGGTGAAGATACAGACTAAAACTCCCTGTACACTGTCCCCATCAAACACTCCCAGGACTGGTACAGCATGGGGTTAGATACAGAGTAAAGCAACCTCTACACTGTCCCCATCAAACACTTCCTGGACAGGTAGAGCACGAGGTAAGATACAGAGTAAAGCTCACTCTACACAGTCCCCATCAAACGCTCCCAGGACAGGTACAGCACAGTGTTTGATTCAGAGCAAAGCTCCCTCCACACTGCCTCCATGAAACACTACCATGACAGGTACAGTACTGGGTTAGATACAGAGCAAAGCTCCCTGTACTCGATCCCCATCAAACACTCCCAGGACAGGTACAGCACGGGGTTAGATACAGAGTAAAGCTCACTCTACACTGTCCGCATCAAACACTCCCAGGACAGGTACAGCACGGGGTTAGAAACAGAGTAAAGCTCCCTCTACACCGTCCCCATCAAACACTCCCACGACAGGTACATCACGGGGTTAGATACAGATTAGCGCCCCCTCTACAACGTCCCCATCAAACATTATGAGGATAGGTACAACACGGGTGAAGATACAGAGTAAAGCTCCCCCTACAGTGTCCCCATCAAACACTCCCAGGACAGGTACAGCACAGGGTTAGATACAGAGTAAATTTCCCTCGACAGTGTCCCAATCAAACACTCCCAGGACAGGTACATCACGAGGTTAGATACAGAGTAAAGTTCCCTCTGGACTGTTCCCATCAAACATTCACAGGGCAGGTACACCATGGGATAAGATACAGAGTAAAGCTCCCTCTACACTGCCTCCATGAAACGCTCCCAGGACAGGTACAGCACGGGGTCAGATACAGAGTAAAGTTCCCTCTACACTGCCTCCATGAAACACTCCCAGGACAGGTACAGCATGTGGTTAGATAAAGAGTAAAGCTCCCTCGACACCGTCCCCAACAAACACACGCAGGGAATGTACACCATGGGGTTCGATACAGAGTAAACTGCCCTCTACATGGACCCAATCAAACACTCCCAGGGCATGTACACCATGGGGTTAGATACAGAGTAAAGTTCCCTCCACACTGTCCCCATCAAACACTCACAGGACAGGTATGGCACGGTGTGAGATACAGAGTAAAGCTCCCTCTACTCTGTCCCTATCAAACACTCGGAGGGCTGGTAAATCATAGGGTTTGATTCAGAGCAAAGCTCACTCCACACTGCCTCCATGAAACACTCCCAGGACAGGTACAGCACGGGGTTAGATACACAGTAGAGCTCCCTCTACACTGTCCCCATCAAACACGCCTAGGACAGGTACACCATGGGGTTAGATACAGAGTAAAGCTCCCTCTACTCTGTCCCCATCAAACAATACCAGTACGGGTACATCACAGAGTTTGATTCAGAGTAAAGCTACCACTATACTGACCACATCAAACACTCCCAGGACAGGTACAGCACGGGGTTAGATACAGCGTAAAGCTCTCTCTACACTGTCCCCATCAAGCACTCCCAGGACAGGTACAGCACGGGGTTAGATACAGAGTAAAGCTCCTCCGAAACTGTCCCCATCAAACACACCCAGGACAGGTACAGCACAGGGTTAGATACAGAGTAAAGCTCCTCCTATACTGTTCCCATCAAACATTCCCAGGACAGGTACATCACATTGTTTGATTCAGATCGAAGCTCACTCCACACTGCCTCCATGAAACACTCACAGGACAGGTACAGCACGGAGTTAGATAGAGAGTAAAGCTCCCTCTACGATATCCCCATCAAACACTCCCAGCGCAGGTACAAGATGGCGTTAGATACAGAATAAAACTCCCTATACTCGGTCCCCATCAAACACTCTCAGGACAGGAACATCACAGTGATTGAATCAGAGCAAATCTCCCTCCACATTGTCCCCCTCAAACATTCCCAGGACAGGTACAGCACGGGGTTAGATACACATTAGAGCTCCCTCTACACTGTCCCCATCAAACACGCCTAGGACAGGTACACCATGGGGTTAGATACAGAGTAAAGCTCCCTAAACTCTGTCCCCATCAAACACTCCCAGGACAGGTACATCACGGGATTAGATACAGAATAAAGCTCCCTCTACAATGTCCCCATCAAACATTACGAGGACAGGTACAGCACGGGGTAAGATACAGTGTACAGCACCCTCTACACTATCCCCATCAAACACTCCCAGGACAGGTACAGCATGGGGTTAGATACAGACCAAAGCACCCTGTACACCGTCCCCATCAAACATTCCCAGGACAGTGACATCAAATTGTTTGATTCAGAGCAAAGCTACCACTATACTGACCACATCAAACACTCCCAGGACAGGTAAGCACGGGGTTAGATACAGACTAAAGCTCCCTCAACACCGTCCCCATCAAACACTCCCTGGACAGGTACAGCACGAGGTAAGATACAGAGTAAAGCTCACTCTACACAGACCCCATCAAATGCTCCCAGGACAAGTGCAGCACAGTGTTTGATTCAGAGCAAAGCTCCCTGTACTCGATCCCCATCAAACACTCCCAGGACAGGAACAGCACGGGGTTAGATACAGGGTAAAGCTCCCCCAATACTGTCTCCATCAAACACACCAAGGACAGGAACATCAATATGTTTGATTCAGAGCAAAGCTCACTCCACCCTGCCTCCATGAAACACACACCAGGACAGGTACATCACGGGGTTAGATACAGAGCAGAGCTCCCTCTACACTGTCCCCATCAAACACTCCCAGGACTGGTACAGCACGGGGTTAGATACAGAGTAAAGCTCCCCCAATACTGTCCCCATCAAAAACTCCCAAGACAGGTACATCAATTTGTTTGATTCAGAGCAAAGCTCACACCACACTCCCTCCATTAAACAATCCAGGGACAGGGATAGCACGGGGTTAGATACAGAGCAGAGCTCCCTCTACACTGTCGCCATCAAACACACCCAGGACAGGTACAGCACGGGGTTAGATACAGAGTAGAGCTCCCTCTACACCGTCTCCATCAAACACTCCCAGGACAGGTACAGCACGGGGTTAGATACAGAGTAAAGCTCCGTCTAAACTGTCCCCATCAAACACTCCTAGGACAGGTACAGCATGGGGTTAGATACAGAGTAAAGATCCCTCTACACTGTCCACATCAAACTCTCCCAGGACTGGTACATCACAGGGTTTGATTCAGAGCTAAGCTCCCTCCACACTGCCTCCATGAAACATTCACAGGACAGGTACAGCACGGGGTTAGATACAGATTAGCGTCCCCTCCACAATGTCCCCATCAAACATTACGAGGACAGGTAAAGCACGGGGTTAGATACAGAGCAAAGCTCCCATTACACCGTCCCCATCAAACACTCCCAGGACTGGTACAGCATGGGGTTAGATACAGAGTAATGCTCCCTCTACACTGTCCCCATCAAACACTCCCAAGGCAGGTACAGCACGGGGTTAGATAAAGAGTAAAGCTCCCTCGACACCGTCCCCAACAAACACACCCAGGGAATGTACACCATGGGGTTCGATACAGAGTAAACTGCCCTCTACATGGACCCAATCAAACACTCACAGGACAGGTACGGCACGGGGTTAGATACAGAGTAAAGCTCCCTCTACTCTGTCCGCATCAAACACTCGGAGGGCTGGTAAATCATAGGGTTTGATTCAGAGCAAAGCTCCCTCCACACTGCCTCCATGAAACACTCCCAGGACAGGTACACCATGGGGTTCGATACAGAGTAAACTGCCCTCTACATGGACCCAATCAAACACTCACAGGACAGGTACGGCACGGGGTTAGATACAGAGTAAAGCTCCCCCTACACTGTTCCCATCAAACACTCCCAGGGCAGGTACATCATAGAGTTAGATGCACAATAAAGCTCCCGATACTCGGTCCCCATCAAACACTCTCAGGACAGGAACATCACAGTGATTGAATCAGAGCAAAGCACACTCCACACGGCCTCCATGAAAAACTCCCAGGACAGGTACAGCACGGGGTTAGATACAGAGTAAAGCTCCCTCTGCACTGTCCCCATCAAACATTCCCAGGACAGGTAGAGCACGGGGTTAGATACACAGGAGAGCTCCCTCCACACTGTCCCCATCAACCACGCCTAGGACAGGTACACCATGGGGTTAGATACAGAGTAAAGCTCCCTAAACTCTGTCCCCATCAAACACTCCCCGGACAGGTACATCACAGGATTAGATACAGAATAAAGCTCCCTCTACAATGTCCCCATCAAACATTACGAGGACAGGTACAGCACGGGTGAAGATACAGTGTACAGCACCCTCTAAACTGTCCCCATCAAACACTCCCTGGACAGGTACAGCACGGGGTTAGATACAGAGTAAAGCTCCCTCTACTCTGTCCCCAACAAACACTCCCAGGACTGGTACGTCATAGGGATTGATTCAGAGCAAAGCTCCCTCCACACTGTCTCCATGAAACAATCACCGGACAGGTACAGCACGGGATTAGATACAGAGTAAAGCTACCACTATACTGTCCACATGAAACACTCCCAGTGAAGGTAGACCATGGGGTTAGATACAGAGTAAAGCTCCCTCTAAACTGTCCCCATCAAACACTCCCAGGGCAGGTACACCATGGGGTTAGATACAGAGTAAAGTTCCCTCTACACTGTCCCCATCAAACACTCACAGGACAGGTACAGCACAGAGTTAGATACAGAGTAAAGCTTCCCCTACACTGTCCCCATCAAACACTCCCAGGACAGGAACATCATAGTGTTTGATTCAGAGCAAAGCTCACTCCACACTGTCCCCATCAAACACTCCCAGCGCAGGTACACCATGGGGTTAGATACAGAGTAAAGCTCCCTCGACATCGGCCCCAACAAACACACACAGGGAATGTACACCATGGGGTTCGATACAGAGTAAAGCTCCCCCTACAGTGTCCCCATCAACACTCCCAGGACAGGTACATCACGGGTTATATACGGAATAAAGCTCCCTCTACAATATCCCCATGAAACACTCCCAGGATAGGTACAGCACAGGGTTAGATACAGAGTAAAGTTCCCTCTACACTGTCCCCATCACACATTCCCAGGGCTGGTAAATCATAGGGTTTGATTCAGAGCAAAGCTCCCTCCACACTGCCTCCATGAAACACTCCCAGGACAGGTACAGCATGGGGTTAGATACAGAGTAAAGCTCCCGCTACACTGTTCCCATCAAACACTCCCAGGGCAAGTATAGCACGGGGTTAGATACAGACCAAAGCACCCTGTACACCGTCCCCATCAAACATTCCCAGGACAGTGACATCAAATTGTTTTATTCAGAGCAAAGCTACCACTATACTGACCACATCAAACACTCCCAGGACATGTACAGCACGGGGTTAGACACAGACTAAAGCTCCCTCAACACTGTCCCCATCAAACACTCCCAAGACAGGTACAGCACGAGGTTAGATACAGAGTAAAGCTCCCCCAATACTGTCTGCATCAAACATACCCAGGACAGAAACATCAATATGTTTGATTCAGAGCAAAGCTCACACAACACTCCCTCCATTAAACACTCCCAGGACAGGGATAGCACGGGGTTAGATACAAAGCAGAGCTCCCTCTACACTGTCGCCATCACACATTCCCAGGACAGGTACAGCACGGGGTTAGATACAGAGTAGAGCTCCCTCTAAACTGTCCGCATCACACATTTCCAGGACAGGTACAGCATGTGGTTAGATACAGAGTAAAGCTCCCTCTACATTGTCCCAATCAAACACACCCAGGACAGGTACATCACAGGGTTCGATTCAGAGCAAAGCTCCCTCCACACTGCCTCCATGAAACATTCACAGGACAGGTACAACACAGGGTTAGATACAGAGTAAAGCTCCGTCGACACTGTGCCCATCAAACACTCCCAGCGCAGGTACACCATGGGGTTAGATACAGAGTAAAGCTCCCTCGACACCGGCCCCAACAAACACACCCAGGGAATGTACACCATGGGGTTCGATACAGAGTAAAGCTCCCCCTACAGTGTCCCCATCAACACTCCCAGGACAGGTACATCACTGGTTATATACGGAATAAAGCTCCCTCTACACTGTCCCCATCAAACACTCCCAGGACAGATACAGCACAGTGTTAGATACAGAGTAAAGCTCCCTCTACACTGTTCCCATCAAACACTCCCAGGGCAGGTTTTGCACGGGGTTAGATACAGACCAAAGCACCCAGTACACCGTCCCCATCAAACACTCCCAGGACAGACACAGCATGGGATAAAATACAGAGTAAACCTCCCTCTACACCGTCCCCATCAAACACTCCAAGACAGGTACATCACAGTGTTTGATTCAGAGCAAAGCTCACTCCACATTGCCTGCATGAAACACTCTCAGGACAGTAACAGCACGGGGTTAAATACAGAGTAAAGCTCCCTCTACACTGTCCCCATCAAACACTCCCAGGACAGGTATAGCACGGGGTTAGATACAGAGTAAAGCTCCCTCCACACCGTCCCCATCAAACACTCACAGGACAGGTACAGCACAGAGTTAGATACAGAGTAAAGCTTCCCCTACACTGTCCCCATCAAACACTCCCAGGACAGGAACATCATAGTGTTTGATTCAGAGCAAAGCTCCCTCCACACTGTCCCCATCAAACACTCCCAGCGCAGGTACACCATGGGGTTCGATACAGAGTAAAGCTCCCCCTACAGTGTCCCCATCAACACTCCCAGGACAGGTACATCACGGGTTATATACGGAATAAAGCTCCCTCTACAATATCCCCATTAAACACTCCCAGGACAGGTACAGCACAGGGTTAGATACAGAGTAAAGCTCCCTCTACACTGTTCCCATCAAACACTCCCAGGGCAGTTTTCGCACGGGGTTAGATACAGACCAAAGCACCCTGTACACCGTCCCCATCAAACACTCCCAGGACAGATGCAGCATGGGATAAGATACAGAATAAACCTCCCTCTACGCCGTCCCCATCAAACACTCCAGGACAGGTACATCACAGTGTTTGATTCAGAGCAAAGCTCACTCCACATTGCCTGCATGAAACACTCTCAGGACAGGTACAGCACGGGGTTAGATACAGAGTAAAGCTCCCTCTACACTGTCCCCATCAAACACTCCCAGGACAGGTACAGCACGGGGTTAGATACAGAGTAAAGCTCCCTCTACACTGTCCCCATCAAACACTCCCAGGACAGGTACAGCACGGGGTTAGATACAGAGTAAAGCTCCCTCTACACTGTCCCCATCAAACACTCTCAGGACAGGTACAGCACGGGGTTCGATACAGAGTAAACTGCCCTCTACATGGACCCAATCAAACACTCACAGGACAGGTACGGCACGGGGTTAGATACAGAGTAAAGCTCCCTCTACTCTGCCCCCATCAAACACTCGGAGGGCTGGTAAATCATAGGGTTTGATTTAGAGCAAAGCTCCCTCCACACTGCCGCCATGAAACACTCCCAGGACAGGTACAGCATGGGATTAAATACAGAGTAAAGTTCCCTCTACACTGTTCCCTTCAAACACTCCCAGCACAGGTACAGCACGGGGTTAGATACAGAATAAAGCTCCCTCTACACTGTCCCCATCAAGCACTCCCAGGACAGGTACAGCACGGGGTTAGATACAGAGTAGCTCCCCCTATACTGTCCCCATGAAACACACCCAGGACAGGTACAGCACAGGGTTAGATACAGAGTAAAGCTCCCTCTACACTGTCCCCATCAAACACTCCCAGGACAGGTACAGCACGGGGTTAGATACAGAGTAAAGCTCCCCCTATACTGTCCCCATCAAACACACCCAGGACAGGTACAGCACAGGGTTAGATACAGAGTAAAGCTCCCCCTATACTGTCCCCATCAAACACTCCCAGGTCAGGTGCATCACATTGTTTGACTCAGATCGAAGCTCACTCCACACTGCCTCCATGAAACACTCCCAGGACAGGGACAGCACGTGGTTAGATACAGAATAAAGCTCCCGCTACACTGTCCCCATCAAGCACTCCCAGGACAGGTACAGCTCGGGGTTAGATACAGAGTAAAGCTCCATCTACAATGTCCCCATCAAACACTCCCAGCGCAGGTACACCATGGGGTTGGATACAGAGTAAAGCTCCCTCTACAATATCCCCATCAAACACTCACAGAACAGGTACAGCACGGGGTTCGATACAGAGTAAAGCTCCCTGTACACTGTCCCCTTCAGACACTCCCAGGACAGGTACAGCACAGGATTAGATACAGAGTAAATCTCCCTCTACACTGTCCACATCAAACACTCCCAGTGCAGGTACACCATGGCGTTAGATACAGAGTAAAGCTCCCTCTACACTGTCCCCATCAAACACTCCCAAGGCAGGTACAGCACGGGGTTAGATAAAGAGTAAATCTCCCTCAAAACCGTCCCCAACAAACACAGCCAGGGAATGTACACCATGGGGTTCAATACAGAGTAAAGCTCCCTCTACACTGTCCCCATCAAACACTCCCAGGGCAGGTACAGCACAGAGTTAGATACAGAGTAAAGCTCCCCCTATACTGTCCCCATCAAACACTCCCAGGTCAGGTACATCACATTGTTTGACTCAGATCGAAGCTCACTCCACACTGCCTCCATGAAACACTCCCAGGACAGGGACAGCACGTGGTTAGATACAGAATAAAGCTCCCTCTACACTGTTCCCATCAAACAGTCCCAGGGCAAGTATAGCACGGGGTTAGATACAGAGTAAAGCTCCCTCTACACCGTCCCCATCAAACACTCTCAGGACAGGCACATCACAGTGTTTGATTCAGAGCAAAGCTCACTCCACACTGCCTCTATGAAACACTCCCAGGACAGGTACAACACAGGGTTAGATACAGAGTAAAGCTCCCTCTACACTATCCCCATCAAACACTCCCAGGGCAGGTACACCATGGGGTAAGATACACAGTAGAGCTCCCTCTACACTGCCCCCATCAAACACGCCCAGGACAGGTACAGCACGGGGTTAGAAACAGAGTAAAGCTCCCTATGCTCTGTCCCCATCAAACCCTCCCAGCACAGGGACATCACAGTGTTTGATTCAGAGCAAAGCTCACTCCACCCTGCCTCCATGAACCACTCCAAGGACAGGTACAGCACAGGGTTAGATACAGAGTAGAGCTCACCCTACACTGACCCCATCAACTACTCCCAGGACAGGGACAGCACGGGGTTTGATACAGAGTAGATCTAGCACTGCACTGTCCCCATCAAACACTCCCAGGACAAGGTACAGCACGGGATGAGGTAAAGAGCAAAGCTCCGTCTTCACCCTCCCCATAAAACACACACAGGACAGGTACATCACAGTGTTTGATTCAGAGTGAAGCTCACTCCACACTGCCTCCATGAAACACACTGATGACAGATGGAGTACAGGGTCAGATACAGAAAACAGTGCCCTCTACACTGACCCCATCAAACACTCCCAGGACAGGTACATCACGGGGTTAGATACAGAGTAAAGCTCCCTCTACACTGTTTCCATCAAACACTCCGAGGGCAGGTATAGCACGGGGTTAGATACAAAGTAGAGCTCCCTCTACACTGTCCCCATTCAACACTCCCAGAACAGGTACAGTACGGGGTTAGATACAGAGTAATGCTCCCTCTACACTGTCCCAATCAAACACTCCCAGGACAGGTACAGCATGGGGTCAGATACAGACTAAAGCACCCTGTAGACCGTCCCCATCAAACACTCCCAGGAGAGGTACAGCACGGGGTTAGATACAGATTAAAGGTCTCTCTACACTCTCCCCATCAAGCACTCCCAGGACAGGTACATCACAGGGTTTGATTCAGAGCAAAGCTACCACTACATTGACCACATCAAACGCTTCTTGGACAGGTACAGCACGGGATTAGAAACAGAGTAAAGCTCCCTCTACACTGTCCCCATCAAACACTCCCAGCACAGGGACATCACAGTGTTTGATTCAGAGTAAAGCTCACTCCACACTGCCTCCATGAAACACTCCCAGGACAGGTACAGCACAGGGTTAGATTCAGAGTAGAGCTCCCTCTACACAGTCGCCATCAAACATTCCCAGGAAATGTATCGAAACCCGTGATGTACCAAGTAAAGCTCCCTCTACACTGTCCCCATCAAACAATCCCAGGACAGGTACAGCACAGGGTAAGATACAGAGTAAAGCTCCCGCTACACTGTCCCCATCAAACACTCCCAGGGCAGGTACAGCAAGGAGTTACATGCAGAGTAAAACTCCATCGACACCGTCCCCAACAAACACACCCAGGGAATGTACACAATGGGGTTCGATACATACTAAAGCGCCCTCTACACTGTCCACATCAAACACTCCCAGGGCAGGTACAGCACGGGGTTAGATACAGAGTAAATCTCCCTCTACACTGTTCCCATCAAACATTCCCAGGACAGGTACAGCACGGGGTTAGATGCAGAGTAAAGATCCCGCCACACTCCCCATCAAACACTCCCAGGACAGGGACAGCACGGGGTTAGATAAAGAGTAGATCTAGCACTACACTGTCCCCATCCAACACTCCCAGGACAGGTGCAGCACGGGATGAGGTACAGAGCAATGCTCCATCTACACCATCCTCATCAAACACTCACAGGACAGGTACATCACAGTGTTTGATTCAAAGTAAAGCTCACTCCGCACTGCCTCCATGAAACACTCTGATGACAGATGCAGTACAGGGTCAGATACGGAAAACAGTGCCCTCTACACTGACCCCATCAAACACTCCCAGGACAGGTACAGCACGTGGTTAGATACAGAGTAAAGCTCCCTCTACACTGTCCCCATCAAACACTCCCAGGGCTTGTTCAGTACGGGATTAGATACAGAGTAAAGCTCCATCAACACTGACCCCAGCAAACAAGCCCTGGACAGGTACAGCACGGGGTTAGATACAGAGTACAGCTTCCTCTACACTGTCCCCAACAAACACTCGCAGGACAGGTACAGCATGGGGTTAGATTCAGAGTAAAGCTCCCACCAGACTGACCCCATCAAACAAGCCCTGCACAGGTACAGCATGGGGTTAGATACAGAGTAAAGCTCCCCCTACACTGTGCCCAACAAACACTCCCGGGGGAGGAACAATACGGTGCTAGATGCAGAGTAAATCTCCCTCTACGCTGTCCCCATCAAAAGCTCGGTTGAGGGCCATGGCAACGACCGTGGGTGGAAAACCTCGGTTAAGGAAGAAGGAGGACATGTCAGAGGAACCGTTTTTGAAGGTAGCATCATCGGAACAGATGCGACGGAGGCGAAGGAACTGGGAGAATGGGATGGAGTCCTTACAGGAAGCGGGGTGTGAGGAGCTGTAGTCGAGGTAGCTGTGGGAGTCGGTGGGTTTGTAATGGATATTGGTGGACAGTCTATCACCAGAGATTGAGACAGAGAGGTCAAGGAAGGGAAGGGAAGTGTCAGAGATGGACCACGTGAAAATGATGGAGGGGTGGAGATTGGAAGCAAAATTAATAAATTTTTCTAAGTCCCGACGAGAGCATGAAGCGGCACCGAAGTAATCATCGATGTACCGGAGAAAGAGTTGTGGAAGGGGGCCGGAGTAGGACTGCAACAAGGAATGTTCCACATACCCCATAAAGAGACAGGCATAGCTGGGGCCCATGCGGGTACGCCCTAGGAGTGTTTGATGGGGTCAGTGTTGTGGGAGCTTTACTCTGTATCTAACCACGTCCTGTACCTGTCCTTGGAGTGTTTGATGGGGATAGTGTAGCGGGAGCTTTACGCTGTATCGAACCCCGTGCTGTACCTGTCCAGGAAGTGTTTGATGGGGACAGTGTAGAGGGAGCTTTACTCTGTATCTAACCCTGCGCTGTACCTGTCCTGGGAGTGTTCTATGGGGTCAGTGTAGACGGAGCTTTACTCTATATCTAATCCCATGCTGTATCTCTCCTGGGAGTGTTTGATGGGGTCAGTGTCGAGGGAGATGTACTCTGTATGTAATCCCATGCTGTACCTGTCCTGGAAGTGTTTGATGGAGACAGTGTGGATGGATCTTTTCTCTGTATCTAACCCCGTGCTTTACTGTCCTGGGAATGTTTGATGGGGTCAGTGGAGAGGGAGCTTTACTCTGTATCTAACCCCGTGCTGTACCTGTCCTGGGAGTGTTTGATGGTGACAGTCCAGAGGCCACTTTTCTCTGTATCTCACCCTGTACTTTATCTGTCATTGGAGTGTTTCATGGAGACAGTGTGGATGGAGCTTTACTCTATATCTTAAACCATGCTGCACCAGTCCTGCGAGTGTTTGATGGGGTCAGTGTAGGGGGAGCTTTACTCTGTATGTAATCCCGTGCTGTACCTGTCCTGGGAGTGTTTGATGTTGACAGTGCAGAGAGAGCTTTACTCTGTATATAATACCGTACTGAACAAGCCCCAGGAATGTTTGATGGGGACAGTGTAGAGAGAGCTTTACTCTGTATCTAGTAACGTACTGAACAATGTTCTGTTGAAGGGTCATGAGGACTCGAAACGTCAACTCTTTTCTTCTCCGCCGATGCTGCCAGACCTGCTGAATTTTTCCAGGTAATTCTGTTTTTGTTTTGGACTTCCAGCATCCGCAAATTTTTTGTTTTTAAGCGCTAGGAGTGTTTGATGCGGTCAGTGTAGTGGGAGCTTTACTCTGTATCTGACCCCATGCTGTACCTGTCCTGGGAGTGCTTGATGGGGACAATGTAGAGCGAGCTTTACTCTGTATCTAACCCTGTGCTGTACCTGTCCTTGGAGTGTTTGATGGGGTCAGTGTAGAGGGAGATTCACTCTGTATCTAACCCCGTGCTGTAACTGTCCTGGGAGTGTTTGATGGGGACTATGTAGAGGGAGCTTTACTCTGTATCTAACCCCGTGCTGTAACTGTCCTGGGAGTGTTTTATTGGGGTCACTGTAGAGGGAGCTCTACTCTATATCTAACCCTGTGTTGTAACTGTCCTTGGAGTGCTTGATGGGCATAGTGTAGAGGGATCTTTACTCTGTATCGAAACCCGTGCTGTAGCTGCCCTGGGAGTCTCTGATGGGGACAGTGTACTGGTAGCTTTACTCTATACCTAACCCTGTGCTGCACTTGCACTGGGAGTGTTTGATGGGGACAATGTAGAGGGAGACTTACTCTGTATCTAACCCCGTGGTGCATCAGTCCTGGGTGTGTTTGAAGGGGACAGTGTAGAGGGAGCTTTAATCTGTATCGAACACCGTGCTGCACTTGCCCTGGGAGTGTTTGATGGGCATGGTCTAGAGGCAGCTTTTCTCTGTATCTAAGTCTGTACTGTGTCTGTCATTGGAGTGTTTCATGGAGACAGTATGGAGAGAGCTTTACTCTGAATCATAACCTGTGATGTACCTGTCCTGGGTGTGTTTGATGGGGTCCGTGTAGAGGGAGCTTTACTCTGTATCTAACTCCGTGCTGTAACTGTCCTGGGAGTGTTTTATTGGGGTCACTGTAGAGGGAGCTCTACTCGATATCTAACCCTGTGTTGTAACTGTCCTTGGAGTGCTTGATGGGCATAGTGTGGAGGGATCTTTACTCTGTATCGAAACCCGTGCTGTAGCTGCCCTGGGAGTCTCTGATGGGGACAGTGTACTGGTAGCTTTACTCTATACCTAACCCTGTGCTGCACTTGCACTGGGAGTGTTTGATGGGGACAATGTAGAGGGAGACTTACTCTGTATCTAACCCCGTGGTGCATCAGTCCTGGGTGTGTTTGAAGGGGACAGTGTAGAGGGAGCTTTAATCTGTATCGAACACCGTGCTGCACTTGCCCTGGGAGTGTTTGATGGGCATGGTCTAGAGGCAGCTTTTCTCTGTATCTAAGTCTGTACTGTGTCTGTCATTGGAGTGTTTCATGGAGACAGTATGGAGAGAGCTTTACCCTGAATCATAACCTGTGATGTACCTGTCCTGGGTGTGTTTGATGGGGTCCGTGTAGAGGGAGCTTTACTCTGTATCTAACCCCGTACTGAACAAGCCCTACGAGTGTTTGAAGGGGTCAGTTTAGTGGAGCTTTACTCTATATAACCCCGTGCTGTTACTGTCCTGGGAATGTTTGATTGGGATAGTGTAGAGGTAGCTTTACTCTGTATCTAACCCGGTGCTTTCCCTGGACTGGGAGTGTTTGATGGGGACAGTGTAGATGGAGCTTTACTCTGTATCTAACCCCGTGCTGTACCTGTCCTGGGAGTGTTTGATGGGGACAGTGTGGAGGGAGCTTTACTCTGTATGTAATCCCATGCTGTACCTGTCCTGGGAGTGTTTGGTGGGGACAGTCTAGAGGAGGCTTTACTCAGCAACCAACCCTGTGCTGTACCTGTCCAGGGAGTGTTTGATGGGGTCAGTGCAGAGGGAGCTTTACTCTGTATCTAAGGCCATGCTGTACCTGTCCTGGGAGCGTTTGATGGGGTCAGTGCAGAGGGAGCTTTACTCTGTACCTAACCCTGTGCTGTACCTGTCCTGGGAGTGTTTGATGGGGACAGTGTAGGGGGTGATTTACTCTGTATTTTACCACGTCCTGTACCTGCCCTTGGAATGTTTGATGGGGATAGTGCAGTGGGAGCTTTACTCTGTATATAATCCCATGCTGTACCTATCCTGGGATTGTTTGATGATGACAGAGTAGAGAGATCTTTACTCAGTATCTAATAACGTACTGAACAAGCGCTAGGAGTCTTTGAGGGGGTCAGTGTAGCTGGAGCTTTACTCTGTATCTAACCCCATGCTGTACCTGTCCTGGAAGTGTTTGATGGGGGATAGTGTAGATGGAGATTTACTCTGTATCTAACCCTGTGCTGCACCTGGGCTGGGAGAATTTGATGGGGACAGTGTAGAGGGAGCTTTACTCTGTATCTAACCCCGTGCTGTACCTGTCCTGGGAGTGTTGGATGGGGACAGTGTAGAGGGAGCTTTACTCTGTATCTAACCCCTTGCTGTACCTGTCCTGGGATTGTTTCATGGGGACAGTGTAGAGGGAGCTTTACTCTGTATCTAACCCCGTGCTGTACCTGTCCTGGGAGTGTTTGATGGGGACAGTGTAGAGGGAGCTTTACTCTGTATCTAACCCCGTGCTGTACCTGTCCTGGGAGTGTTTGATGGGGACAGTATAGAGGGAGCTTTACTCTGTATCTAACCCCTTGCTGTACCTGTCCTGGGAGTGTTTCATGGGGACAGTGTAAGGGGAGCTAAACTCTCTATTCAAACCCGTGATGTTCCTCCCATGGGAGTATTTGTTGGGGACTGTGTGGAAGGAGCTTTACTCTGTATCTAACCCTGTGCTGCACTTGCCTTAGGAGTGTTTGATGGAAACAGTCTGGAGGGTGATTTTCTCTGTATCAAAGCCTGTATTGTATCTGTCATTGGAGTGTTTGATAGGGACAGTGTGGAGGGAGCTTTACTCTGAATCATAACCTGTGATGTACCTGTCCTGGGTGTGTTTGATGGGGACAGTGTAGAGGGAGCTTTACTCTGTATGTAATCCCATGCTGTACCTTTACTGGGATGTTGATAGTGTAGAGGGAGCTTTACTGTGTATCTAATCACCTACTGAACAAGCCCTAGGAGTGCTTGAAGGGGACAGTGTATAGGGAGCTTTAGTCTATATCTAATCCTGTACTGAACAAGCCCTAGGAGTGTTTGATGGGGTCAGTGTTGTGGGAGCTTTACTCTGTATCTAACCACGTCCTGTACCTGTCCTTGGAGTGTTTGATGGGGATAGTGTAGCGGGAGCTTTACGCTGTATCTAACCCCGTGCTGTACCTGTCCAGGGAGTGTTTGATGAGGACAGTGTAGAGGGAGCATTACTCTGTATCTAACCCTATGCTGTACCTGTCCTGGGAGTGTTCTATGGGGTCAGTGTCGACGGAGCTTTACTCTATATCTAATCCCATGCTGTATCTCTCCTGGGAGTATTTGATGGGGTCAGTGTCGAGGGTGATGTACTCTGTATGTAAGCCCATGCTGTACGTATCCTGGGAGTGTTTGATGGAGACAGTGTGGATGGATCTTTTCTCTGTATCTAACCCCGTGCTTTACTGTCCTGGGAATGTTTGATGGGGTCAGTGTAGAGGGAGCTTTACTCTGTATCTAACCCCATGCTGTAACTGTCCTGGGAGTGTTTGATGGGGTCAGTGTAGAGGGAGCTTTACTCTGTATGTAATCCCGTGCTGTACCTGTCCTGGGAGTGTTTGATGGGGACCGTGGAGAGGGAGCTTTACTCTGTATGTAACCCCCTGCTGTACCTGCCCTGGGAGTCTCTGATGGGGACAGTCCAGAGGCCGCTTTTCTCTGTATCTCACCCTGTACTGTATCTGTCATTGGAGTGTTTCATGGAGACAGTGTGGATGGAGCTTTACTCTATATCTTAAACCGTGCTGCACCAGTCCTGCGAGTGTTTGATGGGGTCAGTGTAGGGGGAGCTTTACTCTGTATGTAATCCCGTGCTGGACCTGTCCTGGGAGTGTTTGATGTTGACAGTGCAGAGAGAGCTTTACTCTGTATATAATACCGTACTGAACAAGCCCCAGGAATGTTTGATGGGGACAGTGTAGAGGGAGCTTTACTCTGTATCTAATAACGTACTGAACAATGTTCTGTTGAAGGGTCATGAGGACTCGAAACGTCAACTCTTTTCTTCTCCACCGATGCTGCCAGACCTGCTGAATTTTTCCAGGTAATTCTGTTTTTGTTTTGGACTTCCAGCATCCGCAAATTTTTTGTTTTTAAGCGCTAGGAGTGTTTGATGGGGTCAGTGTGGTGGGAGCTTTACTCTGTATCTAACCCCGTGCTGTACCTGTCCTGGGAGTGTTTGATTGGGACAGTGTAGAGGGATCTTTACTCTGTATTTAACCCCGTGCTGTACCTGTCCTGGGTGTGTTTGATGGGGACAGTTTAGAGGGAGCATTACACTGTATCTAACCCCGTGCTGTACCTGTCCTGGGTGTGTTTAATGGGGACAGTTTAGAGGGAGCATTACTCTGTATCTAAACCTGTGCTGCACCTGGGCTGGGAGTGCTTGATGGGGACAGACTACAGGGCGTTTTACTCTTTATCTAAGCCTGTACTATGGCTGTCATTGGAGTGTTTCATGGAGCTTTACTCTGAATCATAACCTGTGATGTACCTGTCCTGGGTGTGTTTGATGGGGTCAGTGTAGAGGGTGCTTTACTCTGCATCTAACCCTGTGCTGTACCTGTCCTGGGAGTGTTTGATGGGGACAGTGTAGAGGGTGCTTTACTCTGTATCTAATCCCGTGCTGTATCTGTCCTGGGAGTGTTTGATGGTACAGTGTAGGGGGAGCTTGACTATTTTTCTAACCCCGTGCTGTACCTCTCCTGGGAGTGTTTGATAGGGTCAGTGTAGAGGGAGCTTTACTCTATGTAATCCCGTGCTGTACCTGTCCTGGATGTGGTTGATGGGGTCAGTGTCGAGGGAGATGTACTCTGTATCTAACCCCGAGCTTTACCTGTCCTGGGTGTGTTTGATGGGGTCAGTGTAGAGGGAACTTTATTCTGTATCTAACTTCATGCTGTACCTGTCTTGGAAGTGTTTGATGGGGACAGTGGAGAGGGAGCTTTACTCTGTATCTCACCCCGTGCTGTACCTGTCCTGGGAGTGTTTGATGGGGACAGTGGAGAGGGAGCTTTACTCTGTACCTAACCCCGTGCTGTACCTGTCTTGGAAGTGTTTGATGGGGACAGTCTAGAGGCCGCTTTTCTCTGTATCTAAGCCTGTACTATATCTGTGAAGTAACTGTCCTGGGGGTGTTTCATGGGATCAGTTTGAGGGAGCTTTTCTCTGTATCTAATCCCGTGCTGTATTGCTCCTGGGAGTGTTTGATTGCAACAGTATGGATGGAGTTTTACTCTGTATCTAACCCCTTGCTGTACCTGTCCTGGGAGTGTTTGATGGGGACAGTGTACAGGAAGCTTTCCTATGTATCTAAACCTGTGCCGTACCTGTCTTGGAAGTGTTTGATGGGGACAGTGTAGTAGGAGCTTTACTCTATACCTAACCCTGTGCTGCACTTGCACTGGGAGTGTTTGATGGGGACCGTGTAGGGGGAGATTTACTCTGTATTTAACCGCGTGCTGTACCTGTCCTGGGAGTGTTTGATTGGGGTCACTGTAGAGGGAGCTTTTCTCTGTATCTAACCCTGTGCTGTAACTGTCCTGGGAGTGTTTAATGGGGACAGTGTAGAGGGAGCTTTACTCTGTATCTAACCCCGTGCTGTATCTGTCCTGGGAGTATTTGATGGGGACAGTGTACAGGAAGCTTTCCTCTGTATCTAACCTTGTGCTGTACCTGTCCAGGGCGTGTTTGATGGGATCAGTGTAGAGGGTGCTTTACTCTGTATCTAATCCTGTGCTGTATCGCTCCTGGGCGTGTTTGATGGGGACAGTCTAGAGGCCGCTTTTCTCTGTATCTAACCCCGTGCTGTAGCTGTCCTGGGAGTGTTTGATGGGGACAGCGTAGAGGGAGCTTTACTCTGCATCTAACACCGTATTGTTCCTCCCCTGGGAGTGTTTGTTGGGCACAGTGTAGAGGGAGCTTTACTCTGTATCTAAACCCGTGCTGTACCTGTGCAGGGCTTGATTGATGGGGTCAGTCTGGTGGGAGCTTTACTCTGTATCTAACCCCGTGATGTACCTGTCCTGGGAGTGTTTGATGGGGTCAGTGTAGAGGGAGCTTTACTCTGTATCTAACCCTGTGCTGTTCCGCTCCTGGGAGTGTTTGATGGGGACACTGTATAGGGAGCTTTACTCTGTATCTAACCCAATGCTGTACCTGCCCTGGGAGTGTTTGATGGGGACAGTGTAGAGGGATCTTTACTCAGTATCTAACCTCGTACTGTAACTGTCCTGGGAGTGTTTGAATGCAACAGTGTGGATGGAGCTTTACTCTGTAACCAACCTGTGCTGTACCTGTCCTGGGAGTGTTTGATGGGGACAGTGGAGAGGGAGC
Organism: Isurus oxyrinchus; assembly: GCA_026770705.1. Taxonomy (NCBI): domain Eukaryota; kingdom Metazoa; phylum Chordata; class Chondrichthyes; order Lamniformes; family Lamnidae; genus Isurus; species Isurus oxyrinchus. Next base: position 465,940 of record JANJGN010000373.1, read on the forward strand.
TTTCCTCTGTATCTCACCCCATGCTGCACCTGGGCTGGGAGTATTTGATGGGGACAGTCTAGAGGCCGCTTTTCTCTGTATCTAAGCCTGTACTGTATTTGTGAAGTAACTGTCCTGGCTGTGTTTGATGGGATCAGTTTGAGGGTGCTTTACTCTGTATCTGACCCCGTGCTGTACCTGTCCTGGGAGTGTTTGATGGGGTCAGTGCAGAGGGAGCATTACTCTGTATCTATCCTCGTGCTGTCCCTGGACTGGGAGTCCTTGGTGGAGACAGTGCAGAGGGAGATTTACTCTGTATCTAACCTTCAGCTGTACCTTTCCTGGGAGTGTTTGATTGCAACAGTGTAGAGGGAGCTTTACTCTGTATCTAACCCCGTGCAGTACCTGTCCTGGGAGTGTTTGATGGGGACAGTGTACAGGAAGCTTTCCTATGTATCTAAACCTGTGCCATACCTGTCTTGGAAGTGTTTGATGGGGACAGTGTAGAGGGAAATTCACTCTGTATTTAACCCGTGCTGTCCCTGGACTGGGAGTGTTTGATGGGCATAGTGTAGAGTGAGCTTTACGCAGTATCGACCCCCGTGCTTTCCCTGGACTGGGAGTATTTGGTGTGGACAGTCTAGAAGAGGCTTTAGTCAGCAACCATCCCTGTGCTGTACCTGTCCAGGGTGTGTTTGATGAGGACAGTGTAGAGGGAGCTTTACTGTGTATCTAATCCCGTGCTGTACCTGCCCTGGGAGTGTTTGATGGGGACAGTGTAGAGGGAGCTTTACTCTGTATCTAACCCTGTGTTGTAACTGTCCTGGGAGTGTTTGATGGGGACAGCGTAGAGGGAGCTTTACTCTGTATCTAAACCCGTGCTGTACCTGTCCTGGGAGTGTTTGATGGGGTCAGTGTAGAGGGAGCTTTACTCTGTATCTAACCCTGTGCTGTTCCGCTCCTGGGAGTGTTTGATGGGGACACTGTATAGGGAGCTTTACTCTGTATCTAACCCCATGCTGCACCTGGGCTGGGAGTATTTGATGGGGACAGTCTAGAGGCCGCTTTTCTCTGTATCTCAGCCTGTACTGTATCTGTGAAGTAACTGTCCTGGCTGTGTTTGATGGGATCAGTTTGAGGGTGCTTTACTCTGTATCTAATACCGTGCTGTATGGCTCCTGGGAGTGTTTGATGGGGTCAGTGCAGAGGAAGCATTACTCTGGATCTATCCTCGTGCTGTCCCTGGACTGGGAGTCCTTGGTAGAGACAGTGCAGAGGGAGATTTACTCTGTATCTCACCTTCAGCTGTACCTGTCCTGGGAGTGTTTGATTGCAACAGTGTAGAGGGAGCTTTACTCAGTATCTAACCCCGTGCAGTACCTGTCCTGGGAGTGTTTGATGGGGACAGTGTACAGGAAGCTTTCCTCTGTATCTAAACCTGTGCCATACCTGTCTTGGAAGTGTTTGATGGGGACAGTGTAGAGGGAAATTCACTCTGTATCTAATCCCGTGCTGTACCTGTCTTGGAAGTGTTTGATGGGGACAGTGTAGAGGGAAATTCACTCTGTATCTATCCCGTGCTGTCCCTGGACTGGGAGTGTTTGATGGGCATAGTGTAGAGTGAGCTTTACGCAGTATCGACCCCCGTGCTTTCCCTGGACTTGGAGTATTTGGTGTGGACAGTCTAGAAGAGGCTTTGGTCAGCAACCATCCCTGTGCTGTACCTGTCCAGGGTGTGTTTGATGAGGCCAGTGTAGAGGGAGCTTTACTCTGTATCTAATCCCCTGCTGTACCTGCCCTGGGAGTGTTTGATGGGGGCAGTGTAGAGGGAGCTTTACTCTGTATCTGACCCTGTGTTGTAACTGTCCTGGGAGTGTTTGATGCGGACAATGTAGAGGGAGCTTTCCTCTGTATCTAAACCTGGGCTGGGAGTATTTGATGGTGGCAGTTTAGAGGCCGATTTCCTCTGTATCTAAGCCTGTGCTGTATCTATGATATACCATCCTGGGAGTGTTTGATGGGAACAGGGTAGAGGGATGTTTAATCAGTATGTAATCCCGTGCTGTATCTGCACTGGGAGTGTTTGATGGGGTCAGTGCAGAGGGAGCTTTACTCTGTGTCTAACTGCGTGCTGTACCTGTCCTGGGAGTGTTTGATGGGGAAAGTGTAGAGGGAGCTCTACTCTGTATCTAACCCTGTGTTGTAACTGTCCTTGGAGTGCTTGATGGGCATACTGTAGAGGGAGCTTTACTCTGTATCTAAACCCGTGCTGTAGCTGCCCTGGGAGTCTCTGATGGGCACAGTGTACTTGGAGCTTTACTCTATACCTAACCCTGTGCTGCACTTGCACTGGGAGTCTTTGATGGGGACAAAGTAGAGGGAGATTTACTCTGTATCTAACCTCGAGCTGTATCTGTCCTGGGAGTGGTTGATTGCAACAGTGTGGATGGAGCTTTACTCTGTATCTAACGCAGTGGTGCATCTGTCCTGGGAGTGTTTGATGCGGACAGTGCAGAGGGAGCTTTACTCTGTATCTAATCCCGTACTGAACAAGCCCTAGGAATGTTTGATGGGGTCAGTACACGGGATTACATACAGAGTAAAGCTCCCTGTCCACTGTCCCCATCAAACACTCCCAGGACAGGTACATCACAGGGTATGATTCAAAGTAAAGCTCCCTCCACTGTCTCCATGAAAAACTCAAACGACAGATACAGTACAGGCTTAGATACAGATAAAAGCGCCCTCTAGACTGTCCCCATCAAACACTCCCCGGGCAAGTGCAGCACGGGGTTAAATACAGAGTAAAGCTCCCTCCACACAGTCCCCATCAAACACTCTCATGGGAGGAACATCACGGGGTTAGATACAGAGTAAAGCTCCACCTACACTGTCCCCATCAAACACACCGAGGACAGGTAAAGCACAGGGTAAGATACAGATTAAAGCTCCATCCACACTGTCCCTATCAAACACTCACAGTGCACGAGCAGCACAGGGTTAGATACAAAGTAAAGCTCCCTCTGCACTGTCCCCATCAAACACTCCCAGGACAGGTACAGCACGGGGTTAGATACAGAGTAAAACTCCCTATACACCGTCCCCATCAAACACTCCCAGGACAGGTACAGCATGGGGCTAGATACAGAGTAAAGCTCCCTCTACACTGTCCCCATCAAACACTCCCAGGACATGTACAGCACGAGGTTAGATACAGAGTAAAGCTCCCTCGACACTGACCCCATCAAACACTCCCAGGACAGGTACAGCACGGTGTTAGATACAGAGTAAAGCTCCCTCTACACCGTCCCCATCAATCACTCCCAGGACAGGTACAGCACGGGGTTAAATACAGAGTAAAACTCCCTCTACACTGTCCCCATCAAACACTCCCAGGACAGGTACAGCACGGGGTTAGATACAGAGTAAAGCTCCCTCTACACTGACCCCATCAAACACTCCCAGGACAGGTACAGCACGGGGTTAGATACAGAGTAAAGCTCCCTCGACACTGACCCCATCAAACACTCCCAGGACAGACACAGCACAGGGTTAGATACAGAGTAAAGCTCCCTCCACACTGTCACAATCAAACACTCCCAGGACAGATACAAAAACAAAAAACTGCGGTGCTGGAAATCCAAAACAAAAACAGAATTACCTGGAAAAACTCAGCAGGTCTGGCAGCATCGGCGGAGAAGAAAAGAGTCGACGTTTCGAGTCCTCATGACCCTTCGACAGAACTAGGTGAATCCCAGGAATGGTTGAAATATAAGCTGGTTTAAGGTGTTGGGGTGGGGCTGGGGGGAGCTGGGGGAGGGGTCATTGGGTTGGGGGAGAGAAGTGGAGGGGGGGCGGTGTGGTTGTAGGGACAAGCAAGCAGTGATAGAAGCAGATCATCAAAAGATGTCACAGACAACAGAACAAAAGAATACATAGGTATCGAAGTTGGTGATATTATCTAAACGAATGTGCTAATTAAGAATGGATGGTAGGGCACTCAAGGTACAGCTCTAGTGGGGGTGGGGAGAGCATAAAAGATTTAAAAATATTTAAAAATAATGGAAATAGGTGGGAAAAGAAAAATCTATATAATTCATTGGAAAAAAACAAAAGGAAGGAGGAAGAAACATGGGTTGGGGGGGCCATGGGGATGGAGGAGGGAGCTCACGACCAAAAGTTGTTGAACTCAATATTCAGACCGGAAGGCTGTAAAGTGCCTAGTCGGAAGATGAGGTGTTGTTCCTCCAGTTTGCGTTGGGCTTCACTGGAACAATGCAGCAAGCCAAGGACAGACATGTGGGCAAGAGAGCAGGGTGGAGTGTTAAAATGGCAAGCGACAGGGAGGTTTGGGTCATTCTCGCGGACAGACCGCAGGTGTTCTGCAAAGCAGTCGCCCAGTTTACGTTTGGTCTCTCCAATGTAGAGGAGACCACATTGGGAGCAACGAATGCAGTAGACTAAGTTGGGGGAAATGCAAGTGAAATGTTGCTTCCCTTGAAAGGAGTGTTTGGGCCCTTGGACGGTGAGGAGAGGGGAAGTGAAGGGGCAGGTGTTACATCTTTTGCGTGGGCATGGGGTGGTGCCATAGGAGGGGGTTGAGGAGTAGGGGGTGATGGAGGAGTGGACCAGGGTGTCCCGGAGGGAGCGATCCCTGTGGAATGCCGCTGGGGAGGTGAAGGGAAGATGTGTTTGGTGGTGGCATCATGCTGGAGTTGGCGGAAATGGCGGAGGATGATCCTTTGAATGCGGAGGCTGGTGGGGTGATAAGTGAGGACAAGGGGGACCCTATCATGTTTCTGGGAGGGAGGAGAAGGCGTGAGGGCGGATGCGCGGGAGATGGGCCGGACAGGGTTGAGGGCCCTGTCAACGACCGTGGGTGGAAAACCTCGGTTAAGGAAGAAGGAGGACATGTCAGAGGAACTGTTTTTGAAAGTGGCATCATCGGAATAGATGCGACGGAGGCGAAGGAACTGAGAGAATGGGATGGAGTCCTTACAGGAAGCGGGGTGTGAGGAGCTGTAGTCGAGGTAGCTGTGGGAGTCGGTGGGTTTGTAATGGATATTGGTGGACAGTCTATCCCCAGAGATTGAGACAGAGAGGTCAAGGAAGGGAAGGGAAGTGTCAGAGATGGACCACGTGAAAATGATGGAGGGGTGGAGATTGGAAGCAAAATTAATAAATTTTTCCAAGTCCCGACGAGAGCATGAAGCGGCACCGAAGTAATCATCGATGTACCAGAGAAAGAGTTGTGGAAGGGGGCCGGAGTAGGACTGCAACAAGGAATGTTCCACATACCCCATAAAGAGACAGGCATAGCTGGGGCCCATGCGGGTACCCATAGCCACACCTTTTATTTGGAGGTAGTGAGAGGATTTAAAGGAGAAATTGTTCAGTATGAGAACAAGTTCAGCCAGACGGAGGAGAGTAGTGGTGGATGGGGATTGTTCGGGCCTCTGTTCGAGGAAGAAGCTAAGGGCCCTCAGACCATCCTGGTGGGGGATGGAGGTGTAGAGGGATTGGACGTCCTTGGTGAAGAGGAAGCGGTTGGGGCCAGGGAACTGGAAATTGTTGATGTGATGTAAGGTGTCAGAGGAATCACGGATGTAGGTGGGAAGGGACTGGACAAGGGGAGAGAGAAGGGAGTCAAGATAACGAGAAATGAGTTCTGTGGGGCAGGAGCAAGCTGAGACGATCGGTCTACCGGGACAGTTCTGTTTGTGGATTTTGGGTAGGAGATAGAAGCGGGCCGTCCGAGGTTGGGCGACTATCAGGTTGGAAGCTGTGGGAGGGAGATCCCCAGAGGAGATGAGGTCAATAACAGTCCTGGAAACAATGGCTATATGTTCAGGGGTGGGGTCATGGTCCAGGGAGAGGGAGGAGGAAGTGTCTGCGAGTTGACGCTCAGCCCAGGACAGGTACAGCATGGGGTTAGATACAGAGTAAAGCTCCCTCTACACTGTCCCCATCAAACACTCCCAGGACAGGTACAGCACGGGGTTAGATACAGAGTAAAGCTCCCTCTACACTGTCCCCATGAAACACTCCCAGGGCTTGTTCAGTACAGGATTAGATACAGACAAAAGCTCTCTCTACACTGTCACCATCAAAGAATCCCAGGATAGATAGAGCACGGGATTGCATACAGAGTAAAGCTCCCTCTATACTTACCCCATCAAACACTCCCAGGACAGGTACAGCACGGGGTTAGATACAGAGTAAAGCTCCCTCTACACTGTCCCCATCAAACACTCCCAGGACAGGTACAGCACGGGGTTAGATGCAGAGTAAAGCTCCCTCTACACTTACCCCATCAAACACTCGCAGGACAGGTACAGCACAGGTTAAGATATAGAGTAAAGCTCCCTCCACACTGTCTCCATGAAACACTCCAATGACAGATAAAGAACAGTTTTAGATACAGAGTAAATCTCCCTCTAGACTGTCCCCATTAAACACTCGAGGGCAAGTGCAGCACAGGCTTAGATACAAAGTAAAGCTCCCGCTACACCGTCCCCATCAAACACTCCCAGGCCAGGTATAGCATGGGATTAGATACAGAGTAAAGCTCCCTATACTCTGTCCCTATGAATAACACCCAGGACAGGTACATCACAGGGTTTGATACAGAGCAAAGCTCCCTCCACACTGCCTCCATGAAACACTCCCAGGACAGGTACAGCACGGGGTTAGATACAGAGTAAAGCTCCCTCTACACTGTCCCCATCAAGCACTCCCAGGACAGGTACAGCATGGGGTTAGATACAGAGTAAAGCTCCCTCTATACTGTCCCCATCAAACACTCCCAGGACAGGTACAGCATGGGGTTAGATACAGAGTAAAGCTCCCTCTATACTGTCCCCATCAAACATTCCCAGGGGAGGAATATCACGGGGTTAGATACAGAGTAATGCTCCCTCTACACTGTCCCCATCAAACACTCCCAGGACAGGTACAGCACGGGGTTAGATACAGAGTAAAGCTCCCTCTACACTGTCCCCATCAAACACTCCCAGGACAGCTACAGCACAGGGTTAGATACAGAGTAAACTCCCTCTACAGTGACCCCATCAAACAGTCCCAAGACAGGTACAGCACGGGGTTAGATACAGAGTAAAGCTCTCCCTACATTGTCCCCAACCAACACTCCCAGGACAGGTACAGCATGGGGTTAGATACAGAGCAAAACTCCCTCTGCACGGTCCCCATCAAACCCTCCCAGGACTGGTATAGCAAAGGGTTAGATACAAAGTAAAGCGCCCTCTACACTGACCCCAACAAACAATCCCAGGACAGGTACAGCACGGGGTTAGATACAGAGTAAAGCTCCCTCTACACTGTCCCCAGCAGACGCTCTCAGGACAGGTACAGCACAGAATTAGATACAGAGTAAAGCTCCAACTACACTATCAACATCAAACACTACCAGGACAGGCATAGCACAGAGTTAGACACAGAGGAAAGCTCCCTCCACAGTGGCACAATCAAACACTCACAGGACAGGTGCAGCACAGGATTAGAATCAGAGTAAAGATCCCTCTACATTGTCCCCATCAAACACTCCCAGGACTGGGACAGCACGGGATTAGATACAGAGTAAAACTCCATCGACACCAACCCCATCAAACACTCCCAGGCCAGGTATACCATGGGATTAGATACAGAGTAAAGCTCCCTATACTCTGTCCCTATGAATAACACCCAGGACAGGTACATCACAGGGTTTGATTCAGAGCAAAGCTCCCTCCACACTGCCTCCATGAAACACTCCCAGGACAGGTACAGCACGGGGTTAGATACAGAGTAAAGCTCCCTCTACACTGTCCCCATCAAGCAGTCCCAGGACAGGTAAAACACGGGGTTAGATACAGAGTAAAGCTCCCTGTACAATGTCTCCATCAAACACTCACAGGACAGGTACAGCACGGGGTTAGATACAGAGTAAAGCTCCCTCTACACTGTCCCAATCAAACACTCCCAGGACAGGTACATCACGGGGTTAGATACAGAGTAAAGCTCCCCCAATACTGTCCCCATCAAACAATCCCAGGGCAGGTACAGCGCGGGTTTAGATACAGAGTAAAGCTCCCTCTACACTTACCCCATCAAACACTCCCAGGACAGGTACCGCACGGGGTTAGATACAGAGTAAATCTCCCACTACACTGACCCCATCAAACTCTCCCAGGACAGGTAACACACGGGGTGAGATACAGAGTAAAGCTCTCCCTACACCGTCCCCATCAAACACTCCCAGGACAGGTCCAGCATGGGATTAAATACAGACTAAAGCTCCCTCTACACTGACCCCATCAAACACTCCCAGGACAGGTACAGCACGGGGTTAGATACAGAGTAAAGCCCCATCGACACTGTGCCCATCAAACACTCCCAGGACAGATACAGCACGAGGTTAGATACAGAGTAAATCTTCCTCTACACTGTCCCCATCAAACACTCCCAGGACAGGTACAGCACGGGGTGAGATACAGAGTAAAGCTCCCGCTACACTGTCCCATCAAACACTCCCAGGACAGATCAGTCACCGGATTAGATAAAATATAAAGCTCCCTCTACACAGTCACCATCAAACACTCCCAGGACAGTTCAAGCACGGGACTAGTTACAAAGTAAAGCTCCCTCGACACTGACCCGAACAAACATTCCCAGGAATGATATACCACGGAGTTAGATACAGAGTAAATCTCCCTCTACACTGTCCCCGTCAAACACACCCAGGACAGGTACAGCACGGGGTTAGATACAGAGTAAATCTCCCTCTACACTGTCCCGATCAAACTCTCCCAGGACAGGCACAGCATGGGGTTAGATACAGAGTAAAGCTCCCTATACTCTGTCCCCATCAAACAGGCCCAGGACAAATACAGCACGGGGTTAGATACACAGTAGAGCTCCCTCTACACTGTCCCCATCAAACACGCCTAGGACAGGTACACCATGGGGTTAGATGCAGAGTAAAGCTCCCTATACCCTGTCCCCATCAAACACTCCCCGGACAGGTACATTACGAGGTGAGATACAGAATAAAGCTCCCTCGACTCTGTCCCCATCAAACAATCCCAGTACTGGTACATCACAGAGTTTGATTCAGAGTAAAGCTACCACTATACTGACCACATCAAACACTCCCAGCACAGGTACAGCACGGGGTTAGATACAGAATAAAGCTCCCCCTACACTGTCCCCATCAAGCACTCCCAGGACAGGTACAGCACGGGGTTAAGATACAGAGTAAAGCTCCCCCTATACTGTCCCCATGAAACACACCCAGGACAGGTAGAGCACAGGGTTAGATACAGAGTAATGCTCCCTCTACACTGTCCCCGTCAAACACTCCCAGGACAGATCAGTCACGGGATTAGATACAGAGTAAAGCTCCCTCGACACTGTCCCCGTCAAACACTCCCAGGACAGATCAGTCACGGGATTAGATACAGAGTAAAGCTCCCTCGACACTGTCACCATCAAATACTCCCAGGACAGATCACGCACGGGATTAGATACAGAGTAAAGCTCCCTCGACACTGACCCCATCATACACTCCCAGGACAGGTACAGCACGGCGTTAGATAGAGTAAATCTCCCTCTACACTGTCCCCATCATACACTCCCAGGACAGGTACAGCACGGGGTTAGATACAGAGTAAATCTCCCTCTACACTGTCCCCATCAAACACTCCCAGGACAGGTACAGCACGGGGTTAGATACAGAGTAAAGGTCCCTGTACAGTGTCCGCAGCAAACACTCCCAGGACCGATAGAGCACGGGGTTAGATACAGATTAAAGCTCTCTCGACACTGTCCCCAACAAACGCTCCCAGGGGTGGAACATAACAGGGTAAGCTACAGAATAAAGCTCTGTTTCCACTGTCCCCAACAGACATTCCCAGGGGAGTAACATCACGGGGTTAGATACAGAGTAAAGCTCCCCCTACACTGTCCCCATCAAACACTCCCAGGACAGGTACAGCACGGGGTGAGATACAGAGTAAAGCTCCCGCTACACTGACCCCATCAAATACTCCCAGGGCAGGTACAGCACGGGGTTAGATATAGAGTAAATCTCCCTCGACACCATCCCCGTCAAACACTCCCAGGGCAGGTATAGCATGGGATTAGATACAGAGTAAAGCTCCCTAAACTCTGTCCCTATGAAACACACCCAGGATAGGTACATCACAGGGTTTGATTCAGAGCAAAGCTCCCTCCACACTGCCTCCATGAAACACTCCCAGGACAGGTACAGCACGGGCTTTGATACAGAGTAAAGCTCCCTCTACACTGTCCCCATCAAACACTCCCAGGACAGTTATAGCACAGAGTTAGATACAGAGTAAAGCTCCCTCTACACTGTCCCCATCAAACACTCCCAGGGTAGTTACACCATGGGGATAGAAACAGAGTAAAGATCCCTCCAAACAGTCCGCAGCAAACACTCACAGGACACGTACAGCACAGAGTTAGATACAGAGTAAAGCTCCCTGTACACTGTCCGAAACAGACACTCCCAGGGGAGAAAACATCATGGGATTAGATACAGAGTAAAGCTCCCTCGACACTGCCCCCGTCAAACACTCCCAGGACAGATCAGTCACGGGATTAGATACAGAGAAAAGCTCCCTCAACCCTGTCCCCATCAAACACTCCCAGGACAGGTACAGCACGGGATTAGATACAGAGTAAAGCTCCCTCTACACTGTCCCCATCAAACACACCCAGGACAGGTACAGCACGGGGTTAGATACAGAGTAAAGCTCCCTCTACACTGTCCCCATCATACACTCCCAGGACAGGTACAGCACGGGGTTAGATACAGAGTAAAGGTCCCTGTACAGTGTCCGCATCAAACAATCCCAGGACTGATAGAGCACGGGGTTAGATACAGATTAAAGCTCCCTCTACACTGTCCCCAACAAACACTCCCAGGCGTGGAACATAACAGGGTTAGGTACAGAATAAAGCTCCCTCTCCACTGTCCCCAACAGACATTCCCAGGGGAGTAACATCACGGGGTGAGATACAGAGTAAAGAACCCTCTATACTGAACCCATCAAACACTCCCAGGACAAGTAAAACACGGGGTTAGATACAGAGTAAAGAACCCTCTACACTGAAGCCATCAAATACTCCCAGGACAAGTAAAACACGGGCTCGATACAGAGTAAATCTCCCACTACACTGATCCCATCAAACACTCCCAGGACAGGTATCGCACGGGGTTAGATACAGAGTAAAACTCCCTCTACACTGACCCCATCAAACACTCCCAGGACAGGTAACACACAGCGTTAGATACAGAGTAAAGCTCCCTCCACACTGCCTCCATGAAACACTCCCAGGACAGGTAGAGCACGGGATTAGATAGAGAGTAAAGCCCCATCGACACTGTGCCCATCCAACACTCCCAGGACAGATACAGCACGAGGTTAGATACAGAGTAAATCTCCCTCTACACTGTCCCCAACAAACACTCCCAGGGGTGGAACATAACAGGGTAAGGTACAGAATAAAGCTCCGTTTCCACTGTCCCCAACAGACATTCCCATGGGAGTAACATCACGGGGTTAGATACAGAGTACGGAACCCTCTACACTGAAGCCATCAAACACTCCCAGGACAGGTAAAACACGGGGTTAGATACAGAGTAAAGCTCCCTCTACACGGTCCCCATCAAACACTCCCAGGACAGGTACAGCACGGGGTTAGATACAGAGTAAAGCTCCCTCTACACGGTCCCCATCAAACACTCCCAGGACAGGTACAGCACGGGGTTAGATACAGAGTAAAGCTCCCCCTACACCGTCCCCATCAAGACTCCCAGAACAAATAAAACACGGGGTTAGATACAGAGTAGAGCTCCCTCTACAATGTCCCAATCAAACACACCCAGGACTGGTACATCACAGGGTTTGATTCAGAGCAAAGCTCCCTCCACACTGCCTCCATGAAACACTCCTAGGGCAGGTACAGCACGAAGTTAGATGCAGAGTAGAGCTCCCTCCAAACTGTCCCCATCACACATTCCCAGGACAGGTGCAGCACGGGGTTAGATACAGAGTAGAGCTCCCTCTACACTGTCCCCATCAAACATTCCCAGGACAGGTACAGTACGGGGTTAGATACAGAGTAAAGCTCCCTCAACACCGTCCACATCAAACACTCCCACGACAGGTACATCACGGGGTTAGATACAGAATAGCGCCCATCTCCAATGTCCCCATCAACCATTATGAGGATAGGTACAGCACGAAGTTAGATACAGAGTAGAGCTCCCTCCAAACTGTCCCCATCACACATTCCCAGGACAGGTACAGTACGGGGTTAGATACAGATTAAAGTTCCCTCGACACTGTCCCAATCAAACACTCCCAGGACAGGTACAGCACGAGGTTAGATGCAGAGTAAATCTCCCTCTACACTGTCCCCATCAAACACTCCCTGGACAGGTACAGCATGGAGTTAGATACAGAGTAAAGCTCCCTATACTCGATCCTCATCAAACACTCTCAGGACAGGAACATCATAGTGTTTGATTCAGAGCATAGCTCACTCCACACTGTCTCCATGAAACAGCCCCAGAACAGGTACAGCATAGGTTAAGAAACAGAGTAGAGCTACCTCTACACTGTCCCCATCAAACACTCCCAGGACAGGTACACCATGGGGTTAGATACAGAGTAGAGATCCCTCCAAACCGTCCCCATCAAACATTCCCAGGACAGGTACAGCAAGGGGTTAGATCGAGAGTAAAGGTCCCTCTACACTGTCCTCATCAAATACTCCCAGGACAGGTACAGCACGGGGTTAGATACAGAGTAAAGATCCCTCCACACTGTCCCCATCAAACACTCCACGGACAGGTACAACACAGGGTTAGATACAGAGTAGAGCTCCCTCTAGATTGTCCGCAACACACATTCCCAGGACAGGTACAGCACGTGGTTAGATACAGAGTGAAGCTCCCTCTACACTGACCCCATCAAACACTCCCAGGACTGGTACAGCACGAGGTTAGATACAGAGTAAAGCTCCCTCTACACTGTCCCCATCAAACACTCCCAGGACAGGTACAGCACGGGGTTAGATACAGAGTAAAGCTCCCTCTACACTGACCCCATCAAACACTCCCAGGACAGGAACAGCACGGGGTTAGATACAGAGTAAAGCTCACTCTACACCGTCCCCATCAAACACTCCCAGGACAGGTACAGCACGGGGTTCGATACAGAGTAAAGCTCCCTCTACACTGTCCCCATCAAACACTCCCAGGGCAGGTACATCACTGTTTGTTTCAGAGCAAAGCTCACTCCAAACTGCCTCCATGAAACACTCCCAGGACAGGTACAGCACGGGCTAGATACAGAATAGAGCTCTCGCTGCACTGTCCCCATCAAGCACTCCCAGGACAGGTACATCACGGCGTTAGATACAGAGTAAACCTCCTTCTACACCATCCCTAACAAAAACTCCCAGGACAGGCACAGCACGGGGTTAGATACAGAGTAGAGCTCCCTCTAAACTGGCCCAATCAAACATTCCCAGGACACATACAGCACGGGGTTAGATACAGAGTAGAGCTCCCTCTAAACTGGGCCAATCAAACATTCCCAGGACACATACAGCACGGGGTTAGATACAGAGTAGAGCTCCCTCTAAACTGGCCCAATCAAACATTCCCAGGACACATACAGCACGTGGTTAGATACAGAGTAAAGCTGCCTCTACACCGTCCCCATTAAACACTTCCACAACAAGTACATCATGGGGTTAGGGGTTAGATACAGATTAGCACCCCGTCTACAATGTCCCCATCAAACATTACGAGGACAGGTACAGCACGGGTGAACATACAGAATAAAGCACCCTCTACACTGTCCCCATCAAACACTCCAAGGACAGGTACAGCACAGAGTTAGATACAGAGTAAAGCTCCCCCTGCAGTGTGCCTATCAAACACTCCCAGGACTGGTACAGCACGGGGTTAGATACAGAGTAAAGCTCCCTCTGCACTGTCCCCATCAAACACTCCCAGCACTGGAACAGCACAGGGTTAGATACAGAGTAAAGCTCCCTCTACACTGTCCACATCGAACACTCCCAGGACTGGTACAGCACGAGGTTCGATACAGAGTAAAGCTACCGCTGTACTGTCCCCGTCAAACACTCCCAGGACAGGTACAGCACAGGGTTTGATTCAGAGCAAAGCTCCCTCTACACTGCCTCCATGAACACTCCCAGGACAGGTACAGCATGGGGTTAGATAGAGAGTAAAGCTACCGCTATACTGTCCCCATCAAACACACCCAGGACAGGTACAGCACGGAGTAAGATACAGAGTAATGCTCCCTCTACACTAACCCCATCAAACACTCCCAGCGCAGGTTCACCATGGGGTTAGATATAGAGTAAAGCTCCCTCTACACTGTCCCCATCAAACACTCCCAGGACAGGTACAGCACGGGGTTAGATACACAATAGAGCTCCCTCTACACTGTCCCCACCAAACACTTCCAGGACAGGTACAGCACAGTGTTCGATTCAGAGCATAGCTCACTCCACGCTGCCTCTATGAAACACCCCCAGAACAGGTACAGCATGGGATTAGATACAGAGTAGAGCTCCCTCAACACTGTTCCCATCAAACACTCCCAGGACAGGTACAGCACGGGGTTAGATACAGAGTAGAGCTCCCTCTACACTGTCCCAATCAAACACTCCCAGGACTGGTACATCACAGGGTTTGATTCAGAGTAAAGCTCCCTCTACACTGCCTCCATGAACACTCCCAGGACAGGTACAGCACAGGGTTAGATACCGAGTAAAGCTACCACTATAATGACCACATCAAACACTCCCAGGACTGGTACAGCACGGAGTTAGATACAGAGTAAAGCTCCCTCTACACTGTCCCCATCAAGCACTCCCAGGACAGGTACAGCATGGGGTTAGATACAGAGTAAAGCTCCCTCTAAACTGTCCCCATCACACATTCCCAGGACAGGTCCAGCACGGGGTTAGATACAGAGTAAAGCACCCTCTACACTGTCCCAATCAAACACTCCCAGGACTGGTACATCACAGGGTTTGATTCAGAGCAAAGGTCCATCCACGTTGCCTCCATGAACACTCCCAGGAGAGGAACATTAAGGGGTAAGAAAGAGATTACAGCTCTCTCTACACTCGACCCATTAAACACTCCCAGGAGTGGCACAGCACGGGGTTAGAAAGAGACTAAACGTCCCTCTACTCTGTCCCCATCAAACACTCCACGGACAGGGAGATCACAGGTTAAGATACAGAGTAAAGCTCCCTCTAATCTGTTCCCATCAAACACCCCCAGGACAGGTACAACACAGCGTTAGATACAGAGTAAAGCTACCACTATAATGACCACATCAAACACTCCCAGCGCAGGTACAGCACAGGGTTAGATACAGAGTAAAGATCCCTCTAAACCGTCCCCATCAAACACTCCCAGGACAGGTACAGCAAGGGGTTAGATCGAGAGTAAAGGTCCCTCTACACTGTCCTCATCAAACACTCCCAGGACAGGTACAGCACGGGGTTAGATACAGAGTAAATCTCCCTCTACACTGTCCCCATCAAACACTCCCAGGACAGGTACATCACGGGGTTAGATACAGAGTAAAGCTCCCTCTACACTGACCCCATCAAACACTCCCAGAACAGGAACAGCACGGGGTTAGATACAGAGTAAAGCTCACTTTACACTGTCCCCATCAAACACTCCCATGACAGGTACAGCACGGGGTCAGATACAGAGGGGAGCTCTCTCTGCACCGTCCGCATCAAACACTCCCAGTACAAGTACAGCACGGGTTTCGATACAGAGCAAAGCTCCCTCTACACCATCCCCATCAAACACTCCCACGACGGGTACATCACGGGGTTAGATACAGATTAGCGCCCCATCTTCAATGTCCCCACCAAACACTCCCAGGACAGGTACAGCACGGGGTTAGATACAGAGTAAAGCTCCCTCTACACAGTCCCAATCAAACACTCCCAGGACAGGTACATCACGGGGTTAGATACAGAATAAAGCTCCCTATACTTGGTCCCCATCAAACTCTCTCAGGACAGTTACAGCACAGTGTTTGATTCAGAGCATAGCTCACTCCACCCTGCCTCCAGGAAACACTCCCAGAACAGGTACAGCATGGGTTTAGATACAGAGTAGAGCTCCCTCAACACTGTCCCCATCAAACATTACCAGGACAGGTACAGCACGGTGTTAGATACAGAATAAAGCTACCTCTACTCTGTCCCCATCAAACACTCCCGGACCGGTACATCACAGGGTTTGATTCAGAGCAAAGCTCCCTCCACACTGCCTCCATGTAACACTCCCAGGACAGATACAGCACAGGGTTAGATACAGAGGAGAGCTCCCTCTAAATTGTCCCCATCACACATTCCCACGACAGGTACAGCATGGGGTTACATACAGAGTAAAGCTCCCTCTACACTGTCCCCTTCAAACACTCCCAGGACAGGTACAGCACGGGGTTAGATACAGAGTAAAGCTCCCTCTACACTGTCCCCATCAAACACTCCCAGGACAGGTACAGCACGGGGTTACATACAGAGTAAAGCTCCCTCTACACTGTCCCCATCAAACACTCCACGGACAGGTGGGTCACAGGGTTAGATACAGAGTAAAGCTCCCTCTACACTGTCCCCATCAAACACTCCCAGGACAGGTACAACACGGGGTTAGATACAGTGTAAAGCTCCCTCTACACTGTCCCCATCACACATTCCCAGGACAGGTCCAGCACGGGGTTAGATACAGAGTAAAGCACCCTCTACACTGTCCCAATCAAACACTCCCAGGACTGGTACATCACAGGGTTTGATTCAGAGCAAAGGTCCATCCATGTTGCCTCCATGAACACTCCCAGGACAGGAACATCAAGGGGTAAGAAAGAGATTACAGCTCTCTCTACACTCGACCCATTAAACACTGCCAGGAGTGGCACAGCACGGGGTTAGAAAGAGAGAAAACGTCCCTCTACTCTGTCCCCATCAAACACTCCACGGACAGGGAGATCACAGGTTAAGATACAGAGTAAAGCACCCTCTAATCTGTTGCCATCAAACACCCCCAAGACAGGTACAACACAGCGTTAGATACAGAGTAAAGCTACCACTATAATGACCACATCAAACACTCCCAGCGCAGGTACAGCACGGGGTTAGATACAGAGTAAAGCTCCCTCTACACTGTCCCAATCAAACACACCCAGGACTGGTACATCACAGGGTTTGATTCAGAGCAAAGCTCCCTCCACACTGCCTCCATGAAACACTCCTAGGGCAGGTACAGCACGAAGTTAGATGCAGAGTAGAGCTCCCTCCAAACTGTCCCCATCACACATTCCCAGGACAGGTGCAGCACGGGGTTAGATACAGAGTAGAGCTCCCTCTACACTGTCCCCATCAAACACTCCCATGACAGGTACAGCACGGGGTTAGATACAGAGTAAAGCTCCCTCTACACTGTCCCCATCAAACACTCCCAGGACAGGTACAGTACGGGGTTAGATACAGAGTAAAGCTCCCTCAACACCGTCCCCATCAAACACTCCCACGACAGGTACATCACGGGGTTAGATACAGAATAGCGCCCCATCTACAATGTCCCCATCAACCATTACGAGGATAGGTACAGCACGAAGTTAGATACAGAGTAGAGCTCCCTCCAAACTGTCCCCATCACACATTCCCAGGACAGGTACAGCACGGGGTTAGATACAGAGTAAAGCTCCCTCTACACTGTCCCAATCAATCACTCCCAGGACAGGTAAAGCACGGGGTAGATACAGAGTAAAGCTCCCTCTACACTGTCCCCATCAAACACTCCCAGGACAGGTACAGCACGGGGTTACATACAGAGTAAAGCTCCCTCTACACTGTCCCCATCAAACACTCCACGGACAGGTGGGTCACAGGGTTAGATACAGAGTAAAGCTCCCTCTACACTGTCCCCTTCATGCATTCCCAGGACAGGGACAGCACG
This sequence comes from Isurus oxyrinchus, assembly GCA_026770705.1. Taxonomy (NCBI): domain Eukaryota; kingdom Metazoa; phylum Chordata; class Chondrichthyes; order Lamniformes; family Lamnidae; genus Isurus; species Isurus oxyrinchus. The sequence continues at coordinate 483,983 of JANJGN010000373.1, forward strand.
GGGTTAGATACAGAGTTAAGCTCCCTCTACACTGTCCCCATCAAACACTCCCAGGACTGGTACATCACAGGGTTTCATTCAGAGCAAAGCTCCCACCACACTGCCTCCATGAAACCCTCCCATGACAGGTCCAGCATGGGGTTAGATACAGAGTAAAGCTCCCTCTACACCGTCCCAAACAAAAACTCCCAGGACAGGCACAGCACGGGGTTAGATACAGAGTAGAGCTCCCTCTACAACTGTCTCCATCAAACACTCCCAGGACAGGTACAGCATGGGGTTAGATCCAGAGTAAAGCACCCTCTACAGCGTCCCCATCAAACACTCCCAGGACAGGTACAGCATGGGGTTAGATACAGAGTAAAGTTCCCTCTACATTGTCCCATTCAAACACTCCCAGGGCAGGTACACCATGGGGATAGATACAGAGTAGAGTAAAGCTCCCTCGACACTGTTCCCATCAAACACGCCCAGGACAGGTACAGCACAGCGTTAGATTCAGAGCAAAGCTCCCTCCACACTGCCTCCATGAAACATTCCCAGAACAGGTACAGCACGGGGTTAGATACAGAGTAGAGCTCCCTCTAAACTCTCCCAATCAAACATTCCGAGGACACGTACAGCACGGGGTTAGATACAGAGTAGAGCTCCCTCTAAGCTGTCCCCATCAAACACTCCCACGACAGGTACATCACGGGGTTAGATACAGAGCAGATCTCCCTCTAAGCGGTCCCCATCACACATTCCCAGGACAGGGCAGCACGGAGTTAGATACAGAGTAAAGCTCCCTCTGCATTGTCCCATTCAAACACTCCCAGGGCAGGTACACCATGGGGATAGATACAGAGTAAAGCACCCTCTACAGTGTCCCCATCAAACACTCCCAGGACAGGTACAGCACGGAGTTAGATATAGAGTAAAGCTCCCTCTAAGCTGTCCCCATCAAACACTCCCACGACAGGTACATCACGGGGTTAGATACAGAGTAGAGCTCCCTCTAAGCTGTCCCCATCAAACACTCCCACGACAGGAACATCACGGGGTTAGATACAGATAACACCCCGTCTACAATGACCCCATCAAACATTACGAGGACAGGTACAGCACAGGTGAAGATACAGAGTAAAGCTCCCTGTACACTGTCCCGATCAAACACTCCCAGGACAGGTACAGCATGGGGTTAGCTACAGAGTAAAGCTCCCTCTACACTGTCCCCATCAAACACTCCCAGGACAGGTACAGCACGGAGTTAGATATAGAGTAAAGCTCCCCCTACAGTGTCCCCATCAAACACTCCCAGGACAGGTACAGCACGGGGTTAGATACAGAGTAAAGCTCCCTCTACACTGTCCCCATCAAATACTCCCAGGACAGGTACAGCACGGGGTTAAATACAGAGTAAAGCTCCCTCTACACTGTCCCCATCAAACACTCCCAGGACAGGTATAGCACGGGGTTAGATACAGAGTAAAGCTCCCTCTACACTGTCCCTATCAAACACTTCCAGGACAGGTGCAGCACGGGGTTAGATACAGAGTAAAGCTCCCTCTACACTGTCCACATCAAACGGTCCCAGGACAGGTACATCACAGTGTTTGATTCAGAGCAAAGCTCCCTGCACACTGCCTCCATTAAACACTCCCACGACAGGTACAGCACGGGGTGAGATACAGAGTAAAGGTCCCGATACTTGGTCCCCATCAAACTCTCTCAGGACAGTTACAGCACAGTGTTTGATTCAAAGCATAGCTCACTCCACACTGCCTCCATGAAACACCCCCAGAACAGGTACAGCACGGGGTTAGATACAGAGTAGAGCTACCTCTACACCGTCCCCATCAAACATTCCCAGGACAGGTACAGCACGGGGTTAGATACAGAGTAAAGCTCCCTCTACACCGTCCCCATCAAACACTCCCACGACAGGTATATCACGGGGTTAGATACAGATTAGCGCCCCCTCTTCAATGTCCCCATCAAACATTACGAGGATAGGTACAGCACAGGGTTAGATACAGATTAAAGTTCCCTCGACACTGTCCCAATCAAACACTCCCAGGACAGATACATCACGAGGTTAGATACAGAGTAAAGCTCCCTATTCTCGATCCTCATCAAACACTCTCAGGACAGGTACAGCACGTGGCTAGATACAGAGTAAAGCTCCCTCTGCACTGTCCCCATCAAACACTCCCAGGACAGGTACATGACGAGGTTAGATACAGAGTAAAGCTCCCTCTACACCATCCCTAACAAAAACCCCCAGGACAGGTACAGGACGGGGTTAGATACAGAGTAAAGGTATCACTACACGGACCACATCAAACACTCCCAGGACAGCTACAACACGGGGTAAGAAAGAGATTACAGCTCTCTCTACACTGGCCCCATTAAACACTCCCAGGAGTGGCACAGCACGGTGTTAGAAAGAGAGTAAACGTCCCTTTACTCTGTCCCCATCAAACATTCCATGGACAGGTAGATCACAGGGTGAGATACAGAGTAAAGCTCTCACTACACTGTCCCCATCATACACTCCCAGGACAGGTACAGCACGGGGTTAGATACAGAGTAAAGCTCCCTCTACAGTGTCCCTATCAAACACTCCCAGGACAGGTACAGCACGGGGTTAGATACAGAGTAAAGCTCCCTCTACACTGTCCCTATCAAACACTCCCAGGACAGTTACAACACAGGGTTACATACTGAGTAAAGCTCACTCTACACTGTCCACATCAAACGCTCCCAGGACAGGTCCATTACAGTGTTTGATTCAGAGCAAAGCTCCCTCCACACTGCCTCCATGAAACACTCCCATGACAGTTACAGCACGGGGTTAGATACGGAGCAAAGCTCCCTCTGCACCGTCCCAAACAAACACTCCCAGGACAGGTACAGCACGGGGTAAGATACAGAGTAAAGCTCCCTCTACACTGACCCCATCAAACACTCCCAGGACAGGTACAGCACGGGGTTAGATACAGAGTAAAGTTCCCTCTCCACTGTCCCCATCAAACACTCCCAGGACAGGTACAGCACGGGGTTAGATACAGAGTAAAGCTCCCTCTCCACTGTCCCCATCAAACACTCCCAGGACAGGTACAACACGGGGTTAGATACAGATTAGCGCCCCCTCTTCAATGTCCCCATCAAACATTCCGAGGATAGGTACAGCACGGGTGAAGATACAGAGTAAAGCTCCCTCTAAACTGTCCCCTTCATGCATTCCCAGGACAGGGACAGCACGGGGTTAGATACAGAGTTAAGCTCCCTCTACACTGTCCCCATCAAACACTCCCAGGACTGGTACATCACAGGGTTTCATTCAGAGCAAAGCTCCCACCACACTGCCTCCATGAAACCCTCCCATGACAGGTCCAGCATGGGGTTAGATACAGAGTAAAGCTCCCTCTACACCGTCCCAAACAAAAACTCCCAGGACAGGCACAGCACGGGGTTAGATACAGAGTAAAGCTCCCTCTACAACTGTCTCCATCAAACACTCCCAGGACAGGTACAGCATGGGGTTAGATCCAGAGTAAAGCACCCTCTACAGCGTCCCCATCAAACACTCCCAGGACAGGTACAGCATGGGGTTAGATACAGAGTAAAGTTCCCTCTACATTGTCCCATTCAAACACTCCCAGGGCAGTTACACCATGGGGATAGATACAGAGTAGAGTAAAGCTCCCTCGACACTGTTCCCATCAAACACGCCCAGGACAGGTACAGCACAGCGTTAGATTCAGAGCAAAGCTCCCTCCACACTGCCTCCATGAAACATTCCCAGAACAGGTACAGCACGGGGTTAGATACAGAGTAGAGCTCCCTCTAAACTCTCCCAATCAAACATTCCGAGGACACGTACAGCACGGGGTTAGATACAGAGTAGAGCTCCCTCTAAGCTGTCCCCATCAAACACTCCCACGACAGGTACATCACGGGGTTAGATACAGAGCAGATCTCCCTCTAAGCGGTCCCCATCACACATTCCCAGGACAGGGCAGCACGGGGTTAGATACAGAGTAAAGCTCCCTCTGCATTGTCCCATTCAAACACTCCCAGGACAGGTACAGCACAGGGTTAGATACAGATTAAAGTTCCCTCGACACTGTCCCAATCAAACACTCCCAGGACAGGTACATCACGAGGTTAGATACAGAGTAAAGCTCCCTATTCTCGATCCTCATCAAACACTCTCAGGACAAGTACAGCACGTGGCTAGATACAGAGTAAAGCTCCCTCTGCACTGTCCCCATCAAACACTCCCAGGACAGGTACATGACGAGGTTAGATACAGAGTAAAGCTCCCTCTACACCATCCCTAACAAAAACCCCCAGGACAGGTACAGGACGGGGTTAGATACAGAGTAAAGGTATCACTACACGGACCACATCAAACACTCCCAGGACAGCTACAACACGGGGTAAGAAAGAGATTACAGCTCTCTCTACACTGGCCCCATTAAACACTCCCAGGAGTGGCACAGCACGGTGTTAGAAAGAGAGTAAACGTCCCTTTACTCTGTCCCCATCAAACACTCCATGGACGGGTAGATCACAGGGTGAGATACAGGTAAAGCTCTCACTACACTGTCCCCATCATACACTCCCAGGACAGGTACAGCACGGGGTAAGATACAGAGTAAAGCTCCCTCTACACTGACCCTATCAAACACTCCCAGGACTGGTACATCATAGGGTTTCATTCAGAGCAAAGCTCCCTCCACACTGCCTCCATGAAACACTCCCAGGATAGGTACAACACAGGGTTAGATACAGAGTAAAGCTACCACTATAATGACCACATCAAACACTCCCAGGACTGGTACAGCACGGGGTTAGATACAGAGTAAAGATCCCTCTGCACTGTCCCCATCAAACACTCCCAGGTACCTGTCCTCTCCACACTGCCACCATGAAACACTCCCAGGACAGGTACAGCACGGGGTTAGATACAGAGTAAAGGTCCCTATACTTGGTCCCCATCAAACTCTCTCAGGACAGGTACAGCACAGTGTTTGATTCAGAGCATAGCTCACTCCACACTGCCTCCATGAAACACCCCCAGAACAGGTACAGCACGGGTTTACATACAGAGAAGAGCTCCCTCTACACAATCCCCATCAAACATTCCAAGCGCAGGTACACCATGGGGTTAGATACAGAGTAAAGCTCCCTCTAACTGTCCCCATCAAACACTCCCAGGACAGGTACAGCACGAGGTGTGATACAGAACAAAGCTCCCTCTGCACCGTCCCAAACAAACACTCCCAGGACAGGTACAGCACAGGGTTAGATACAGAGTAAATATCCCCCTACACTGACCCCATCAAACACTCCCAGGACAGGTACAGCACGGGGTGAGATACAGAGAAGAGCTCCCTCTACACTGACCCCATCAAACACTCCCAGGACAGGTACATCACAGTGTTTGATTCAGAGCAAAGCTCACTCCACACTGCCGCCATGAAACAATCCCAGGACAGGTACAGAACGAGTTTAGATACAGAATAGAGCTCCTTCTACACTGCCGCCATGAAACACTCCCAGGACAGGTACAGCACGGGATTAGATACAGAATAGAGCTCACTCTGCACTGTCCACATCAAACGCTCCCAGGACAGGTCCATCACAGTGTTTGATTCAGAGCAAAGCTCCCTCCACACTGCCTCCATGAAACACTCCCATGACAGATACAGCACGGGGTTAGATACAGAGTAAAGCTCCCTCTGCACCGTCCCAAACAAACACTCCCAGGACAGGTACAGCACGGGGTTAGATACAGAGTAAAGCTCCCTCTACACCGTCCCCATCAAACATTCCCAGGACAGGTACAGCACGGGGTTAGATACAGAGTAAAGCTCCCTCTACACCGTCCCCATCAAACACTCCCACGACAGGTACATCACGGGGTTAGATACAGATTAGCGCCCCATCTACAATGTCCCCATCAAACACTCCCAGGACAGGTACAGCACAGGGTTAGATACAGAGTAAAGCTCCCTCTACACTGTCCCCATCAAACACTCCCAGGACAGGTACAGCACAAGGTTAGATACAGAGTAAAGCTCCCTCTACACTGTCCCCATCAAACACTCCCTGGACAGGTACAGCATGGAGTTAGATACAGAGTAAAGCTCCCTATACTCGATCCTCATCAAACACTCTCAGGACAGGAACATCATAGTGTTTGATTCAGAGCACAGCTCACTCCACACTGCCTCCATGAAACACCCGCAGAACAGGTACAGCATGGGTTTAGAAACAGAGTAGAGCTCCCTCAACACCGTCCCCACCAAACACTCCCAGGACAGGTACATCACGGGGTTAGATACAGATTAGCGCCCCCTCTACAATGACCCCATCAAACATTACGAGGACAGGTACAGCACTGGTGAAGATACAGAGTAAAGCAACCTCTACACTGTCCCCATCAAACACTCCAAGGACAGGGACAGCACAGAGTTCGATACAGAGTAAAGCTCCCCCTCCAGTGTCCCCATCAAACACTCCCTGGACAGATAGAGCACGAGGTAAGATACAGAGTAAAGCTCACTCTACACAGTCCCCATCAAACGCTCCCAGGACAGGTACAGCACAGTGTTTGATTCAGAACAAAGCTCCCTGTACTCGATCCCCATCAAACACTCCCAGGACAGGTACAGCACGGGGTTAGAAACAGAGTAAAGCTCCCTCTACACCGTCCCCATCAAACACTCCCACGACAGGTACATCACGGGGTTAGATACAGATTAGCGCCCCCTCTACAACGTCCCCATCAAACATTACGAGGATAGGTACAGCACGGGTGAAGATACAGAGTAAATCTCCCCCTGCAGTGTCCCCATCAAACACTCCCAGGACAGATACAGCACAGGGTTAGATAGAGAGTAAATTTCCCACGACACTGTCCCAATCAAACACTCCCAGGACAGGTACATCACGAGGTTAGATACAGAGTAAAGCTCACTCTACACTGTCCCCATCAAACACTCCCAGGACAGGTAAAACATTGGTTTAGATACAGAGTAGAGTTCACTCTACACTGACCCCATCAAACAGTCCCAGGGCAGGTACAGCACGGGGTTAGATACAGACAAGAGCTCCCTCTCCACTGTCCCCATTAAACACTCCAAAGGCAGGTACACCATGGGGTTAGATCCAGAGTAAAGCTCCCTCTACACTGTTCCCATCAAACACGCCCAGGACAGGTACAGCACGGGGTTAGATACAGAGCAAAGCTACCTCTGCACCGTCCCAAACAAACACTCCCAGGACAGGTACAGCATGGGGTTAGATACAGAGTAGAGCTACCTCTACACCGTCCCCATCAAACATTCCCAGGACAGGTACATCACGGGGTTAGATACAGAGTAAAGCTCCCTCAACACCGTCCCCATCAAACACTCTCACGACAGGTACATCACGGGGTTAGATACAGATTAGCGCCCCCTCTACAATGACCCCATCAAACATTACGAGGACAGGTACAGTACGGGTGAAGATACAGACTAAAGCTCCCTGTACACTGTCCCCATCAAACACTCCCAGGACTGGTACAGCATGGGGTTAGATACAGAGTAAAGCAACCTCTACACTGTCCCCATCAAACACTCCCTGGACAGGTACAGCACGAGGTAAGATACAGAATAAAGCTCACTATACACAGTCCCCATCAAATGCTCCCAGGACAGGTACAGCACAGTGTTTGATTCAGAGCAAAGCTCCCTCCACACTGCCTCCATGAAACACTCCCATGACAGGTACAGCACTGGGTGAGATACAGAGCAAAGCTCCCTGTACTCGATCCCCATCAAACACTCCCAGGACAGGAACAGCACGGGGTTAGATACAGAGTAAAGCTCACTCCACACTGTCCCCATCAAACACTCCCAGGACAGGTACAGCACGGGGTTAGAAACAGGGTAAAGCTCCCTCTACACCGTCCCCATCAAACACTCCCACAACAGGTACATCACGGGGTTAGATACAGATTAGCGCCCCCTCTACAACGTCCCCATCAAACATTATGAGGACAGGTACAACACGGGTGATGATACAGAGTAAAGCTCCCCCTACAGTGTCCCCATCAAACACTCCCAGGACAGGAACAGCACAGGGTGAGATACAGAGTAAATTTCCCTCGACAGTGTCCCAATCAAACACTCCCAGGACAGGTACATCACGAGGTTAGATACAGAGTAAAGTTCCCTCTAGACTGTTCCCATCAAACATTCACAGGGCAGGTACACCATGGGGTAAGATACAGAGTAAAGCTCCCTCTACACTGCCTCCATGAAACACTCCCAGGACAGGTACAGCACGAGGTAAGATACAGAGTAAAGCTCCCTTTACACTGTCCCCATCAAACACGCCCAGGACAGGTACATCACGGGGTTAGATACAGATTAGCGCCCCCTCTACAACGTCCCCATCAAACATTATGAGGATAGGTACAACACGGGTGAAGATACAGAGTAAAGCTCACCCTACAGTGTCCCCATCAAACACTCCCAGGACAGGTACAGCACAGGGTGAGATACAGAGTAAATTTCCCTCGACTGTGTCCCAATCAAACACTCCCAGGACAGGTACATCACGAGGTTGGATGCAGAGTAAAGTTCCCTCTAGACTGTTCCCATCAAACATTCACAGGGCAGGTACACCATGGGGTAAGATACAGAGTAAAGCTCCCTCTACACTGCCTCCATGAAACACTCCCAGGACAGGTACAGCACGAGGTAAGATACAGAGTAAAGCTCCCTTTACACTGTCCCCATCAAACACGCCCAGGACAGGTACATCACGGGGTTAGATACAGATTAGCGCCCCCTCTACAACGTCCCCATCAAACATTATGAGGATAGGTACAACACGGGTGAAGATACAGAGTAAAGCTCACCCGACAGTGTCCCCATCAAACACTCCCAGGACAGGTACAGCACAGGGTGAGATACAGAGTAAATTTCCCTCGACTGTGTCCCAATCAAACACTCCCAGGACAGGTACAGTACGGGGTTAGATACAGAGTTAAGCTCCCTCTACACTGTCCCCATCAAACATTCCCAGGACAGGTACAGCACGGGGTTTGATACACAGTAGAGCTCCCTCTACACTGTCCCCATCAAACACGCCTAGGACAGGAACACCATGGGGTTAGATACAGAGTAAAGCTCCCTCTACTCTGTCCCCATCAAACAATACCAGTACTGGTACATCACAGAGTTTGATTCAGAGTAAAGCTCCCTCCACACTGTCCGCATCAAGCACTCACAGGACAGGTACAGCAAGTGGGTAGATACAGAGTAAAGCTCCCTCTACACTGTGCCCAACAAACACTCCCAGGGGAGGAACAACACGGTGTTAGATGCAGAGTAAAGATCCCTCTACGCTGTCCCCATCAAACACTCCCAGGACAGGTACAGCACGGGGTTAGATACAGAGTAAAGCTCTCTCTACACTGTCCCCATCAAGCCCTCCCAGGACAGGTACAGCACGGGGTTAGATACAGAGTAAAGCTCCCTCTACACTGTCCCCATCAAACACTCCCAGGACAGGTACAGCACAGGGTTAGATACAGAGTAAAGCTCCCCCTATACTGTTCCCATCAAACATTCCCAGGACAGGTACATCACATTGTTTGATTCAGATCGAAGCTCACTCCACACTGCCTCCATGAAACACTCACAGGACAGGTACAGCACGGGGTTAGATACAGAATAAAGCTCCCTCTACGATATCCCCATCAAACACTCCCAGCGCAGGTACAGCACTGTGTTAGATACAGAGTAAAGCTGCCTCTACACTGTCCCCATCAAACACTCCCAAGGCAGGTACAGCACGGGGTTAGATAAAGAGTAAAGCTCCCTCGACACTGTCCCCAACAAACACACGCAGGGAATGTACATCATGGGGTTCGATACAGAGTAAACTGCCCTCTACCCTGTCCCCATCAAACATTCCCAGGACAGGTACATCACGAGGTTAGATACAGAGTAAAGCTCCCCCTACACTGTTCCCATCAAACACTCCCAGGGCAGCTACAAGATGGCGTTAGATACAGAATAAAGCTCCCTATACTCAGTCCCCATCAAACACTCTCAGGACAGGAACATCACAGTGATTGAATCAGAGCAAAGCTCACTCCACACGGCCTCCATGACACACTCCCAGGACAGGTACAGCATGGGGTTAGATACAGAGTAAAGCTCCCTCTACACTGTCCCCATCAAGCACTCCCAGGTCAGGTACAGCACGGGGTTAGATACAGAGTAAAGCTCCCTCTACACTGTCCCCATCAAGCACTCCCAGGTCAGGTACAGCACGGGGTTAGATACAGAGTAAATCTCCCTCTACATTGTCCCCCTCAAACATTCCCAGGACAGGTACAGCACGGGGTTAGATACACATTAGATCTCCCTCTACACTGTCCCCATCAAACACGCCTAGGAGAGGTACACCATGGGGTTAGATACAGAGTAAAGCTCCCTCTACAATGTCCCCATCAAACACTCCCAGGACAGGTACATCACGTGATTAGATACAGAATAAAGCTCCCTCTACAATGTCCCCATCAAACATTACGAGGACAGGTACAGCACGGGTGAAGATACAGAGTAAAGCTCCCTCTACTGCGTCCCCATCAAACATTCCCAGGACAGTGACATCAAATTGTTTGATTCAGAGCAAAGCTACCACTATACTGACCACATCAAACACTCCCAGGACAGGTACAGCACGGGGTTAGATACAGAGTAAAGCTCTGTCTACACTGTCCCCATCAAGCACTCCCAGGACAGGTACAGCACGGGGTTAGATACAGAGTAAAGCTCTGTCTACACCTTCCCCATCAAACACTCCCAGGACACGTACAGCATGGGGTTAGATACAGATTAGCGCCCCCTCTACAATGACCCCATCAAACATTACGAGGACAGGTACAGCACGGGTGAAGATATAGACTAAAGCTCCCTGTACACTGTCCCCATCAAACACTCCCAGGACTGGTACAGCATGGAGTTAGATACAGAGTAAAGCTCCCCCTACTGTGTCCCCATCAAACACTCCCTGGACAGGGACAGCACGAGGTAAGATACAGAGTAAAGCTCACTCTACACAGTCCCCATCAAATGCTCCCAGGACAAGTACAGCACAGTGTTTGATTCAGAGCAAAGCTCCCTGTACTCGATCCCCATCAAACACTCCCAGGACAGGAACAGCACTGGGTGAGATACAGACTAAAGCTCCCCCTACACTGTTCCCATCAAACACACCAAGGACAGGAACATCAATATGTTTGATTCAGAGCAAAGCTCACTCCACACTGCCTCCATGAAACACACCCCAGGACTGGGACAGCACGGGGTTAGATACAGAGCAGAGCTCCCTCTACACTGTCGCCATCAAACACTCCCAGGACAGGTACAGCACGGGGTTAGATACAGAGTAAAGCTCCCTCTATACTATCCGCATCAAACACTCCCAGGAGAGGTACAGCACGGGGTTAGATACAGAGTAGAGCTCCGTCTAAACTGTCCCCATCAAACACTCCCAGGACAGGTACAGCACGGGGTTAGATACAGAGTAAAGATCCCTCTACACTGTCCACATCAAACACTCCCAGGACAGGTACATCACAGGGTTTGATTCAGAGCTAAGCTCCCTCCACACTGCCTCCATGAAACATTCACAGGACATGTACAGCACGGGGTTAGATACAGAGTAAAGCTCCCTCTATACTATCCGCATCAAACACTCCCAGGAGAGGTACAGCACGGGGTTAGATACAGAGTAGAGCTCCGTCTAAACTGTCCCCATCAAACACTCCCAGGACAGGTACAGCACGGGGTTAGATACAGAGTAAAGATCCCTCTACACTGTCCACATCAAACACTCCCAGAACAGGTACATCACAGGGTTTGATTCAGAGCTAAGCTCCCTCCACACTGCCTCCATGAAACATTCACAGGACATGTACAGCACGGGGTGAGATACAGAGTAAAGCTCCCTATACTCTGTCCCCATCAAACACTCCCCGGACAGGTACATCACGGGGTCAGATACAGAATAAAGCTCCCTCTACTCTGTCCCCATCCAACAATCCCAGTACTGGTACATCACAGAGATTGATTCAGAGTAAAGCCAGCACTTTCCTGACCACATCAAACACTCCCAGTGCAGGTAGACCATGGGGTTAGATACAGAGTAAAGCTCCCCCTATACTGTCCCTATCAAACACTCCCAGGGCAGGTACAGCACAGGGTTAGATACAGAGTAAAGCTCCCTCTTCACTGTCCCCATCAATCACTCCCAGCACAGGTACTGCACAGTATTAGATACAGAGTAGAGCTCCCTCTACACAGTCCCCATCAAACACTCCCAGGGCAGGTACACCATGGGGTTAGACACAGAGCAAAGCTCCCTCTACACTGTCCCCATCAAGCACTCCCAGGGCAGGTACAGCACGGGGTTAGATCCAGAGTAAAGCTCCTTCTACACTGTCTCCATCAAACACTCCCAGGCTGGTACACCACGGGGTTAGATACAGAGTAAAGCTACCTCCACACTGTCCCCATCAAACACTCCCAGGACAGGAACAGCACGGGGTTCTATACAGAGTAAAGCTTCCTCTACACTGACCCCATCCAACATGGCCAGGACAGGTACAGCACGGGTTTAGATACAGTGTAGATCTCCCTCTACACTGTCCCCATCAAACACTCCAGGACAAGTACAGCATGGGGTTTGATACAGAGTAAAGCTCCCTCTAGACTGACCCCATCAAATGCTCCCAGGACAGGTACAGCACAGTGTTAGATATTGAGCAAAGGTCCCTCGACACTGTCCGCATCAAACACTCCCAAGAGAGGTACAGCACAGCGTTAGATACAGAGTAAAGCTCCCTCTACACTGTCCCCATCAAATACTCCCAGGTCAGGTACACCACAGGGTTAGATACAGAGTGAACCTCCCTCTACACCGTCCCCAGCAAACACTCCCAGGACAGGTAAATCACGGGGTTAGATACAGAGTAAAGCTCCCTCTACACTGTCCCCATCAAACACTCCCAGGACAGATCAAGCACGGGATAAGATACAGAGCAAATCTCCCTCTACACTATCACCATCAAACAGTCCCAGGGCAGGTACAGCACGGGGTTAGACACAGAGCAAAGCTCCTTCTACACTGTCTCCATCAAACACTCCCAGGCTGGTACACCACGGGGTTAGATACAGAGTAAAGCTCCCTGTACTCTGTCCCCATCAAACACACCCAGGACAGGTACATCACAGTGTTTGATTCAGAGCAAAGCTCACTCCACACTGCATCGATGAAACACTCCAAGGACAGGTACAGCACGGTGTTAGATACAGAGTAAAGCTACCTCCACATTGTCCTCATCAAACACTCCCAGGACAGGAACAGCACGGGGTTCTATACAGAGTAAAGCTCCCTCTCCACTGACCCCATCCAACACGGCCAGGAAGGGTACAGCATGGGTTTAGATACAGAGTAGAGCTCCCTCTACACTGTCCCCATCAAACACTCCAGGACAGGTACAGCACGGAGGTTCGATACAGAGTAAAGTCCCTCTACACTGACCCCATCAAATGCTCCCAGGACAGGTACAGCACAGTGTTAGATATTGAGTAAAGGTCCCTCTAAACTGTCCGCATCAGACACTCCCAGGAAAGGTACAGCACAGTGTTAGATACAGAGTAAAGCTCCCTCTACACTGTCCCCATCAAATACTCCCAGGTCAGTTACAACACCGGGTTAGATACAGAGTAAAGCTACCTCCACACTGTCCGCATCAAACACTCCCAGGACAGGAACAGCACGGGGCGAGATACAGAGTAAAGCTCTATCTACACCATCCACATCAAAAACTCCCAGGGCAGGTACAGCACAGTGTTAGATACAGAGTAAATCTCCCTCTACACTGTCCCCATCAAACACTCCCAGGGCAGGTACACCATGGGGTTAGATACAGAGTAAAGCTCCCTCTACACTGTCCCCTTCAAGCACATCCAGGGCAGGTACACCATGGGGTTAGATACAGAGTAAAGCTCCCCCTACAGCGTCCCCATCAGACACTCGCAGGACAGGTACAGCACGGGTTTATATACAGAGTAAAGCTCCCTCTACACTGTCCCCATCAGACACTCGCAGGACAGGTACAGCACGGGTTTAGATACAGAGTAAAGCTCCCTCTACACTGTCCCCATCAAACACTCCCAGGACAGTTACTGCACGGGGTGAGAAACAGAACAAAGCTCCGTAAACTCTGTCCCCAGCAAACACTTCCAGGACTGGAACATCACAGTGTTTGATTCAGAGTGAAGCTACCTCCACACTGCCTCCATGAAACACACCCAGGACAGGTACAGCATGGGGTTAGATACAAAGTAGAGCTCCCTCTACACTGTCCCCATCAAACACACCCAGAACATGTACAGAACGGGGTTAGATACAAAGTAGAGCTCCCTCTACACTGTCCCCATCAAACACTCCCAGGACAGGTACAGCACGGGGTTAGATAGAGTAAAGCTCCATGTACACTGTCCCCATCAAACACGCCCAGGGCAGGTACAGCACAGGGTTAGATACAGAGTAAAGCTCCCTCTGCACTGTCCCAAACAAACACTCCCAAGACCGGTACAGCACATGGATGGATACAGAGTAAATCTCCCTCTTCACTGTCCCCATCAATCACTCCCAGGACAGGTACTGCAGTGTTAGATACAGAGTAAAGCTCCCTCTACACGGTCCCCATCAAACACTCCCAGGACAGGTACACCATGGGGTTAGACACAGAGTAAAGCTCCCTCTACACTGTCCGCATCAAACAATCCCAGGACAGGTACAGCACGGGGTTAGATACAGAGTAGAGATCCCTCCACACTGTCCCCATCAAGCACACCCAGGGCAGGTACACCATGGGGTTAGATACAGAGTAAAGCTCCCTCTACACTGTCCCCATCAAACACTCTCAGGACAGGTACAGCATGGGATTAGATACAGAGTAAAGCTCCCTATACTCTGTCCCCATCAAACATACCCAGGACAGGTACAGCACGGGGTTAGATACAGAGTAAAGCTCCCACTACACTGTCCCCATCAAACACTCCCAGGACAGGTACAGCACGGGGTTAGATACAGAGTAAAGCTCCCTCTACACTGTCCCCATCAAACACTCACAGGACAGGTACAGCTGAGGGGTTAGATACAGAATAAAGATCCCTCTACACTGTCCCCATCAAAAACTCACATGGCAGGTACACCATGGGGTTAGATGCAGAGCAAAGCTCACTCCACATTGCATCCATGAAACACTCCCAGGACAGGTACAGCACGGGGTTAGATACAGAGTAAAGCTCCCTCTACACTGTCCCCATCAAACACTCCCAGGACAGATCAAGCACGGGATTAGATACAGAGCAAATCTCCCTCTACACTATCACCATCAAACAGTCCCAGGGCAGGTACAGCACGGGGTTTGATTCAGAGTAAATATCCTTCAAAATCGTTAACATCAAATATTCCCAGGAAAGCTACAGCACAGGTTTTGATACAGAGTAAAGCTCCCTCCAAACTGTCCCCATCAAACACTCCCAGGACAGGTGCAGCAAGGGGTTAGATACAGAGGAAAGCTCCCTTTACACTATCACCATCAAACACTCCCAGGGCAGGTATAGCACAGGATTAGATAGAGAGTAAAGCTCCCTCTACATTGTCCCCATCAAACATTCCCAGGACAGGTACAGCTCGGGGTTTGATACAGAGTAAAGCTCCCTCCACACTGTCACAGTCAAAATCTCCCAGGACAGGTTACAGCACGGGGTTAGATACAGAGTAAAGATCCGTCTACACTGTCCCCATCAGCCACTCCCAGGACAGGTATAGCATGGGGTTAGATAAAGAGTAAAGGTCCCTGTACACTGTCCCCATCAAACACTCCCAGGGCAGGTACATCTTGGGGTTAGATACAGAGTAAAGCTCCCTCTACACTGTCCCCATCAATCACTACCAGGGGAGGTACACCATGGGGATAGATACAGAATAAAGCTCCCTCTACTCTGTGCCCATCAAACACACCCAGGACAGGTAGATGACAGTGTGTGATTCAGAGCAAAGCTCACTCCACACTGCCTCCATGAAACACTCCCAGGACAGGTACAGCACGGGGTTAGATACAGAGTAGAGCACCCTCTACACTGTGCCCATCAAACACTCCCAGGACAGGTACAGCACAGGGTTAGATACAGAGTAGAGCACCCTCTACACTGTTCCCATCAAACACTCCCATGACCGTTACAGCACGTGCTTTGATTCAGAGTAAATATACCTCAAAACCGTCCTCATCAAATATTCACTGGAAAGCTACAGCACAGTTTTAGATGCAGAGTTAACCTCAGCCTACACAGACACCATCAAATACTCCCAGGACAGATACAGCACAGGGTTAGATACAGAATAAAGCTCGCTCGACACTGTCCCCATCAAACAATCCCAGGACAGGTACAGCAGGGTGTTAAATACAGAATAAAGCTCCCTCTAGACTGTCTCCAACAGACACTCCCAGGACAGATACAGCACAGGGTTAGGTACACAGTAAAGCTCCCTCTACACTGTCCCCATCAAACACTCCCTGGAAATATCAAGCACAGGATTAGATACAGAGCAAATCTTCCTCTACACTATCACCATCAAACACACACAGGACAGTACAGCACGGGGTTAGATACAGAGTAAATCTCCCTCTACACTGTCCCCATCAAACACTCCCAGGACAGGTACAGCACGGGGTTTGATTCAGAGTAAATATCCCTCAAGTCCGTACCCATCAACTATTCCCTGGAAAGCTACAGCACAGGATTAGATACAGAGTAGAGCTCTCTCTACACCGTCCCCATCAAACACTCCCAGGACAGGTACAGCCTGGAGTTAGATAAAGAGTAAAGCTCCCTTTACACTGTCCGCATCAAGCACACCCAATACTGGTACAGCACGAAGTTAGATACAGACTAAAGCTCCCTCTACACTGTCCCCATCAAACAATCGTAGGGCAGGTACACCATGGGGTTAGATACAGAGTAAAGCTCCCACTACACTGTCCCCATGAAACACTCCCAGGGCAGGAACACCATGGGTTTAGATACAGAGTAAAGCTCCCTGTGCACTGTCCCCATCAAACACTCCCAGGACAGGTACAGCTGGGTGTTAGATACAGAATAAAACTCCCTCTAGACTGTCCCCAACAGACACTCCCAGGACAGATACAGCACAGTGTTAGATACACAGTAAAGCTCCCTCGACACATTCCCCATCAAACACTCCCTGAACAGGTACAGCAACGGGTTCGATACAGAGTAAAGCTCCCTCTACACTGTCACCATCAAACTCTCCCAGGACAGATCAAGCACGGGATTAGATACAGAGCAAATCTCCCTCTACACTATCACCATCAAACACTCCCAGGACAGGCACAGCCTGGAGTTAGAAACAGAGTAAAGCTCCCTTTACACTATCTGCATCAAGAACACCCAGGACTGGTACAGCACGAAGTTAGATACAGACTAAAGCTCCCTCTACATTGTCCACATCAAACACTCCCAGGGCAGGTACACCATGGGGTTAGATACAGAGCAAAGCTCACTCTACACTGTCCCCATCAAAGATTCCCAGTAAAGGTACATCACGGGGTAAGATACAGAGTAAAGCTCTCTCTACACCATCCCCATTAAACACTCCCAGGACAGGTACAGCACGGAGTTCGATACAGAGTAAAGCTCCGTTTACTCTGTCCCCATCAAACACTCCCACGGCAGATACAGCACGGGGTTAGATACAGAGTAAAGCTCCCTTTACACATTCCCCATCAAGCACTCCCACAGCAGATACAGCACGGCATGAGATGCAGAGTAAAGCTCCCTCTAAAGGGTCCCCATCAAACACTCCCAGGAGAGGAACAGCACGGGGCTAGATACAAAGTAAAGCTCCCTCTAAACTGTCTGCATCAAACACTCCCAGGACAGGTAAATCACGGTGTTAGATACAGAGTAAAGCTCTCACTGCACTGTCCCTATTAAACACTCCCAGGACAGGTACAGCTCGGGGTTAGACACTGAGTAAAGCTCCCTCCACATCGTCCCCATCAAACACTCCCAGGACAGGTACAGCACAGGTTTAGATACAGAGTAAAGCTCTCTCTCCACCATCCCCATCAAACATTCCCAGGACAGGTACAGCATGGAGATTGATACAGAGTAAAGATCCCTTTACACTGTCTGTGTCAGACACAACCAGGACAGGTACAGCACGGAGTTAGATACTGAGTAAACCTCACTCGAAACTGCCCTCATCAAACACTCCCAGGGCAGGTACAGCACGGGGTTAGATACAGAGTAAAGCTCCCTCTACACTGTCCCCATCAAACACTCCCAGGACAGGTACAGCACGGGGTTAGATACAGAGTAAAGCTCGCACTACACTGATCCCAGCAAACACTCCCAGGACAGGTACAGCACGGGGTTAGATACAGAGTAAAGATCCCTCTACACTGTCACCATCAAACACTCCCAGGACAGATCAAGCACGGGATCAGATACAGAGTAAAGCTCCCTCAACACAGACCTGATGAAACATTCCCAGGAGAGATACAGCACGGAGTTAGATACAGAGTAAAGATCCCTCCACACTGTCACAATCAAACACTTCCAGGAGAGGTACAGCACTGGGTTATATACCGAGTAAAGCTCCCACTCCAACGTCCCAATCAACCACACCCACGACAGGACCAGCACGGGGTAAGATACAGTGTAAATATCCATCGATACTGTCCCCATCCAACACTCCCAGGACAGGCAAAGCATGGGGTTAGATACAGAGTAAAGCTCCCTGCAAACTGATCCCATCAAACGCTCCCAAGACAGGTTCAGCATGAGGTTAGATCCAGAGTAAATCTCCCTCTACACAGCACCCATCAAACACTCCCAGGACAGGTAAAGCACAGGGTTAGATAGTGAGTTAAGCTCCCACTGTACTGACCCCATCAAACACTCCCAGGACAGGTACAGCAAGGTGTTAGATACAGAGTAAAGCTCCCTCCACACTGTCACAATCAAACACTTCAAGGACAGATACAACACAGGGTTAGATACAGAGTACAGCTAACACTACACTGTCCCCATCAAACACTCCCAGGACAGGTCCAGCACGGGGTTAGATATAGAGTAAAGGCCCCTCTACATCGTCCCCATTGAACACTCCCAGGACAGGTACAGCACGTGGTGAGATACAGAGTAAAGCTCCTTCTACACTGTACCATCGAACACTCTCAGGAGAGATACAGCACGGGATTAGATACAGAGTAAAGCTCCCTCTACACTGTCCTCATCAAACATTCCTGGGGCTTGTTCAGTATGGTATTAGACACAGGGTAAAGCTCTCTCTGCACTGTCAACATCAAACATTCCCAGGACATGTGCAGCACGGTTTAAGATATAGAGGAAAGCTCCCTCTACACTGTCCCCATCAAACACACCCTGGACAGGTACATCACAGGGTATGATTCAGAGTAAAGCTCCCTCCACACTGTCTCCATGAAACACTCCAATGACAGATACAGCACGGGGTTACATACAGAGTCAAGTTCCCTCTACACTGACCCTATCAAACACTCCCAGGACAGGTACAGCACAGAGTTAGATACAGAATAAAGCTCCCTCTACACTGTCACAATCAAACACTCCCAGGACAGGTAAAACACAGGGTTAGATACAGAGTAAAGCTCCCTCTACACTGTCCCCATCAAACACTCCCAGGACAGGTACAGCACACAGTTCGATACAGAGTAAAGCTCCCTCTACACTGTCCCCATCAAACACTCCCAGGTCAGGTAGAGCACGGGGTTAGATACAGAGTAAAGCTGCCTCTACACCGTCCCCATCAAACACTCCCCAGACAGGTACAGCACGTGGTTAGATACAGAATAAAGCTCCCTCTAGACTGTCCCCAACAGACACTCCCAGGACAGATACAGCACAGTGTTAGATACACAGTAAAGCTCCCTCGACACATTCCCCATCAAACACTCCCTGAACAGGTCCAGCAACGGGTTCGATACAGAGTAAAGCTCCCTCTACACTGTCACCATCAAACTCTCCCAGGACAGATCAAGCACGGGATTAGATACAGAGCAAATCTCCCTCTACACTATCACCATGAAACACTCCCAGGACAGGCACAGCATGGAGTTAGATACAGAGTAAAGCTCCCTTTACACTATCCGCATCAAGAACACCCAGGACTGGTACAGCACGAAGTTAGATACAGACTAAAGCTCCCTGTACATTGTCCACATCAAACACTACCAGGGCAGGTACACCATGGGGTTAGATACAGAGCAAAGCTCACTCTACACTGTCCCCATCAAAGATTCCCAGTAAAGGTACATCACGGGGTAAGATACAGAGTAAAGCTCTCTCTACACCGTCCCCATTAAACACTCCCAGGACAGGTACAGCACGGAGTTCGATACAGAGTAAAGCTCCGTTTACTCTGTCCCCATCAAACACTCCCACGGCAGATACAGCACGGGGTTAGATACAGAGTAAAGCTCCCTTTACAGATTCCCCATCAAGCACTCCCACAGCAGATACAGCACGGCATTAGATGCAGAGTAAAGCTCCCTCTAAAGGGTCCCCATCAAACACTCCCAGGAGAAGAACAGCACGGGGCTAGATACAGAGTAAAGCTCCCTCTAAACTGTCTGCATCAAACACTCCCAGGACAGGTAAATCACGGTGTTAGATACAGAGTAAAGCTCTCACTGCACTGTCCCTATTAAACACTCCCAGGACAGGTACAGCTCGGGGTTAGACACTGAGTAAAGCTCCCTCCACATCGTCCCCATCAAACACTCCCAGGACAGGTACAGCACAGGTTTAGATACAGAGTAAAGCTCTCCCTCCACCATCCCCATCAAACATTCCCAGGACAGGTACAGCATGGAGATTGATACAGAGTAAAGATCCCTTTACACTGTCTGTGTCAGACACACCCAGGACAGGTACAGCACGGAGTTAGATACTGAGTAAATCTCACTCGAAACTGCCCTCATCAAACACTCCCAGGACAGGTACAACATGGGGTTAGATACAGGGTAATGCTCCCTCTACACTGTCCCCATCAAACCCTCCCAGGACAGGTACAGCACGGGGTTAGATACAGAGTAAAGCTCCCTCTACACTGTCCCCATCAAACACTCCCAGGACAGGTACAGCACGGGGTTAGATACAGAGTAAAGGTCGCACTACACTGATCCCAGCAAACACTCCCAGGACAGGTACAGCACGGGGTTAGATACAGAGTAAAGCTCCCTCCACACTGTCACCATCAAACACTCCCAGGACAGATCAAGCACGGGATTAGATACAGAGTAAAGCTCCCTCAACACAGACCTGATGAAACATTCCCAGGAGAGATACAGCACGGAGTTAGATACAGAGTAAAGATCCCTCTCCAACGTCCCAATCAACCACACCCAGGACAGGACCAGCACGGGGTAAGATACAGTGTAAATATCCATCGATACTGTCCCCATCCAACACTCCCAGGACAGGCAAAGCATGGGGTTAGATACAGAGTAAAGCTCCCTGCAAACTGATCCCATCAAACGCTCCCAAGACAGGTTCAGCACGAGGTTAGATACAGAATAAATCTCCCTCTACACAGCCCCCATCAAACACTCCCAGGACAGGTAAAGCACAGGGTTAGATAGTGAGTTAAGCTCCCACTGTACTGACCCCATCAAACACTCCCAGGACAGGTACAGCAAGGTGTTAGATACAGAGTAAAGCTCCCTCCACACTGTCACAATCAAACACTTCAAGGACAGATACAACACAGGGTTAGATACAGAGTAAAGCTAACACTACACTGTCCCCATCAAACACTCCCAGGACAGGTCCAGCACGGGATTGGATACAGAGTAAAGCTCCCTCTACACGGTCCCCATCAAACACTCACAGGACAGGTACAGCACGGGGTTAGATATAGAGTAAAGGCCCCTCTACATCGTCCCCATCGAACACTCCCAGGACAGGTACAGCACGTGGTTAGATACAGAGTAAAGCTCTTCTACACTGTACCATCGAACACTCTCAGGAGAGATACAGCACGGGATTAGATACAGAGTAAAGCTCTCTCTGCACTGTCAACATCAAACATTCCCAGGACATGTGCAGCACGGTTTAAGATATAGAGGAAAGCTCCCTCTACACTGTCCCCATCAAACACACCCTGGACAGGTACATCACAGGGTATGATTCAGAGTAAAGCTCCCTCCACACTGTCTCCATGAAACACTCCAATGACAGATACAGCACGGGGTTACATACAGAGTCAAGTTCCCTCTACACTGACCCTATCAAACACTCCCAGGACAGGTACAGCACAGAGTTAGATACAGAATAAAGCTCCCTCTACACTGTCACAATCAAACACTCCCAGGACAGGTAAAACACAGGGTTAGATACAGAGTAAAGCTCCCTCTACACTGTCCCCATCAAACACTCCCAGGACAGGTACAGCACACAGTTCGATACAGAGTAAAGCTCCCTCTACACTGTCCCCATCAAACACTCCCAGGTCAGGTAGAGCACGGGGTTAGATACAGAGTAAAGCTGCCTCTACACCGTCCCCATCAAACACTCCCCAGACAGGTACAGCACGTGGTTAGATACAGAGTAAAGCTCCTTCTACACTGTCCCCATCAAACACACCCAAGACAGGTACAGCACGTGGTTAGATACAGAGTAAAGCTCCCTCTACACTGTCCCCATCAAACACACCCAAGACAGGTTGAGCACGGTGTTAGATACAGAGTAAAGCTCCCGTCTAACTGATCCCATCAGGTTAGGTACAGCACGGGGTTAGATACAGCGTAAAGCTCGCACTACACTGTCCCCATCAAACACTCCCAGGACAGGTACAGCACGGGGTTAGACACAGAGTAAAGCTCCCTCTACACTGTCCCCATCAAACACTCCCTGGACAGGTACCGCAAGGGATTAGATACAGAGTAAAGCTCCCTCTACACTGTCCCCATCAAACACACCCAAGACAGGTACAGCACAGAGTTAGATACAGAGTAAAGCTCCCTCTACACTGTCCCCATCAAACACTCCCAGGACAGTTACAGCAAGGGTTAGATACAGAGTAAAGCTCCCTCTGCACTGTCCCCACCAAACACTCCCAGGGTAGGTACACCATGGGGTTAGATACAGAGTAAAGCTCCTTCTACACTGTCCCCATCAAACTCTCCCAGGGCAGGTACAGCACGAGGTTTGATTCAGAGTAAATATCCCTCAATATCGTAAACATCAAATATTCCCTGGAAAGCTACAGCACAGGTTTAGATACAGAGTAAAGCTCCCTCCACACTTTCCCCATCAAACACTCCCAGGACAGGTACATTACAGGGTTTGATTCAGAGCAAAGCTCCCTCCACACTGCCTCCATGAAACACTCCCAGGACAGGTACAGCACGGGATTAGATACAGAGTAGAGCTCCCTCTACACTGTCCGCATCAAACATTCCCAGGGCAGCTACACCATGGGGTTAGATACAGAGTAAAGCTCCCTCTACACTATCCCCATCAAAAACATCTAGTACAAGTACTGCACGGGGTTAGATACAGAGTAAAGCGCCCCCTACACTGTCCCCATCAAACACTCCCAGGACAGGTAGATGACAGTGTGTGATTCAGAGCAAAGCTCACTCCACACTGCCTCCAAGAAACATTCCCAGGACAGGTACAGCACGGGGTTACATACAGAGTAGAACTCCCTCTGCACTGTGCCCATCAAACACTCCCAGGACCGGTACAGCACGGGCTTTAATTCAGAGTAAATATACCTCAAAACCGTCCTCATCAAATATTCACTGGAAAGCTACAGCACAGGTTGAGATGCAGAGTTAACCTCACCCTACACTGACACCATCAAATACTCCCAGGACAGTTACAGCAGAGGGTTAGATACAGAGTAAAGCTCGCTCGACACTGTCCCCATCAAACACTCCCAGGACAGGTACAGCTGGGTGTTAGATACAGAATAAAACTCCCTCGAGACTGTCTCCAACAGACACTCCCAGGACAAATACAGCACAGGGTTAGATACACAGTAAAGCTCCCTCTACACTGTCCCCATCAAACACTCCCAGGACAGGTACAGCAAGGGGTTCGATACAGAGTAAAGCTCCCTCTACACTGTCACCATCAAACTCTCCCAGGACAGATCAAGCATGGGATTAGATACAAAGCAAATCTCCCTATACACTATCACCATCAAACACTCCCAAGACAGGTAGAGCACAGGATTACATACAGAGTAAAGCTCCCTCTACACTGTCTGCATCAAACACTCCCAGGACAGGCACAGCACGGAGTTAGAAACAGACGAAAGCTCCCTCCACACTGTCCCCATCAAACACTCCCAGGACAGGTACATCACAGGGCTGGTAGCTGAGTCAAGCCTCCTCTGTATCTAACCCCTTGCTGTATCTCTCCTGGGACTGTTTGATGTGGACAACGTTGGGGGAGCTTAACTCTGTATCTTAACCCGTGCTGTAGCTGTCCTGGGAGTGTTTGAAGGGGACAGTCTAGAGGCCACTTTTCTCTGTATCTAATCCTGTACTGTACCTGGCATTGGAGCGTTTCATGGAGACAGTGTGGATGGAGCTTTACTCTACATCTTCAACCGTGATGTACCTGTCCTGGGTGTGTTTGATGGGGACAGTGTAAAGGGAGCTTTACTCTATATCTTAAACCGTGCTGCACCTGTCCTGGGTGTGTTTGATGGGGACAGTGTAAAGGGAGCTTTACTCTATATCTTAAACCGTGCTGCACCTGTCCTGGGAGTGTTTGATGGGGTCAGTGTAATGGGAGCTTTATTCTGTATCTAACTTCATGCTATGGCTGTCCTGGGAGTGTTTGACGGGGTCAGTGTAGAGGGAGCTTTACTCTATATCTAACCCCATGCTGTGGCTGTCCTGGGAGTGTTTGATGGGGTCAGTGTAGAGGGAGATTTACTCAAAATCTAACCTCGTGCTATACCTGTCCTGGGAGTGTTTGATTGCGATAGTGTGGATGGAGCTTTACTCTGTATCTAACCCCTTGTTGTAACTGTCCTGAGAGTGTTTGATGGGGACAGTGTAGAGAGAGCTCTTCTCTGTATCTAACCCCGTGCTGTACCTGTCCTGGGAATGTTTGATGGGGACAGTGTAGAGAGAGCTTTACACTGTATCTAACCTCGTGCTGTCCCTGGACTGGGAGTGATTGATGGGTGCAGTGTACAGGTATCTTTCCTCTGTATCTAAACCTGTGCCATACCTGTCATGGAAGTGTTTGATGTGGACAGTGGAGAGGGAGCTTTACTCTGTATCTAACCTTTTGCTGCACCTGCACTGGGAGTGTTTGATGGGGACAGTGTAGGGGGTGATTTACTCTGTACTTAATCACGTCCTGTACCTGACCTTGGAATGTTTGATGGGGATGGTGTAGCGGGAGCTTTACTCTGTATCTAACCCTGTGCTGTACCTGTCCTGGGAGTGTTTGATGGGGACAGTGTAGACGGAGCTTTACTCTGTATCTAACCCCTTGCTGTACCTGTCCTGGGAGTGTTTGATGGGGACAGTGTAGAGGGAGCTTTACTCTGTATCTAACCCCTTGCTGTACCTGTCCTGGGAGTGTTTGATGGGGACAGTGTAGAGGGAGCTTTACCCTGTATCTAACTCCGTGCTGTACCTGTCAGGGAGTGTTTGATGGGGACAGTGTAGAGGGTCTTTTACTCTGTATCTAACCCCGTGCTGTACCTGTCCTGTGAGTGTTTGATGGGGTCAGTGTAGGGGGAGCTTTACTCTGTATCTAACCCCTTGCTGTCCTAGGACTGGGAGTGTTTGGTGGGGACAGTGTAGAGGGAGATCTACTCTGCATCGAAACTCGAGCTGTACCTGTCCTGGGAGTGTTTGATGGGGACAGTGTAGAGGGAGCTTTACTCTGTATCTAACCCCTTGCTGTACCTGTCCTGGGAATGTTTGATGGGGACAGTGTAGAGGGAGCTTTACTCTGTATCTAACCCCGTGCTGTACCTGTCCTGGGAGTGCTTGATAGGGTCAGTGTAGAGGGAGATTTACTCTCTATGTAATCCCATGCTGTACCTGTCCTGGGAGTGTTTGATGGGGAGAGTGGAGAGGGAGCTTTATTCTGTATCTAAATTCATGCTGTACCTGTCCTGGGAGTGTTTGATGGCATTGTGTAGAGGGAGCTTTACTCTGTATCTAACCCCGTGCTGTACCTGCCCTGGGAGTGTTCGATGGGGACGGTGTAGAGTGAGCATGACTCTGTATCTAATCCCGTACTGAACAAACCCTAGGAATGTTTGATGGGGACAGTGTAGAGGGAGATTTACTCAGTGTCTAACCTCGTGCTGTACCTTTCCTGGGTGTCTCTGATGGGGACAGCATAGTGGGAGCTTTACCCTGTATCTAACCCCGTGCTGTACCTGTCCTGGGAGGGTTTGATGGGGACAGTGTAGAGGGAGCATTACCCTGTATCTAACTCTGTGCTGTACCTTTCCTGGGAATGTTTCATGGTGACAGTGTAGAGAGATCTTTACTCAGCATCTAATAACGTACTGAACAAGCGCGAGGAGTATTTGAAGGGGCAATGTAGAGGGAGCTTTACACTGTATCTAATCCCGTACTCATCAATCCCTAGGAGTGTTTGATGGGGTCAGTGTAGTTTGAGCTTTACTCTGTATCTAACAACGTCCTGGACCTGTCCTTGGAGTGTTTGATGGGGATAGTGTAGCGGGAGCTTAACGCTATATCTAGCCATGTGCTGTACCTGTCCTGGGAGTGTTTGATGGGGACAGTGTAGGGGGAGCTTTACTCTGTATCTAACCCCGTGCTGTCCCTATCCTGGGAGTGTTTGATAGGGTCAGTGTAGAGGGAGATGTACTCTGTATCTAACCTCGTGCTGTACCTGTCTTGGGAGTATTTGATGGGGACGGTGTAGAGGGAGCTTTACTCTGTATCTAACCCCGTGGTGTACCTGTCCTGAGAGTGTTTGATGGGGACGGTGTAGAGGGAGATTTACTCTGTATCTAACCCCGTGCTGTACCTGTCCTGGGAGTATTTGATGGGGACGGTGTAGAAGGAGCTTTACTCTGTATCTAACCCCGTGCTGTACCTGTCCTGAGAGTGTTTGATGGTGACAGTGTAGAGGGAGCTTTACTCTGTATCTAATAACGTACTGAACAATGTTCTGTTGAAGGGTCATGAGGACTCGAAACGTCAACTCTTTTCTTCTCCGCCGATGCTGCCAGACCTGCTGAGTTTTTCCAGGTAATTCTGTTTTTGTTTTGGACTTCGAGCATCCGCACTTTTTTTGCTTTTAAGCGCTAGGAGTGTTTGATGGGGTCAATGTAGTGGGAGCTTTACTCTGTATCTAACCCCATGCTGAACCTTTCCTGGGAGTGTTTGATGGTGACAGTGTAGAGGGAGCTTTACTCTGTATCTAACCCCATGCTGTACCTGCCCTGGGAGTGTTTGATGGGGACAGTGTAGAGGGAGCTTTACTCTGTATCTAACCCCGTGCTGTACCTGTCCTGGGAGTGTTTGATGGGGACAGTGTAGAGGGAGCTTTACTCTGTATCTAACCCTGTGCAGTAACTGCCCTGGGAATGTTTGAAGGGGGTGCTGTAGAGGGAGCTTTACTCTGTAACTAATCCCGTACTGAACAAGCCCTAGGATTGTTTGATGTGGTCAGTGTAGAGGGAGCATTAGTCTGTACCTAACCCTGAACTGTATCTGTCCAGGGAGTGTTTGATGGGACGTTGCAGAGGGAGCTTTACTCTGTATCTAACCCCGTGCTGTACCTGCCCTGGGAGGGTTCGATGGGGACGGTGTAGAGTGAGCATGACTCTGTATCTAATCCCGTACTGAACAAACCCTAGGAATGTTTGATGGGGACAGTGTAGAGGGAGATTTACTCAGTGTCTAACCTCGTGCTGTACCTTTCCTGGGTGTCTCTGATGGGGACAGCATAGTGGGAGCTTTACCCTGTATCTAACCCCGTGCTGTACCTGTCCTGGGAGTGTTTGATGGGGACAGTGTAGAGGGAGCTTTACTCTGTATCTAACCCTGTGCAGTAACTGCCCTGGGAATGTTTGAAGGGGGTGCTGTAGAGGGAGCTTTACTCTGTAACTAATCCCGTACTGAACAAGCCCTAGGATTGTTTGATGTGGTCAGTGTAGAGGGAGCATTACTCTGTACCTAACCCTGAACTGTATCTGTCCAGGGAGTGTTTGATGGGACGTTGCAGAGGGAGCTTTACTCTGTATCTAACCCCGTGCTGTACCTGCCCTGGGAGTGTTCGATGGGGACGGTGTAGAGTGAGCATGACTCTGTATCTAATCCCGTACTGAACAAACCCTAGGAATGTTTGATGGGGACAGTGTAGAGGGAGATTTACTCAGTGTCTAACCTCGTGCTGTACCTTTCCTGGGTGTCTCTGATGGGGACAGCATAGTGGGAGCTTTACCCTGTATCTAACCCCGTGCTGTACCTGTCCTGGGAGTGTTTGATGGGGACAGTGTAGAGGGAGCTTTACTCTGTATCTAACCCTGTGCAGTAACTGCCCTGGGAATGTTTGAAGGGGGTGCTGTAGAGGGAGCTTTACTCTGTAACTAATCCCGTACTGAACAAGCCCTAGGATTGTTTGATGTGGTCAGTGTAGAGGGAGCATTACTCTGTACCTAACCCTGAACTGTATCTGTCCAGGGAGTGTTTGATGGGACGTTGCAGAGGGAGCTTTACTCTGTATCTAACCCCGTGCTGTACCTGCCCTGGGA
This sequence comes from Isurus oxyrinchus, assembly GCA_026770705.1. Taxonomy (NCBI): domain Eukaryota; kingdom Metazoa; phylum Chordata; class Chondrichthyes; order Lamniformes; family Lamnidae; genus Isurus; species Isurus oxyrinchus. The sequence continues at coordinate 512,906 of JANJGN010000373.1, forward strand.
GTGTTCGATGGGGACGGTGTAGAGTGAGCATGACTCTGTATCTAATCCCGTACTGAACAAACCCTAGGAATGTTTGATGGGGACAGTGTAGAGGGAGATTTACTCAGTGTCTAACCTCGTGCTGTACCTTTCCTGGGTGTCTCTGATGGGGACAGCATAGTGGGAGCTTTACCCTGTATCTAACCCCGTGCTGTACCTGTCCTGGGAGTGTTTGATGGGGACAGTGTAGAGGGAGCTTTACTCTGTATCTAACCCCGTGCTGTACCTGTCCTGGGAGTGTTTGATGGGGTCAGTGTAGAGGGAGCTTTGCTGTGTATCTAACACCGTGCTGCACTTGCCCTGAGAGTGTTTGATGGGGTCAGTGTAGAGGGAGCTTTACTGTGTATCTAACACCGTGCTGCACTTGCCCTGGGAGTGTTTGATGGGGACAGTGTTTGGTGGAGAGTAAAGCAGGTACAGCACGAGGTTAGATACAGAGTAAAGCTCCCTCTACACTGTCCCCATCAAACACTCCCAGGACAGGTACAGCACAAGGTTAGATACAGAGTAAAGCTCCCTCTGCACAGTCCCCAACAAACACTCCCAGGACAGGTACAGCACGGGGTTAGATACAGAGTAAAGCTCCCTCTACACCGTCCCCATCAAACACTCACAGGATAGGTACAGCACGGGGATAGATACAGAGTAAAGCTCCCACTACACTGTCCCCATCAAACACTCCCAGGACAGGTACAGCACAGGGTTAGATACAGAGTAAAGCTCCCTCTACACCGTCCCCATCAAACACTCCCAGGACAGGTACAGCACAGGGTTAGATACAGAGTAGAGCTCCCTCTACAGTGTCCCCATCAAACACTCCCAGGACAGGTACAGCACGGGGTTAGATACAGAGTAAACTCCCTCTACACTGTCCCCATCAAACACTCCCAGGACAGGTACAGCACAGGGTTAGATACAGAGTAGAGCTCCCTCTACAGTGTCCCCATCAAACACTCCCAGGACAGGTACAGCATGGGGTTAGATACAGAATAGAGCTGCCTCTACACTGTCACCATCAAACACTCCCAGGACAGCTACAGCACGGGGTTAGATACAGAGTAAAGCTCCCTCTACACTGTCCCAATCAAACACTCCCAGGACAGGTACAGCACGAGGTTAGATACAGAGTAAAGCTCCCTGTACACTGTCCCCATCAAACACTCCCAGGACAGGTACAGCACGGGGTGAGATACAGATCCCTCGACACTGTCCCCATCAAACACACCCAGGACAGGTACAGCATGGGGTTAGATGCAGAGTAAAGCTCCCTCTGCACTGTCCCCATCAAACACTCCCAGGACAGGTACAGCACAGGGTTAGATACAGAGTAGAGCTCCCTCTACACTGTCCCCATCAAACACTCCCAGGACAGGTACAGCACGGGGTTAGATACAGAATAGAGCTGCTTCTACACTGTCCCCATCAAACACTCCCAGGACAGGTACAGCACGGGGTTAGATACAGAATAGAGCTGCTTCTACACTGTCCCCATCAAACACTCCCAGGGCAGGTGCACCATGGGGTTAGATATAGAGTAAAGCTCCATCTACACTGCCTCCATGAAACACTCCCAGAATAGGCACAGCATGGGGTTAGATACAGAGTAAAGCTACCACTACACTGACCCCATCAAACACTCCCAGGGCAGGTACACCAAGGGGTCAGATACAGAGTAGAGCTACCACTACACTGACCACATCAAACACTCCCAGGACAGGTACAGCACGGGGTTAGAAACAGAGCAAAGGTCCCTCTAAACTGTCCCCATCAAACACTCCGAGGGCAGTTACAGCACGTGGTTAGATACAGAGTAAAGGTCCCTCTAGACTGTCCCCAACAAACATTCCCGGGGCAGGTACGCCACGGGGTAAGATACAGAATAAAGCTCCCTATACACAGTCCCCATCAAACACTCCCAGGGCATGTACACCATGGGGTTAGATACAGAGTACATCTCCCTCTACACTGTCCCCATCAAACACCCAGGACAGGTACAGCACGGGGTTAGATACAGAGTAAATCTCCACCTACACTGTCCCCATCTAACACTCCCAGGACAGGTACAGCACGGAGTTAAATACAGAGTAAAGCTCCCTCTACACTGTCCCCATCAAACACTCCCAAAGGCAGGTACACCATGGGTTAGATAAAGAGTAAAGCTCCCTCTACACTGTCCACATCAAGCACTCCCAGGACAGGTACAGCAGTGTTACATACAGAGCAAAGCTCCCTCTACACTGTCCCCATCAATCACTCCCAGGACAGGTAGATCACAGGTTAAGATACAGAGTAAAGCTCCCTCTACACTGCCCCCATCAAACACTCCCAGGACAGGTACAGCACGGAGTTAAATACAGAGTAAAGCTCGCTCTACACTGTCCCCACCAAACACTCCACGGACAGGTAGATCACAGGTTAAGATACAGAGTAAAGCTCCCTCTACACTGCCCCCATCAAACACTCCCAGGACAGGTACAGCACGGGGTTAGATACAGAGTAAAGCTCCCTCTACACTGTTCCCATCAAACACTCCCAGGACAGGTACAGCACGGGGTTAGATACAGAGTAAAGCTCCCTCTACACTGTCCCCATCAAACACTCCCAGGACAGGTACAGCACGGGGTTAGATACAGAGTAAAGCTCCCTCTACACTGTCCCCATCAAACACTCCCAGGACAAGTACATCACATGGTTTGATTCAGAGCAAAGCTCACTCCACACTGCCTCCATGAAACAATCCCAGGACAGGGACAGCACGGGGTTATATACAGAGTAAAGCTCCCTCTACACTGTCCCCATCAAACACTCCCAGCGCAGGTATACCATGGGGTTATATACAGAGTTAAGCCCCCTCGACACTGTCCCCATCAAACACTCCCAGGACAGGTACACCATGGGGTTAGATACAGAGTAAAGCTCCATCTACACTGTTCCCATCAAACACTCCCAGGACAGGTACAGCACGGGGTTAGATGCAGAGTAAAGCACCCCTCTACACTGTCCCAATCAAACACTCCCAGGATAGGTACAGCACCGGGTTAGATACAGAGTAGAGCTACCACTATAATGACCACATCAAACACTCCCAGGACTGGTACAGCACGGGGTTAGATACAGAGTAAAGCTCCCTCTACACTGTCCCCATCAAGCACTCCCAGGACAGGTACATCACGGGGTTAGATAGAGAGTAAAGCTACCGCTATACTGTCCCCGTCAAACACACCCAGGACAGGTACATCACATTATTTGATTCAGAGCAAAGCTCACTCAACACTGCTTCCATGAAACAATCCCAGGACAGGGACAGCATGGGGTTAGATACAGAGTAGAGCTCCCTCTACACTGTCGCCATCAAACACTCCCAGGACAGGTACAGCACGGAGTTAGATACAGAGTAAATCTCCCTCTACAGTGTTCCCATCAAACACTCCCAGGACAGGTACATCACGGCGTTAGATACATAGTAAAGCTCCCTGTACTTGGCCCCCATCAAACTGTCTCAGGACAGTTACAGCACAGTGTTTGATTCAGAGCATAGCTCACTCCACACTGCCTCCATGAAACAGCCCCAGAACAGGTACAGCATGGGTTTAGATATAGAGTAGAGCTCCCTCTACACTGTCCCCATCAAACACTCCCAGGACCGGTACATCACAGGGTTTGATTCAGAGCAAAGCTCCCTCCACACTGCCTCCACTTAACACTCTCAGAACAGGTGCAGCACGGTGTTAGATACAGAGTAAAACTCCCTCTACACCATCCCTGATAAGAACTCCCAGGACAGGTACAGTACGGGGTTAGATACAGAGTAAAGCTCCCTCTACACTGTCCCCATCAAACACTCCCAGGACAGGTACAGCATGGGGTTAGATACAGAGTAAAGCAACCTCTACACTGTCCCCATCAAACACTCCCAGGACAGGTACAGCACTGGGTTAGATACAGAGTAAAGCTCCCTCTACACGGTCCCCATCAAACACTCCCAAGATAGGTACAACACAGTGTTAGATACAGAATAAAACTCCCTCTACACAATTGCTAACAAAAACTACCAGGACAGGTACAGCACGGGGTTAGATACAGAGCATAGCTCCCTCTATACTGTCCCAATCAAACACTCCCAGGACTGGTACAGCACGAGGTTCGATACAGAGTAAAGTGACCACTGTACTGTCCCCGTCAAACACTCTCAGGACAGGTACAGCACAGGGTTTGATTCAGAGCAAAGCTCCCTCTACACAGCCTCCATGAACACTCCCAGGACAGGTACAGCATGGGGTTAGATAGAGAGTAAAGCTACCGCTATACTGTCCCCATCAAACACACCCAGGACAGGTACAGCACGGAGTAAGATACAGAGTAATGCTCCCTCTACACTATCCCCATCAAACACTCCCAGCGCAGGTACACCATGGGGTTAGATACAGAGTAATGCTCCCCCTACACTGTCCCCATCAAACCCATCCAGCACAGGGACATCACAGTGTTCGATTCAGAGTAAAGCTCACTCCACACTGCCTCCATTAAACACTCCCAGGACAGGTACAGCACGGGGTTAGATACAGAGTAGCGCTCCCTCTACACTGTCCCCATCAAACACTCCCAGGACAGGTACAACATGGGGTTAGATACAGAGTAATGCTCCCTCTACACTGTCCCCATCAAACGCTCCCAGGACAGGTACAGCACGGGGTTAGATACAGAGTAGAGCTCCCTCTAAACGGTCCCCATCAAACAATCCCAAGATTTTATCTAACACCGTGTTGCACCTGAGTAAAGCTCCCTCTACACAATCCCTAACAAAAAATCTCAGGACAGGTACAGCACGGGGTTAGATACAGAGTATAACTCCCTCTATACTGTCCCAATCAAACATTCCCAGCGCACATCCAGCACGGGGTTAGATACAGAGTAGAGCTCCCTCTAAACTGTCCCCATCACACATTCCCAGGACATGTACAGCACGGGGTTAGATACAGAGTAAAGCTCCCTCTACACTGTCCCAATCAAACACTCCCAGGACTGGTACATCACAGGGTTTGATTCAGATCAAAGCTCCCTCCACACTGCCTCCATGAAACACTCCCATGACAGGTACAGCACAGAGTTAGATACAGAGTAAAGCTCCCTCTACACCGTCCCAAACAAACACTCCCAGGACAGGTACAGCACGGGGTTAGATACAGAGTAGCGCTCCCTCCACACTGTCCCCATCAAACACTCCCAGGACAGGTACAACATGGGGTTAGATACAGAGTAAAGCTCCCTCTACACTGTCCCCATCAAACGCTCCCAGGACAGGTACAGCACGGGGTTAGATACAGAGTAGAGCTCCCTCTAAACGGTCCCCATCAAACAATCCCAAGATTTTATCTAACACCGTGTTGCACCTGAGTAAAGCTCCCTCTACACAATCCCTAACAAAAACTCTCAGGACAGGTACAGCACGGAGTTAGATACAGAGTATAACTCCCTCTATACTGTCCCAAACAAACATTCCCAGGACACAGACAGCACGGGGTTAGATACAGTGTAGAGCTCCCTCTACACTGTCCCAATCAAACACTCCCAGGACTGGTATATCACAGGGTTTGATTCAGATCAAAGCTCCCTCCACACTGCCTCCATGAAACACTCCCATGACAGGTACAGCACAGAGTTAGATACAGAGTAAAGCTCCCTCTACACCGTCCCAAACAAACACTCCCAGGACAGGTACAGCACGGGGTTAGATACTGAGTAGAGCTCCATCTACATGGCCCTCATCAAACACTCCAAGGACTGGTACAGCATGGGGTTAGATACAGAGTAAAGCACCCTCTACACTGTGCCCATCAAACATTCCCAGGACACATACAGCACGGGGTTAGATTCAGAGTAAAGCTCCCTCTGCACTGTCCCCATCACACATTCCCAGGACACATAAAGCACGGGGTTAGATACAAAGTAAAGCTCCCTCTAAACTGTCCCCATCACACATTCCCAGGACATGTACAGCACGAGGTTAGATACAGAGTAGAGCTCCCTCTAAACTGGCCCAATCAAACATTCCCAGGACACATAAAGCACGGGGTTAGCTACAGAGTAGAGCTCCCTCTACACGGTCCCCATCAAACACTCCAAGGACAGGTACAGCACGTGGTTAGATACAGAGTAAAGCTGCCTCTATACCGTCCCCATTAAACACTTCCACAACAAGTACATCACGGGGTTAGGGGTTAGATACAGATTAGCAACCCCTCTACAATGTCCCCATCAAACATTACGAGGACAGGTACAGCACGGGTGAACATACAGAGTAAAGCTCCCTCTACACCGTCCCCATCAAACACTCCCCCGACTGGTACAGCATGGGGTGACATACAGAGTAAAGCACCCTCTACACTGTCCCCATCAAACACTCCAAGGACAGGTGCAGCACAGTGTTAGATACAGAGTAAAGCTCCCCCTACAGTGTGCCTATCAAACACTCCCAGGACTGGTACAGCATGGGGTTAGATACAGAGTAAAGCTCCCCCTACACCGTCCCCATCAAACACTCCCAGGACTGGTACAGCATGGGGTGACATACAGAGTAAAGCACCCTCTACACTGTCCCAATCAAACACACCCAGGACAGGTACATCACAGTGTTTGATTCAGAGCAAAGCTCACTCCAAACTGCCTCCATGAAACACTCCCAGGACAGGTACAGCACCGGGTTAGATACAGAATAGAGCTACCTCTACACTGTCCCCATCAAGCACTCCCAGGACAGGTACATCACGGGGTTAGATACAGAGTAAAGCTACCGCTGTACTGTCCCCATCAAACACTCCCAGGACAGGTACAGCACAGGGTTTGATTCAGAGCAAAGCTCCCTCTACACTGCCGCAATGAACACTCCCAGGACAGGTACAGCATGGGGTTAGATAGAGAGTAAAGCTACCGCTATACTGTCCCCATCAAACACACCCAGGACAGGTACAGCACGGAGTAAGATACAGAGTAATGCTCCCTCGACACTATCCCCATCAAACACTCCCAGCGCAGGTACACCATGGGGTTAGATATAGAGTAAAGCTCCCTCTACACTGTCCCCATCAAACACTCCCAGGACAGGTACAGCACGGGGTTAGATACACAATAGAGCTCCCTCTACACTGTCCCCACCAAACACTCCCAGGACAGGTACAGCACAGTGTTCGATTCAGAGCATAGCTCACTCCACGCTGCCTCTATGAAACACCCCCAGAACAGGTACAGCATGGGATGAGATGCAGAGTAGAGCTCCCTCAACACTGTTCCCATCAAACACTCCCAGGACAGGTACAGCACGGGGTAAGATACAGAGTAAAGCTCTCTCTACACTGTTCCCATCAAACATTACGAGGACAGGTACAGCACGGGTGAAGATACAGACTAAAGCTCCCTGTACACTGTCCCCATCAAACACTCCCAGGACTGGTAGAGCATGGGGTTAGATACAGAGTAAAGCAACCTCTACACTGTACCCATCAAACACTCCCAGGACAGGTACAGCACGGGGTTAGATACAGAGTAAAGCTCACTCTACACAGTCCCCATCAAACGCTCCCAGGACAGGTACAGCACAGTGTTTGATTCAGAGCAAAGCTCCCTGTACTCGATCCCCATCAAACACACCCAGGACAGGTACAGCACGGGGTTAGATACAGAGTAAAGCTCACTCTACATTGTCCCCATCAAACACTCCCAGGGCAGGTATACCATGGGGTAGATACAGAGAAAAGTTCCCTCTACACTGTTCCCATCAAACACGCCGAGGACAGGTACAGCACGGGGTTAGATACAGAGTAAAGCTCCCTCTACACTGTCCCAATCAAACACTCCCAGGACTGGTACATCACAGGGTTTGATTCAGAGCAAAGCTCCCTCGACACCGTACCCATCAAACACTCCCACGACAGGTACAGCATGGGGTTACATACAGAGTAAAGCTACCACTATAATGACCACATCAAACACTCACAGGACAGGTACAGCACGGGGTTAGATACAGAGTAAAGCTCCCTCTGCACTATCTCCATCAAACACTCCCAGGACAGGTACAGCACGGGGTTAGATACAGAGTAACGCTCCCTCTACTCTGTCCCCATCAAACAATCCCAGGACAGGTACAGCATGGAGTAAGATACAGAGTAAAGCTCCCTCTGCACTATCTCCATCAAACACTCCCAGCGCAGGTACACCATGGGGTTAGATACAGAGTAAAGCTCCCTCTGCACTGTCCCATCACACATTCCCAGGACAGGTACAGCATGGGGTTAGATACAGAGTAAAGCTACCTCTACACTGTCCCAATCAAACACTCCCAGGACTGGTACATCGCAGGGTTTGATTCAGAGCAAAGCTCCCTCCACACTGCCTCCATCAAACACTCCCAGGACAGGTACAGCACGGGGTTAGATACAGAGTAGAGCTCCCTCTACACTGTTCAAATCAAACACTCCCAAGACAGGTATAGCACGGGGTTAGATACAGAGTAAAGCTCCCTCGACACTGTCCCCATCAAACACTCCCAGGACAGGTACAGCACAGAGTTAGATACAGAGTAAAGTTCCCTCTACACTGTCCCAATCAAACAATCCCAGCACAGGTACATCACGAGGTTAGATACAGAGTAAAGCTCCCTTTCCTTGATCCCCATCAAAAACTCCCAGGACCGGTACATCACAGGTTTTGATTCAGATCAAAGCTTCCTGCACACTGCCTGCATGAACCACTCCCATTACAGGTACAGCACGGAGTTAGATACAGAGTAAAGATCCGTCAACACCACCCCCATCAAACACTCCCAGGCAGGTACACCATGGGGTTAGATACAGAGTAAAACCCCCTCTACACTGTCCCATCAAACAATCCCAGGACAGGTACAGCGCAGGGTTAGATACAGAGTAAAGCTCCCACCACACTGTCCCCATCAAACACTACCAGGGCAGGTACACTGTGGGGTAAGATACAGAGGAAAGCTCCCTATACTCTGTCCCCATCAAACACTCCCAGGACAGGTACACCATGGGGTTAGATACAGAGTAAAGCTCCCTCTACACTGTCCCCATAAAACACTCCCAGGACAGGTACAGCACGGGGTTAGATACAGAGTAAAGCTCCCTCTACACTGTCCCCATAAAACACTCCCAGGACAGGTACAGCACGGGGTTAGATACAGAGTAAAGCTCCCTCTACACTGTCCCCATAAAACACTCCAAGGACAGGTACAGCACGGGGTTAGATACAGAGTAAAGCTCCCTCTACACTGTCCCCATCAAACACTCCCAAGATAGGTACAACACAGTGTTAGATACAGAATAAAACTCCCTCTACACAATTGCTAACAAAAACTACCAGGACAGGTACAGCACGGGGTAAGATACAGAGCATAGCTCCCTCTACACTGTCCCCATTAAACGCTCCCAGGATAGGTACAGCACGGGGTTAGATACAGAGTAAAGCTCCCTCTACACGGTCCCCATCAAACACTCCCAGGACAGGTACAGCAAGGGGTTAGATACAGAGTAAAGCTCCCTCTACACTGTCCCCATCAAACGCTCCCAGGACAGGTACAGCACGGGGTTAGATACAGAGTAGAGCTCCCTCTACACGGTCGCCATCAAACAATCCCAAGATTTTATCTAACACCGTGTTGCACCTGAGTAAAGCTCCCTCTAAACAATCCCTAACAAAAACTCTCAGGACAGGTACAGCACGGGGTTAGAGACAGAGTATAACTCCCTCTGTACTGTCCCCATTAAACACTCCCAGGAAAGGTACAGCACGGGGTTAGATACAGAGTAGAGCTCCATCTAAACTGTCCCAATCAAACATTCCCAGGACACATACAGCACGGGGTTAGATACAGAGTAAAGCTCACTCTACACTGTCGCAACGAAACACTCCCAGGACTGGTACATCACATGGTTTGATTCAGAGCAAAGCTCCCTCCACATTGCCACCATGAAACACTCCCAGGACAGGTACAGCTCGGGGTTAGATACAGAGTAAAGCTCCCTCTACACTGTCCCCATCAAACACTCCCAGGACAGGTACAGCACGGGGTTAGATACAGAGTAAAGCTCCCTCTACCCTGTCCCCATCAAACACTCCCAGGACAAGTACAGCACGGGGTTAGATACAGAATAAAGCTCCCTCTACACTGTCCCCATCAAACATTCCCAGGACAGGTACAGCACGGGGTTAGATACAGAGTAAAGCTCCCCCTACACTGTCCCCATCAAACCCTTTCTGCACAGGGACATCACAGTGTTTGATTCAGTGTAAAGCTCACTCCACACTGCCTCCATGAAACACTCCCAGGACAGGTACAGCACGGGGTTAGATACAGAGTAAAGCTCCCTCTACACTGTCCCCATCAAACACTCCCAGGACAGGTACAGCACGGGGTTAGATACAGAGTAAAGCTCCCTCTAAACTGGCCCAATCAAACACTCCCAGGACTGGTACATCACAAGGTTTTATTCAGATCAAAGCTCCCTCCACACTGCCTCCATGTAACACTCCCAGGACAGGTGCAGCACGGGGTTAGATACAGAGTAGATCTCCCTCTACACGGTCCCCATCAAACACTCCCAGGACAGGTACATCACGGGGTTAGATACAGAGTAAAGGTAATACTACACTGACCACATCAAACACTCCCAGGACAGGTACAGCACGGGGTAAGAAAGAGAGTAAAGCTCCCTCTACACTGTCCCCATTAAACACTCCCAGGACAGGTTCATCACAGGGTTAGATACAGAGTAAAGCTCCCTCTACACTGTCCCCATCAAACAGTCGCAGCGCAGGCACACCATGAGGTTAGATACAGAGTAAAGCTCCCACTACACTGTCCCCATCAAACACTCCCAGGACAGATACACCATGGGGTTAGATACAGAGTAAAGCTCCCTCTACACGGTCCCCATCAAACACTCCCAGGACAGGTACAGCACGGGGTTAGAAAGAGAGTAAACCTCCCGCTACTCTGTCCCCATCAAACACTCCATGGACAGGTACAGCACGGGGTTAGATACAGAGTAAAGCTCCCTCTACACCGTCCCCATCAAACACTCCCAGGACAGGTACAGCACGGGGTAAGATACAGAGTAAATCTCCCTCGACACTGTCCGCATCAAACACTCCCAGGACAGGTACAGCACGGGGTTAGATACAGAGTAGAGCTCCCTCTACACTGTCCGCATCAAACACTCCCAGGACAAGTACATCACACGGTTTGATTCAGAGCAAAGCTCACTCCACACTGCCTCCATGAAACAATCCCAGGACAGGGACAGCACGGGGTTAGATACAGAGTAAAGCTCCCTCTACACTATCCCCATCAAACACTCCCAGCGCAGGTACACCATAGGGTTATATACAGAGTTAAGCTCCCTCTACACTGTCCCCATCAAACACTCCCAGGACAGGTACACCATGGGGTTAGATACAGAGTAAAGCTCCATCTACACTGTTCCCATCAAACACTACCAGGACAGGTACAGCATGGGGTTTGATTCAGAGCAAAGGTCCCTCCACACTGCCTCCATGAACACTCCCAGGACAGGTAGATCACAGGGTAAGATACAGAGTAAAGCTCCCTCTACACTGTCCCAATCAAACACTCCCAGGACAGGTACATCACAGCGTTAGATACATAGTAAAGCTCCCTGTAATTGGTCCCCATCAAACTGTCTCAGGACAGTTACAGCAAAGTGTTTGATTCAGAGCATAGCTCACTCCACACTGCCTCCATGAAACAGCCCCAGAACAGGTACAGCATGGGTTTAGATATAGAGTAGAGCTCCCTCTACACTGTCCCCATCAAACACTCCCAGGACAGGTACAGCACGAGCTAAGATACAGAGTAAAGCTCACTCTACACAGTCCCCATCAAACGCTCCCAGGACAGGTACAGCACTGTGTTTGATTCAGAGCAAAGCTCCCTGTACTCGATCCCCATCAAACACACCCAGGACAGGAACAGCACGGGGATAGATACAGAGTAAAGCTCACTCTACATTGTCCCCATCAAACACTCCCAGGGCAGGTACAGCACGGGGTTAGATACAGAGAAAAGCTCCCTCTACACTGTCCCCATCAAACACTCCCAGGACAGGTACATCACAGGGTTTGATTCAGAGCAAAGCTCCCTCGACACCGTCCCCATCAAACACTCCCACGACAGGTGCAGCACGGGGTTACATACAGAGTAAAGCTCCCTCTACTCTGTCCCCATCAAACACTCCCAGGACAGGTACAGCATGGAGTAAGATACAGAGTAAAGCTCCCTCTGCACTATCTCCATCAAACACTCCCAGCGCAGGTACACCATGGGGTTAGATACAGAGTAAAGCTCCCTCTGCACTGTCCCATCACACATTCCCAGGACAGGTACAGCATGGGGTTAGATACAGAGTAGAGCTCCCTCAACACTGTTCCCATCAAACACTCCCAGGACAGGTACTGCACGGGGTTAGATACAGAGTAGAGCTCCCTTTACACTGTCCCAATCAAACACTCCCAGGACTGGTACATCACAGGGTTTGATTCAGAGTAAAGCTCCCTCTACACTGCCTCCATGAACACTCCCAGGACAGGTACAGCACGGGGTTAGATACAGAGTAGAGCTCCCTCTACACGGTCCCCATCAAACACTCCCAAGATTGTATCTAACACCGTGTTGTACCTGAGTAAAGCTCCCTCTACACAATCCCTAACAAAAACTCTCAGGACAGGTACAGCACGGGGTTAGATACAGAGTATAGCTCCCTCAGTACTGTCCCCACCAAGCACTCCCAGGACAGGTATATCATGTCGTTAGATACAGAGTAAACCTCCCTATACACCATCCCTAACAAAAACTCCCAGGACAGGCACAGCACGGGTTTAGATACAGAGTAGAGCTCCCTCTAAACTGGCCCAATCAAACACTCCCAGGACACATACATCACAGGGTTTGATTCAGAGAAAAGCTCCCTCTACACTGCCTCCATGAACACTCCCAGGACACGTACAGCACGGGGTTAGATACAGAGTAGAGCTCCCTCTACACTGTCCCCATCAAACACTCCCAGGACACGTACAGCACGGGGTTAGATACAGAGTATCGCTCCCTCTAAACTGTCCCCATCACACATTCCCAGGACAGGTACAGCACGAGGTTAGATACAGAGTAAAGCTCCCTCTAAACTGGCCCAATCAAACACTCCCAGGACTGGTACATCACAAGGTTTTATTCAGATCAAAGCTCCCTCCACACTGCCTCCATGTAACACTCCCAGGACAGGTGCAGCACGGGGTTAGATACAGAGTAGATCTCCGTCTACACGGTCCCCATCAAACACTCCCAGGACAGGTACATCACGGGGTTAGATACAGAGTAAAGGTAATACTACACTGACCACATCAAACACTCCCAGGACAGGTACAGCACGGGGTAAGAAAGAGAGTAAAGCTCCCTCTACACTGTCCCCATTAAACACTCCCAGGACAGGTTCATCACAGGGTTAGATACAGAGTAAAGCTCCCTCTACACTGTCCCCATCAAACAGTCGCAGCGCAGGCACACCATGAGGTTAGATACAGAGTAAAGCTCCCACTACACTGTCCCCATCAAACACTCCCAGGACAGATACACCATGGGGTTAGATACAGAGTAGTGATCCCTCTACACTGTTCCCATCAAACACTCCCAGAACAGGTACAGCACGGGGTTAGATACAGAGTAAAGCTCCCTCTACACTGTCCCCATCAAACACTCCCAGGACAGTTACAGCACGGGATTAGATACAGAGTAAAGCTCCCTCTCCACTGTTCAAATCAAACACTCCCAAGACAGGTATAGCACGGGGTTAGATACAGAGTAAAGCTCCCTCGACACTGTCCCCATCAAACACTCCCAGGACAGGTACAGCACGGAGTAAGATACAGAGTAAATCTCCCTCGACACTGTCCGCATCAAACACTCCCAGGACAGGTACAGCACGGGGTTAGATACAGAGTAGAGCTCCCTCTACACTGTCCGCATCAAACACTCCCAGGACAAGTACATCACACGGTTTGATTCAGAGCAAAGCTCACTCCACACTGCCTCCATGAAACAATCCCAGGACAGGGACAGCACGGGGTTAGATACAGAGTAAAGCTCCCTCTACACCGTCCCCATCAAACACTCCCAGCGCAGGTACACCATAGGGTTATATACAGAGTTAAGCTCCCTCTACACTGTGCCCATCAAACACTCCCAGGACAGGTACACCATGGGGTTAGATACAGAGTAAAGCTCCATCTACACTGTTCCCATCAAACACTACCAGGACAGGTACAGCACGGGGTTAGATACAGAGTAAAGCACCCCTCTACACTGTCCCAATCAAACACTCCCAGGACTGGTACATCACAGGGTTTGATTCAGAGCAAAGGTCCCTCCACACTGCCTCCATGAACACTCCCAGGACAGGTAGATCACAGGGTAAGATACAGAGTAAAGCTCCCTCTACACTGTCCCAATCAAACACTCCCAGGACAGGTACATCACAGCGTTAGATACATAGTAAAGCTCCATGTACTTGGTCCCCATCAAACTGTCTCAGGACAGTTACAGCAAAGTGTTTGATTCAGAGCATAGCTCACTCCACACTGCCTCCATGAAACAGCCCCAGAACAGGTACAGCATGGGTTTAGATATAGAGTAGAGCTCCCTCTACACTGTCCCCATCAAACACTCCCAGGACAGGTACAGCACGGTGTTAGATACAGAGTAAAGCTCCCTCTACACTGTCCCCATCAAACACTCCCAGGACAGGTACAGCACGAGGTAAGATACAGAGTAAAGCTCACTGTACACAGTCCCCATCAAACGCTCCCAGGACAGGTACAGCACAGTGTTTGATTCAGAGCAAAGCTCCCTGTACTCGATCCCCATCAAACACTCCCAGGGTAGGTACAGCACGGGGTTAGATACAGAGAAAAGCTCCCTCGACACTGTCCCCATCAAACACTCCCAGGACAGGTACAGCACGGGGTTAGATACAGAGTAAAGCTCCCTCTACACTGTCCCAATCAAGCACTCCCAGGACTGGTACATCACAGGGTTTGATTCAGAGCAAAGCTCCCTCGACACCGTCCCCATCAAACACTCCCACGACAGGTACAGCACGGGGTTACATACAGAGTAAAGCTACCACTATAATGACCACATCAAACACTCACAGGACAGGTACAGCACGGGGTTAGATACAGAGTAACGCTCCCTCTACTCTGTCCCCATCAAACACTCCCAGGACAGGTACAGCATGGAGTAAGATACAGAGTAAAGCTCCCTCTGCACTATCTCCATCAAACACTCCCAGCGCAGGTACACCATGGAGTTAGATACAGAGTAAAGCTCCCTCTGCACTGTCCCATCACACATTCCCAGGACAGGTACAGCATGGGGTTAGATACAGAGTAAAGCTACCTCTACACTGTCCCAATCAAACACTCCCAGGCCTGGTACATCGCAGGGTTTGATTCAGAGCAAAGCTCCCTCCACACTGCCTCCATCAAACACTCCCAGGACAGGTACAGCACGGGGTTAGATACAGAGTAGAGCTCCCTCAACACTGTTCCCATCAAACATTCCCTGGACAGGTACTGCACGGGGTTAGATACAGAGTAGAGCTCCCTTTACACTGTCCCAATCAAACACTCCCAGGACTGGTACATCACAGGGTTTGATTCAGAGTAAAGCTCCCTCTACACTGCCTCCATGAACACTCCCAGGACAGGTACAGCACGGGGTTAGATACAGAGTAGAGCTCCCTCTACACGGTCCCCATCAAACAATTCCTAGATTGTATCTAACACCGTGTTGTACCTGAGTAAAGCTCCCTCTACACAATCCCTAACAAAAACTCTCAGGACAGGTACAGCACGGGGTTAGATACAGAGTATAGCTCCCTCAGTACTGTCCCCACCAAGCACTCCCAGGACAGGTACATCATGTCGTTAGATACAGAGTAAACCTCCCTATACACCATCCCTAACAAAAACTCCCAGGACAGGCACAGCACGGGTTTAGATACAGAGTAGAGCTCCCTCTAAACTGGCCCAATCAAACATTCCCAGGACACGTACATCACAGGGTTTGATTCAGAGAAAAGCTCCCTCTACACTGCCTCCATGAACACTCCCAGGACACGTACAGCACGGGGTTAGATACAGAGTAGAGCTCCCTCTACACTGTCCCCATCAAACACTCCCAGGACACGTACAGCACGGGGTTAGATACAGAGTATCGCTCCCTCTAAACTGTCCCCATCACACATTCCCAGGACAGGTACAGCACGAGGTTAGATACAGAGTAAAGCTCCCTCTAAACTGGCCCTATCAAACACTCCCAGGACTGGTACATCACAAGGTTTTATTCAGCTCAAAGCTCCCTCCACACTGCCTCCATGTAACACTCCCAGGACAGGTGCAGCACGGGGTTAGATACAGAGTAGATCTCCGTCTACACGGTCCCCATCAAACACTCCCAGGACAGGTACATCACGGGGTTAGATACAGAGTAAAGGTAATACTACACTGACCACATCAAACACTCCCAGGACAGGTACAGCACGGGGTAAGAAAGAGAGTAAAGCTCCCTCTACACTGTCCCCATTAAACACTCCCAGGACAGGTTCATCACAGGGTTAGATACAGAGTAAAGCTCCCTCTACACTGTCCCCATCAAACACTCCCAGGACAGATACACCATGGGGTTAGATACAGAGTAGTGCTCCCTCTACAGTGTTCCCATCAAACACTCCCAGGACAGGTACAGCACGGGGTTAGATACAGAGTAAAGCTCCCTCTACACTGTCCCCATCAAACACTCCCAGGACAGTTACAGCACGGGATTAGATACAGAGTAAAGCTCCCTCTCCACTGTTCAAATCAAACACTCCCAAGACAGGTATAGCACGGGGTTAGATACAGAGTAAAGCTCCCTCTACACTGTTCAAATCAAACACTCCCAGGACAGCTACAGCACGGGGTTAGATACAGAGTAAAGCTCCCTCGACACTGTCCCCATCAAACACTCCCAGGACTGGTACAGCACGGGGTTAGATACAGAGTAAAGCTCCCTCTACACTGTCCCCATCAAGCACTCCCAGGACTGGTACATCACGGGGTTAGATAGAGAGTAAAGCTCCCTCTATACTGTCCCCATCAAACACTCCAAGGACAGGTACAGTACAGAATTAGGTACAGAGTAAAGAACCCCCTACAGTGTCCCCATCAAACACTCCCAGGACAGGTACAGCACAGAGTTAGATACAGAGTAAAGTTCCCTCTACACTGTCCCCATCAAACAATCCCAGGACAGGTACATCACGAGGTTAGATACAGAGTAAAGCTCCCTTTCCTTGATCCCCATCAAAAACTCCCAGGACCGGTACATCACTGGTTTTGATTCAGATCAAAGCTCCCTGCACACTGCCTGCATGAACCACTCCCATTACAGGTACAGCACGGAGTTAGATACAGAGTAAAGATCCGTCAACACCATCCCCATCAAACACTCCCAGGCAGGTACACCATGGGGTTAGATACAGAGTAAAACCCCCTCTACACTGTCCCATCAAACAATCCCAGGACAGGTACAGCGCAGGGTTAGATACAGAGTAAAGCTCCCACCACACTGTCCCCATAAAACACTCCCAGGACAGGTACACCATGGGGTTAGATACAGAGTAAAGCTCCCTCTGCACTGTCCCCATCAAACACTCCCAGGGCAGGTACACAATGGGGTTAGATACAGAGTAAACCTCCATATACTCTGTCCCCATCAATCACTACCAGGACAGGTACACCATGGGGTAAGATACAGATCAAAGCTCCCTCTACACGGTCCCCGTCAAATATTCATAGGGCAGGTACAGCACGGGGTTAGATACAGAGTAAAGCTCCCGATACTCTGTCCCTATGAAACACACCCAGGACAGGTACATCACAGGGTTTGATTCAGATCAAAGCTCCCTCCACACTGCCTCCATGAAACACTCCCAGGACATGTACAGCACGGTCTTTGATACAGAGTAAAGCTCCCTCTGCACTGTCCCCATCAAACACTCTCAGGACTGCTACATCACAGGGTTTGATTCAGAGCAAAGCTCCCTCCACACTGCCTCCATGAAACACTCCAAGGGCTGGTACAGCACAGAGTTAGATACAGAATAAAGTTCCCCCTACATTGTCCCCATCAAACACTCCCAGGACAGGTACAGCACAGAGTTAGATACAGAGCAAAGTTCCCTCTACACTGTCCCAATCAAACAATACCAAGACAGGGACATCACGAGGTTAGAAAGAGTAAAGCTCCCAATAGTCGATCCCCATCAAACACTCCCAGGACCGGTACATCACTGGGTTTGATTCAGAGCAAAGCTCACTCCACATTGCCTCCATGGAACACTCCCAGGACAGGTGCAACACGGGGTTAGATACAGAGTAGAGCTCCCTCTACACGGTCCCCATCAAACACTCCCAAGATAGGTACAACACAGTGTTAGATACAGAATAAAACTCCCTCTACACAATTGCTAACAAAAACTACCAGGACAGGTACAGCACGGGGTTAGATACAGAGCATAGCTCCCTCTATACTGTCCCCATCAAACACTCCCAGGACAAGTACAGCAAGGGGTTAGATACAGAGTAAAGCTCCCTCCACACTGTCCCCATTAAACGCTCCCAGGATAGGTACAGCACGGGGTTAGATACAGAGTAAAGCTCCCTCTACACGGTCCCCATCAAACACTCCCAGGACAGGTACAGCAAGGGGTTAGATACAGAGTAAAGCTCCCTCTACACTGTCCTCATCAAACATTCCCAGGACAGGTAAAGCACGGGCTTAGATACAGAGTAGAGCTCCCTCTACACGGTCGCCATCTAACGCTCCCAGGACAGGTACAGCACGGGGTTAGATACAGAGTAGAGCTCCCTCTACACGGTCGCCATCAAACAATCCCAAGATTTTATCTAACACCGTGTTGCATCTGAGTAAAGCTCCCTCTACACAATCCCTAACAAAAACTCTCAGGACAGGTACAGCACGGGGTTAGAGACAGAGTATAACTCCCTCTATACTGTCCCCATTAAACACTCCCAGGACAGGTACAGCACGGGGTTAGATACAGAGTAGAGCTCCATCTAAACTGTCCCAATCAAACATTCCCAGGACACATACAGCACGGGGTTAGATACAGAGTAAAGCTCACTCTACACTGTCCCAACGAAACACTCCCAGGACTGGTACATCACAGGGTTAGATACAGAGTAAAGCTCCCTCCACATTGCCACCATGAAACACTCCCAGGACAGGTACAGCACGGGGTTAGATACAGAATAAAGCTCCCTCTACACTGTCCCCATCAAACATTCCCAGGACATGTACAGCACGGGGTTAGATGCAGAGTAAAGCTCCCCCTACACTGTACCCCTCAAACCCTTCCAGCACAGGGACATCACAGTGTTTGATTCAGTGTAAAGCTCACTCCACACTGCCTCCATGAAACACTCCCAGGACAGGTACAGCACGGGGTTAGATACAGAGTAGCGCTCCCTCTACACTGTCCCCATCAAACACTCCCAGGACAGGTACAACATGGGGTTAGGTACAGAGTAAAGCTCCCTCTACACTGCCTCCATGAAACACTCCCATGACAGGTACAGCACAGAGTTAGATACAGAGTAAAGCTCCCTCTACACCGTCCCAAACAAACACTCCCAGGACAGGTACAGCACTGCGTTAGATACTGAGTAGAGCTCCATCTACATGGCCCCCATCAAAGACTCCAAGGACAGGTAGGGCACGGGGTTAGATACAGAGTAGAGCTCCCTCTAAACTGTCCCAATCAAACATTCCCAGGACACATACAGCACGGGGTTAGATACAGTGTAGAGCTCCCTCTAAACTGTCCCTATCACACATTCCCAGGACATGTACAGCACGAGGTTAGATACAGAGTAGAGCTCCCTCTACACGGTCCCCATCAAACACTCCCAGGACACATACAGCACGGGGTTAGATACAGAGTAAAGCTCCCTCTACACTGTCCCCATCAAACACTCCAAGGACAGGTACAGCACGGGGTTAGATTCAGAGTAAAGTTCCTGCTACACTGTCCCAATCAAACACTCCCAGGACAGCTACATCACGAGTTCAGATACAGAGTAAAGCTCCCTACACTCGATCCCCATCAAACACTCTCAGGACAGGAACATCACAGTGTTTGATTCAGAGCAAAGCTCACTCCACATGGCCTCCATGAAACACTCCCAGGACAGGTACAGCACAGGTTTAGATACAGAATAGAGCTCCCTCTACAATGTACCCATCAAACATTCCCAGGACAGGTACAGCACGGGGTTAGATACAGAGTAAAGCTCCCTCTACACTGTCCCCATCAAACACTCCCAGGACAGGTACAGCACGGGGTTAGATACAGAGTAAAGCTCCCTCTACACTTTCCCCATCAAACACTCCCAGGACAGGTACAGCACGGGGTTAGACACAGAGTAAAGCTCCCTCTACACTGTCCCCATCAAACACTCCCAGGGCAGGTACATCACAGTGTTTGTTTCAGAGCAAAGCTCACTCCAAACTGCCTCCATGAAACACTCCCAGGACAGGTGCAGCACGGGCTAGATACAGAATAGAGCTCTCTCTGCACTGTCCCCATCAAGCACTCCCAGGACAGGTACATCACGGCGTTAGATACAGAGTAAACCTCCTTCTACACCATCCCTAACAAAAACTCCCAGGACAGGCACAGCACGGGGTTAGATACAGAGTAGAGCTCCCTCTAAACTGGCCCAATCAAACATTCCCAGGACAGGTACAGCACGGGGTTCGATTCAGAGTAAAGTTCCTGCTACACTGTCCCAATCAAACACTCCCAGGACAGCTATATCACGAGTTCAGATACAGAGTAAAGCTCCCTACACTGGATCCCCATCAAACACTCTCAGGACAGGAACATCACAGTGTTTGATTCAGAGCTAAGCTCACTCCACATGGCCTCCATGAAACACTCCCAGGACAGGTACAGCACAGGTTTAGATACAGAATAGAGCTCCCTCTATACTGTACCCATGAAACACTCCCAGGACAGGAACATCACGGGGGAAGAAAGAGATTACAGCTCTCTCTACACTGGACCCATTAAACACTCCCAGGACAGATACAGCACGGGGTTAGAAAGAGAGTAAACCTCCCGCTACTCTGTCCCCATCAAACACTCCATGGACAGGTACAGCACGGGGTTAGATACAGAGTAAAGCTCCCTCTACACCGTCCCCATCAAACACTCCCAGGACAGGTACAGCACGGGGTTAGATACAGAGAAAAGCTCCCTCTACACCGTCCCCAACAAACACTCCCAGGACAGGTACAACACAGGGTTAGATACAGAGTAAAGCTCCCTCTACACTGTCTCCATCAAACACTCCCAGGACAGGTACAGCACGGGGTAAGAAAGA
Organism: Isurus oxyrinchus; assembly: GCA_026770705.1. Taxonomy (NCBI): domain Eukaryota; kingdom Metazoa; phylum Chordata; class Chondrichthyes; order Lamniformes; family Lamnidae; genus Isurus; species Isurus oxyrinchus. Next base: position 534,473 of record JANJGN010000373.1, read on the forward strand.
GAGTAAAGATCCCTCTATACTGTCCCCATTAAACACTCCCAGGAGTGGCACAGCACGGGGTGAGAAAGAGAGTAAACGTCCCTCGACTCTGTCCCCATCAAACACTCCATGGACAGGGAGATGACAGGGAAAGATACAGAATAAAGCTCCCGCTACTCTTCCAATCAAACACTCCCAGGACTGGTACATCATAGGGTTTGATTCAGAGCAAAGCTCCCCCCACACTGCCTCCATAAAACACTCCCAGGAAAGGTACAACACAGGGTTAGATACAGAGTAAAGCTACCTCTATAATGACCACATCAAACACTCCCAGGACAGGTACTGCACGGGGTTAGATACAGAGTAAAGCTCCCTCTACACTGTCCCCATCAAGCACTCCCAGGACAGGTACAGCACGGGGTTAGACAGGGAGTAAAGCTCCCGCTATACTGTCCCCATCAAACACACCCAGGACAGGTACATCACATTGTTTGATTCAGAGCAAAGCTCACTCCACACTGACTCCATGAAACAATCCCAGGACAGGGACAGCACGGGGTTAGATACAGAGTAAAGCTCCCCCTATACTGTTCCCATCAAACATTCCCAGGATAGATACATCACATTGTTTGATTCAGATCGAAGCTCACTCCACACTGCCTCCATGAAACACTCACAGGACAGGTACAGCACGGAGTTAGATAGAGAGTAAAGCTCCCTCTACGATATCCCCATCAAACACTCCCAGCGCAGGTACAGCACGGGGTTAGATACAGAGTAAAGCTGCCTCTACACTGCCCCCATCAAACACTCCCAAGGCAGGTACAGCACGGGGTTAGATAAAGAGTAAAGCTCCCTCGACACCGTCCCCAACAAACACTCCCAGGGCAGGTACAGCACGGGGTTAGATACAGAGTAAAGCTCCATCTACATTGTCCCCCTCAAACATTCCCAGGACAGGTACAGCACGGGGTTAGATACACATTAGATCTCCCTCTACACTGACCCATCAAACACGCCTAGGACAGGTACACCATGGGGTTAGATACAGAGTAAAGCTCCCACTACAATGACCCCATCAAACACTCCCAGGACAGGTACATCACGTGATTAGATACAGAATAAAGCTCCCTCTACACTGTCGCCATCAAACACTCCCAGGACAGGTACATCACAGGGTATGATTCAGAGCTAAGCTCCCTCCACACTGCCTCCATGAAACATTCACAGGACAGGTACAGCACGGGGTTAGATACAGATTAGCGCCCCCTCCACAATGTACCCATCAAACATTACGAGGACAGGTACAGCACGGGTGAAGATACAGAGCAGAGCTCCCTCTACACTGTCCCCATCAAACACTCCCAGGTCAGGTACGGCACGGGGTTAGATACAGAGTAAAGCTCCCCCAATACTGTCCCCATCAAACACTCCCAGGGCAGGTACAGCACGGGTTTAGATACAGAGTAAAGCTCCCTCTACACTGTCCCCATCAAACACTCCCAGGACAGGAACATCACAGTGATTGAATCAGAGCAAAGCTCACTCCACACGGCCTCCATGAAACACTCCCAGGACAGGTACAGCACGGGGTTAGATACAGAGTAAAGCTCCCTCTGCACTGTCCCCATCAAACATTCCCAGGACAGGTACAGCATGGGGTTAGACACACAGTAGAGCTCCTTCTACACTGTCCCCATCAACCACGCCTAGGACAGGTACACCATGGGGTTAGATACAGAGTAAAGCTCCCTAAACTCTGTCCCCATCAAACACTCCCCGGACAGGTACATCACGGGATTAGATACAGAATAAAGCTCCCTCTACAATGTCCCCATCAAACATCACGAGGACAGGTACAGCACGGGTGAAGATACAGAGTAAAGCTCCCTCTACTGCGTCCCCATCAAACACTCCCAGGACTGGTACAGCACGGGGTTAGATACAGAGTAAAGCTACCACTATACTGTCCACATCAAACACTCCCAGTGCAGGTAGACCATGGGGTGAGATACAGAGTAAAGCTCCCTCTAAACTGTCCCCATCAAACACTCCCAGGGCAGGTACACCATGGGGTTAGATACAGAGTAAAGTTCCCTCTACACTGTCCCCATCACACATTCCCAGGGCTGGTAAATCATAGGGTTTGATTCAGAGCAAAGCTCCATCCACACTGCCTATATGAAACACTCCCAGGACAGGTACAGCATGGGGTTAGATACAGAGTAAAGCTCCCGCTACACTGTTCCCATCAAACACTCCCAGGGCAAGTATAGCACGGGGTTAGATACAGACCAAAGCACCCTGGACACCGTCCCCATCAAACATTCCCTGGACAGTGACATCAAATTGTTTGATTCAGAGCAAAGCTACCACTATAGTGACCACATCAAACACTCCCAGGACATGTACAGCACGGGGTTAAATACAGAGTAAAGCTCCCTCAACACTGTCCCTATCAAGCACTCCCAGGACAGGTACAGCATGAGGTTAGATACAGAGTAAAGCTCCCCCAATACTGTCTCCATCAAACATACCCAGGACAGGAACATCAATATGTTTGATTCAGAGCAAAGCTCACACAACACTCCCTCCATTAAACACTCCCAGGACAAGGATAGCACGGGGTTAGATACAGAGCAGAGCTCCCTCCACACTGTCGCCATCAAACACTCCCAGGTCAGGTACAGCATGGGGTTAGATACAGAGTAAAGCTCCCTCTACATTGTCCCAATCAAACACTCCCAGGACTGGTACATCACAGGGTTTGATTTAGAGCAAAGCTCCCTCCACACTGCCTCCATGAAACATTCACAGGACAGGTACAACACAGGGTTAGATACAGAGTAAAGCTCCGTCGACACTGTGCCCATCAAACACTCCCAGCGCAGGTACACCATGGGGTTAGATACAGAGTAAAGCTCCCTCGACACCGGCCCCAACAAACACACCAGGGAATGTACACCATGGGGTTCGATACAGAGTAAAGCTCCCCCTACAGTGTCCCCATCAACACTCCCAGGACAGGTACATCACTGGTTATATACGGAATAAAGCTCCCTCTACAATATCCCCAACACTCCAAGACAGGTACATCACAGTGTTTGATTCAGAGCAAAGCTCACTCCACATTGCCTGCATGAAACACTCTCAGGACAGTTACAGCACGGGGTTAGATACAGAGTAAAGCTCCCTCTACACTGTCCCCATCAAACACTCCCAGGACAGGTATAGCACGGGGTTAGATACAGAGTAAAGCTCCCTCTACACCGTCCCCATCAAACACTCACAGGACAGGTACAGCACAGAGTTAGATACAGAGTAAAGCTCCCCCTACACTGTCCCCATCAAACACTCCCAGTACAGGAACATCATAGTGTTTGATTCAGAGCAAAGCTCACTCCACACTGTCCCCATCAAACACTCCCAGCGCAGGTACACCATGGGGTTCGATACAGAGTAAAGCTCCCCCTACAGTGTCCCCATCAACACTCCCAGGACAGGTACATCACTGGTTATATACGGAATAAAGCTCCCTCTGCAATATCCCCATTAAACACTCCCAGGACAGGTACAGCACAGGGTTAGATAAAGAGTAAAGCTCCCTCTACACTGTTCCCATCAAACACTCCCAGGGCAGGTTTCGCACGGGGTTAGATACAGACCAAAGCACCCTGCACACCGTCCCCATCAAACACTCCCAGGACAGATACAGCATGGGATAAGATACAGAGTAAACCTCCCTCTACACCGTCCCCATCAAACACTCCAGGACAGGTACATCACAGTGTTTGATTCAGAGCAAAGCTCACTCCACATTGCCTGCATGAAACACTCTCAGGACAGGTACAGCACGGGGTTAGATACAGAGTAAAGCTCCCTCTACAATATCCCCATCACACACTCCCAGGACAGGTTCAGCACGGGGTTAGATACAGAGTAAAGTTCCCTCTACACTGTCCCCATCAAACACTCCCAAGGCAGGTACAGCACGGGGTTAGATACAGAGTAAAGCTCCCTCTACAATATCCCCATCACACACTCCCAGGACAGGTTCAGCACGGGGTTAGATACAGAGTAAAGTTCCCTCTACACTGTCCCCATCAAACACTCCCAAGGCAGGTACAGCACGGGGTTAGATACAGAGTAAAGCTCCCTCTACACCGTCCCCATCAAACACTCCAGGACCGGTACATCATGGCGTTAGATACAGAGTAAAGCTCCCTATACTCGGTCCCCATCAAACACTCTCAGGACAGGCACATCACAGTGTTTGATTCAGAGCAAAGCTCACTCCACACTGCCTCCATGAAACACTCCCAGGACAGGTTCAGCACGGGGTTAGATACAGAGTAAAGCTCTCTCTACACTGTCCCCATCAAACAGGCCCAGGACAAATACAGCACGGGGTTAGATACACAGTAGAGCTCCCTCTACACTGTCCCCATCAAACACGCCTAGGACAGGTACACCATGGGGTTAGATACAGAATAAAGCTCCCTCTACTCTGTCCCCATCAAACAATCCCAGTACTGGTACATCACAGAATTTGATTCAGTGTAAAGCTACCACTATACTGACCACGTCAAACACTCCCAGCGCAGGTACAGCACGGGGTTAGATACAGAATAAAGCTCCCTCTACACTGTCCCCATCAAGCACTCCCAGGACAGGTACAGCACGGGGTTAGATACAGAGTAAAGCTCCCCCTACCCTGTCCCCATGAAACACACCCAGGACAGGTAGAGCACAGGGTTAGATACAGAGTAAAGCTCCCTCTACACTGTCCCCATCAAACACTCCCAGGACAGGTACAGCACGGGGTTAGATACAGAGTAAAGCTCCCCCTATACTGTCCCCATCAAACATTCCCAGGTCAGGTACATCACATTGTTTGATTCAGATCGAAGCTCACTCCACACTGCCTCCATGAAACACTCCCAGGACAGGGACAGCACGTGGTTAGATACTGAGTAAAGCTCACTCTACACTGTCGCAATCAAACAATCCCAGGACAGGTACAGCACGGGGTTGGATACAGAGTAAAGCTCCCTCTACAATATCCCCATCAAACACTGCCAGCACAGGTACAGCATGGGGTTCGATACAGAGTAAAGCTCCCTGTACAATGTCCCCATCAAACATTACGAGGACAGGTACAGCACGGGTGAAGATACAGAGTAAAGCTCCCTCTACTGCGTCCCCATCAAACACTCCCAGGACAGGTACAGCACGGGGTAAGATGCAGTGTACAGCACCCTCTACACTGTCCCCATCAAACACTCCCAGGACAGGTACATCATGAATTTAGATACAGAGTAAATCTCCCTATACTCGATCCCCATCAAACACTCTCAGGCCTGGAACATCACAGTGTTTGATTCAGAGTAAAGTTCACTCCACACGGCCTCCATCAAACACTCCCAGGACAGGTACAGCACGGGGTTAGATACAGAGTAAATCTCCCTCTACACTGTCCCCATCAAACACTCCCAGGACAGGTACAGCACAGGGTTAGATACGGAGGAAAGCTCCCTCTACACTGTCTCCAACAAACAATCCCAGGACAGGTACAGCACGGCATTAGATACAGAGTAAAACTCCCTCTACACTGTCCCCATCAAACACTCCCAGGACAGGGACAGCACGGGGTTAGATACAGAGTAAAACTCCCTCTACACTGACCCCATCAAACACTCCCAGGACAGGTGCAGCACGGAGTTACATACAGAGTAAAACTGCCTCGACACTGTCCCCAACAAACACACCCAGGGAATGTACACAATGGGGTTTGATACAGACGAAAGCTCCCTCTACACTGTCCACATCAAACACTCCCAGGGCAGGTACAGCACGGGGTTAGATACAGAGTAAATCTCCCTCTACACTGTTCCCATCAAACATTCCCAGGACAGGTACAGCACGGGGTTAGATACAGAGTAAAGCTCCCTCTACACTGTCCCCATCAAACACTCCCAGGACAGGTACAGCACGGGGTTAGATACAGAGTAAATCTCCCTCTACACTGTTCCCATCAAACATTCCCAGGACAGGTACAGCACGGGGTGAGATAAAGAGTAGATCTAGTACTACACTGTCCCCGTCCAACACTCCCAGGACAGGTACAGCACGGAATGAGGTACAGAGCAATGATCCGTCTACACCATCCCCATAAAACAATCACAGGACAGGTACATCACAGTGTTTGATTCAGAGTAAAGCTCACTCCACACTGCCTCCATGAAACACTCCCAGGACAGGTACATCACAGTGTTTGATTCAGAGTAAAGCTCACTCCACACTGCCTCCATGAAACACTCTGATGACAGATGCAGTACAGGGTCAGATACAGAAAACAGTGCCCTCTACACTGACCCCATCAAACACTCCCAGGACAGGTACATCACGGGGTGAGATACAGAGTAAAGCTTCCTCCACACTGTCCGCATCAAGCACTCACAGGACAGGTACAGCTGGTGGGTAGATACATAGTAAAGCTCCCTCTACACTGACCCCATCAAACACTCCCAAGACAGGTAAATCACGGGGTTAGATACAGAGTAAACTCCATCTATAATGTCCCCATCAAACACTCCCAGGACAGGTACAGCACGGGGTTAGATACAGAGTAAAACTCCCTCTATACTGTCCCCATGAAACACTCCCAGGACAGGAACAGCACGGGATGAGGTACAGAGCAAAGCTCCGTCTACACCATCCCCATAAAACACTCACAGGACAGGTACATCACAGTGTTTGATTCAGAGTAAAGCTCACTCCACACTGCCTCCATGAAACACTCCCAGGGGAGGAACTTAATAGGGTTAGGTACAGAGTAACGCTCCCTCTAGTGTCTGCATCAATCACTCCCAGGACAGGTCAAGCACGTGATTAGATACAGAGTAAAGCTCCATCGATACTGTCCCCATCAAACACTGCCAGAACAGGTACAGCATGGGGTAAAATAGACAGTACAGCTCCCAAAACACTGTCCCCATCAAACACTCCCAGGACTGGTAGAGGACGGGGTTAGATACAGGGTAAAGCTCCCTCTACAGAGTCCCCATCAAACATTCCCAGGAAAGGTACATCACGGGGTTAGATACAGAGTAAAGCTCCCTCTACACTGTCACCATCAAATACTCCCAGGACAGCTACATCACAGGGTTTGATTCAGAGCAAAGCTAACACTACACTGACCACATCAAACGCTCCCTGGACAGGTACAGCACGGGGTTAGAAACAGAGTAAAGCTCCCTATACTCTGTCCCCATCAAAACCTCCCAGGACTGGTACATCATAGGGTTTCATTCAGAGCAAAGCTCCCTCCACACTGCCACCATGAAACACTCCCAGGACAGGTACAGCACGGGGTGAGATACAGAGTAGAGCTCCCTCTACACTGTCCCCATCAAACACTCCCAGAACAGGTACATCACGGGGTTAGATACAGAATAAATCTCCCTCTACACTGTCCCCATCAAACACTCCCAGGACAGGTACAGCACGGGGTTAGATACAGAGTAAAGCTCCCTCTACACTGTCCCCATCAAACACACCCAGGACAGGAACATCACAGTGTTTGATTCAGAGCAAAGCTCACTCCACACTGCCTCCATGAAACACTCCCAGGACAGGTACAGCACAGGGTTAGATACAGAGTAGAGCTCGCTCTACAATGTCCCCATCAAATATTCCCCGGACAGGTACAGCACGAGGTAAGAAACAGAGTAAAGCTCCCTCTACGCTGTCCCCATCAAACACTCCCAGGGGAGGAACAATACGGTGTTAGATGCAGAGTAAAGCTCCCTCTACACTGTCCCCATCAAACACTCCCTGGACACTTACAACAAGGGGTTAGATACAGAGTAAAGCTCCCTCTACACTGTCCCCATCAAACACTCCCAGGACAGGTCCAGCACGGGGTTAGATACAGAGTAAAGTTCTCTCTGCACGGTCCCCATCAAACACTCCCAGTGTCAGGTACAGCACGGGGTTAGATACAGAGTAAATCTCCCTCTACACTGTCCCCATCAAACACTCCCAGGACAGGTCCAGCACGGGGTTTGAGACAGAGAAAAGCTACATCTACCCCGTCCCAAACAAACACTCCCAGGACACGTACAGCACGGGGTTAGATACAGAGTAAAGCTTCCCCTACACTGTCCCCATCAAACCCTCCCAGCACAGGGACATCACAGTGTTTGATTCAGAGTAAAGCTCACTCCACACTGCCTCCATGAAACACTCCCAGGAGAGGTACAGCACGGGGTTAGATACAGAGTAAAGCTCCCTCTACACTGTCCCCATCAAACACTCCCAGGACAAGTACAGCACGGGGTTAGATATAGAGTAAAGCTCCCTCTCCTCTGTACCCATCAAACCCTCCCAGCACTGGGACATCACAGTGTTTGATTCAGAGTAAAGGACACTCCACACTGCCTCCATGAAACACTCCCAGGACAGGTACAGCACGGGGTTAGATACAGGGTAAAGCTCCATCTACACAGTCCCCATCAAACATTCCCAGGAAACGTATCTAAACCCGTGATGTACCGAGTAAAGCTCCCTCTACACTGTCCCCATCAAACACTCCCAGGGCAGGAACAACATGGGGTTAGATACAGAGTAAAGCTCCTTATACACTGTCCCCATCAAACACTCTCAGGACAGGTACAGCACGGACTTAGATACAGAGTAAAGTTCCCTCTACACTCTCCCCATCAAACTCTCCAACGACAGGTACAGCTAAGGGTTAGATACACAGTAGATCTCCCTCTACACTGTCCCCATCAAACACGCCCAGGACAGGTACAGCACGGGGTTAGATACAGAGTAAAGCTCCCACTACACTGTCCCCATCTAACACTCCCAGGACAAGTACAGCACGGGGTAAGATATGGAGTAAAGCTCCCTCTACACCGTCCCCATCAAACACTCCCAGGACAGGTACAGCACGGGTTCAGATACAGAGTAAAGCTCCCACTACACTGTCCCCATCAAACACTCCCAGGACAGGTACAGCACGGGGTTAGATACAGAGTAAAGCTCCTTCTACACTGTCCCCATCAAACACTCATAGGACAGGTACAGCACAGGGTTAATTACAGGGTATAGCTCCCTCTCCACAGTCCCGATCAAACATTCCCAGGAAATGTATCTAAACCCGTGATTACCGAGTAAAGCTCCCTCCACACTGTCCGCATCAAGCACTCACAGGTCAGGTCCAGCAAGGAGTTACATACAGAGTAAAGCTCCCTATACTCTGTCCCCATCAAACACTCCCCGGAGAGGTACATCACGAGGTTAGATACAGAATAAAGCTCCCTCTACACTATACCCATCAAACATTCCCAGGACAGGTACAGCACGGGGTTAGATACAGAGTAAAGCTCCCTATACTCTGTCCCCATCAAACACTCCCCGGAGAGGTACATCACGAGGTTAGATACAGAATAAAGCTCCCTCTACACTATACCCATCAAACATTCCCAGGACAGGTACAGCACGGGGTTAGATACAGAGTAAAGCTCCCTCTACACTGTCCCCAACAAACACAGCCAGCACAGGTACAGCATGGGGTTAGATACAGAGTAAAGCTCCCTCTACACTGTCCCTATCAAACACTCCCAGGACAGGTACAGCATGGGGTTAGATACAGAGTAAAGCTCCCTCTACACTGTGCCCAACAAACACTCCCAGGGGAGGAATATGACAGGGTTAGATACAGAGTAAAGAACCATCTACACTGTCCCCATCAAGCACTCCCAGGACACTTACAACAAGGGGTTAGATACAGAGTAAAGCTCCCTCTACACTGTCCCCATCAAACACTCCCAGGACAGGTCCAGCACGGGGTTAGATACAGAGTAAAGCTCCCTCTACACTGTCGCCATCAAACACTCCCAGGACAGGTCCAGCACGGGGTTAGATACAGAGTAAAGCTCCCTCTAGTGTCCACATCAATCACTCCCAGGACAGGTCAAGCACGTGATGAGATACAGAGTAAAGCTCCATCGATACTGTCCCCATCAAACATTGCCAGCACAGGTACAGCATGGGGTTAGATACAGAGTAAAGCTCCCTCTGCACCGTCCCCATCAAACACTCCCAGGACAGGTACAGCACGGGGTTAGATACAGAGTAAAGTCCCTCTACACTGTCCCCATCAAACACCCCCAGGACAGCTACAGCATGGGATTAGTTACAGAGTAAAGCTCCCACCATATTGTCCCCATCAAACACACCCAGGACACGTACAGCACGGGGTTAGATACAGAGTAAAGCTCCCTCTACACTGTCCCCATCAACACTCTCAGGACAGGTACAGCACGGGGTTAGACAAAAGAGTAAAGCTCCCTCTACACTGGCCCCAACAAACACACCCAGCACAGGTACAGCATGGGGTTAGATACAGAGTAAAGCTCCCTCTACACTGTCCCTATCAAACACTCCAAGGACAGGTACAGCATGGGGTTAGATACAGAGCAAAGCTCCCTCTACACTGTGCCCAACAAACACTCCCAGGGGAGGAACAATACGGGGTTAGATGCAGAGTAAAACTCCCTCTACGCTGTCCCCATCAAACACTCCCAGGACAGGTACAGCACGTGGTTAGATACACAGTGAAACTCCATCTACACTGACCCCATCAAACACTCCCAGGACAGGTACAGCACGGGGTTAGATACAGAGTAAAGCTCCCTCTACACTGTCCCCATCAAACACTCCCAGGACAGGTACAGCACGGGATTAGACACAGATTAAAGCTCCCTCTACACTGTCCCCATCAAACACTCCCAGGACAGGTACAGCCTGTCTGTCCAATCAGAGACAATGGCTGACCAACCTACCTCTCGCTGATTGGCTGGAGGACCACCCTGGATCTTACTGATTGGCTGGAGGTCCAGCCGCAGCTCACTGATTGTATCTAACCCGGGCGGGTCCTCCAAACAGAGTAAAACTCCCTCGATACTGTCCCCATCAAATACTCCCAGGACAGGGACAGCACGGGGTTTGATACAGAGTAGATCTAGCACTACACTGTCCCCATGAAACACTCCCAGGACAGGTACAGCACGGGATGAGGTACAGAGCAAAGCTCCGTCTACACCCTCCCCATAAAACACTCACAGGACAGGTACATCACAGTGTTTGATTCAGAGTGAAGCTCACTCCACACTGCCTCCATGAAACACACTGATGACAGATGCAGTACAGGGTCAGATACAGAAAACAGTGCCCTCTACACTGACCCCATCAAACACTCCCAGGACAGGTAAATCACGGGGTGAGATACAGAGTAAAGCTCCCTCCACACTGTCCGCATCAAGCACTCACAGGACAGGTACAGCAAGTGGGTAGATACAGAGTAAAGCTCCCTCTACACTGTGCCCAACAAACACTCCCAGGGAAGGAACAACACGGTGTTAGATGCAGAGTAAAGCTCCCTCTACGCTGTCCCCATCAAACACTCCCAGGACAGGTACAGCACGGTGTTAGATACAGAGTAAAGCTCCCTCCACACTGTCCCCATCAAACACTCCCAGGACAGGTACAGCACGGGGTTAGATACAGAGTAAAGCTCCCTCTACACTGTCCCCATCAAACACCCCCAGGACAGCTACAGCATGGGATTAGTTACAGAGTAAAGCTCCCACCACATTGTCCCCAACAAACACTCCCAGGACAGGTACAGCACAGGGTTAGATACAGAGTAAAGCTGCCACCAGACTGACCCCATCATACAAGCCCTGCACAGGTACAGCACGGGTTTAGATACAGAGTAAAGCTCCCTCTACACTGTGCCCAACAAACACTCCCGGGGGAGGAACAATACGGTGTTAGATGCAGAGTGAAGCTCCCACTACGCTGTCCCCATCAAACATTCCCAGGACAGGTACAGCACGTGGTTAGATACAGAGTAAATCTCCCTCTACGCTGTCCCCATCAAAAGCTCCCAGGTCAGGTACAGCACGTGGTTAGATACACAGTGAAGCTCCATCTACACTGTCCCTATCAAACACTCCCAGGACAGGTACAGCACGGGGTTAGATACAGAGTAAAGCTCCATCTACACTGTCCCCATCAAACACTCCCAGGACAGGTACATCACGGGGTTAGATACAGAGTAAAGCTCCCTCTACACTGTCCCCATCAAACACTCTCAGGACAGGAACAGCACGGGGTTAGACAAAAGAGTAAAGCTCCCTCTAGACTGACCCCATCAAACACTCCCAGGTCAGGTGCAGCACGGAGTTAGATACAGAGTAAATCTCCCTCTACACTCTCCCCATCAAACTCTCCAATGACAGGTACAGCACAGGGTTAGATACACAGTAGAGCTCCCTCTACACTGCCCCCATCAAACACGCCCAGGACAGGGACAGCACGGGGTTAGAAACAGAGTAAAGCTCCATATCCTCTGTCCCCATCAAACCCTCCCAGCACAGGGACATCACAGTGTTTGATTCAGAGCAAAGCTCACTCCACCCTGCCTCCATGAACCACTCCAAGGACAGGTACAGCACAGGGTTAGATACAGAGTAGAGCTCACCCTACACTGACCCCATCAAACACTCCCAAGACAGGTACAGCATGGGGTTAGATACAGAGTAAAACTGCCTCGACACCGTCACCAACAAACACACCCAGGGAATGTACACAATGGGGTTTGATACAGACTAAAGCTCCCTCTACACTGTCCACATCAAACACTCCCAGGGCAGGTACTGCACGGGGTTAGATACAGAGTAAATCTCCCTCTACTCTGTTCCCATCAAACATTCCCAGGACAGGTACAGCACGGGGTTAATTAAAGAGTAGATCTAGCACTACACTGTCCCCATCCAACACTCCCAGGACAGGTACAGCACGGGGTTAGATACAGAGTATAACTCCCTCTATACTGTCCCCATTAAACACTCCCAGGTCAGGTACAGCACGTGGTTAGATACAGAGTAAAGCTCTTTCCAGACTGACCCCATCAAACACTCCCAGGTCAGGTACAACACGCGGTTAGACACAGATTAAAGCTCCCTCTACACTGACCCCATCAAACACTCCCCAGGACAGGTACAGCCTGTCTGTCCAATCAGAGACAATGGCTGACCAGCCTGCCTCTCGCTGATTGGCTGGAGGACCACCCTGGATCTTACTGATTGACTGGAGGTCCAGCCGCATCTCACTGATTGTTTCGAGGACCCGCCCGGGTTAGATACAGAGTAAAACTCCCTCTATACTGTCCCCATCAAATACTCCCAGGACAGGGACAGCACGGGGTTTGATACAGAGTAGATCTAGCACTACACTGTCCCCATCAAACACTCCCAGGACAAGGTACAGCACAGGATGAGGTAAAGAGCAAAGCTCCATCTACACCATCCCCATAAAACACTCACAGGACAGGTACATCACAGTGTTTGATTCAGAGTGAAGCTCACTCCACACTGCCTCCATGAAACAGACTGATGACAGATGCAGTACAGGGTCAGATACAGAAAACAGTGCCCTCTACACTGACCCCATCAAACACTCCCAGGACAGGTACATCACGGGTTAGATACAGAGTAAAGCTCCCTCTATACTGACCCCATCAAACACTCCCAGGACACGTACAGCATGGGGTTAGATACAGAGTAAAGCTCCCACCACATTGTCCCCATCAAACACTCCCAGGACACGTACAGCACGGGGTTAGATATAGAGTAAAGCTCCCACCAGACTGACCCCATCAAACAAGCCCTGCACAGATACAGCATGGGGTTAGATACAGAGTAAAGCTCCCTCTACACTGTGCCCAACAAACACTCCCAGGGGAGGAACAATACGGTGTTAGATGCAGAGTAAATCTCCCTCTACGCTGTCCCCATCAAAAGCTCCCAGGACAGGTACAGCACGTGGTTAGATACACAGTGAAGCTCCACCTACACTGTCCCCATCAAACACTCCCAGGACAGGTACAGCACGGGGTTAGATACAGAGTAAAGCTCCATCTACACTGTCCCCATCATACACTCCCAGGACAGGTACAGCACGGGGTTAGATGCAGAGTAGAGCTCCCTCTTGTGCCCGCATCAATCACTCCCAGGACAGGTCAAGCACGTGATTAGATACAGAGTAAAGCTCCATCGATGCTGTCCCCATCAGACACTGCCAGCACAGGTACAGCATGGGGTTAAATAGACAGTACAGCTCCCAAAACACTGTCCCCATCAAACACTCCCAGGACTGGTAGAGCACAGGGTTAGATACAGGGTAAAGCTCCCTCTACATAGTCCCCATCAAACACTCACAGGACAGGTACATCACGGGGTTAGATACAGAGTAAAGCTCCCTCTATACTGTCCCCATCAAACACTCCCAGGACAGGTACATCACAGGGTATGATTCAGAGCAAAGCTACCACTACGCTGACCACATCAAACACTCCCTGGACAGGTACAGCACAGGGTTAGAAACAGAGTAAAGCACCCTATACTCTGTCCCCATCAAACCCTCCCAGGACTGGTACATCATAGGGTTTGATTCAGAGCAAAGCTCCCTCCACACTGCCACCATGAAACACTCCCAGGACAGGTACAGCACGGGGTGAGATACAGAGTAAAGCTCCCTCTACACTGTTTCCATCAAACACACTGAGGGCAGGTATAGCACGGGGTTAGATACAAAGTAGAGCTCCGTCTACACTGTCCCATTCAACACTCCCAGAACAGGTACAGTACGGGGTTAGATACAGAGTAATGCTCCCTCTACACCGTCCCAATCAAACACTCCCAGGACAGGTACAGCATGGGGTCAGATACAGACTAAAGCACCCTGTAGACCGTCCCCGTCAAACACTCCCAGGAGAGGTACAGCACGGGGTTAGATACAGAGTAAATCTCCCTCTACACTGTCCCCATCAAACACTCCCAGCACAGGTACAGCACAGGGTTAGATACAGAGTAAATCTCCCTCTATACTGTCTCTATCAAACACTCCCAGGACAGGTACAACATGCGGTTAGACAAAAGAGTAAAGCTCCCTCTAGACTGACCCCATCAAACACTCCCAGGACAGGTACAGCATGCGGTTAGACACAGATTAAAGCTCCCTCTACACTGACCCCATCAAACACTCCCAGGACAGGTACAGCCTGTCTGTCCAATCAGAGACAATGGCTGACCAGCCTGCCTCTCGCTGATTGGCTGGAGGACCACCCTGGATCTTACTGATTGGCTGGAGGTCCAGCCGCATCTCACTGATTGTTTGGAGGACCCGCCCGGGTTAGATTCAGAGTAAAACTCCCTCTTTTCTGTCCCCATCAAATACTCCCAGGACAGGTACAGCACGGGGTTTAATACAGAGTAGATCTAGCACTACACTGTCCCCATCAAACACTCCCAGGACAGGTACAGCACGGGATGAGGTAAAGAGCAAAGCTCCGTCTACACCCTCCCCATAAAACACTCACAGGACAGGTACATCACAGTGTTTGATTCAGAGTGAAGCTCACTCCACACTGCCTCCATGAAACAGACTGATGACAGATGCAGTACAGGGTCAGATACAGAAAACAGTGCCCTCTGCACTGATATAAAAACAAAGAAAACTGCGGATGCTGGAAATCCAAAACAAAAACAGAATTACCTGGAAAAACTCAGCAGGTCTGGCAGCATTGGCGGAGAAGAAAAGAGTTGACGTTTCGAGTCCTCATGACCCTTCAACAGAACTTGATTTCGAGTCCAAGAAAGAGTTGAAATATAAGCTGGTTTAAGGTGTGTGTGTGGGGGGGCGGAGAGATAGAGAGAGAGAGAGGTGGTTGTGTAGACAAACAAGCAGTGATAGAAATAATGGAAATAGGTGGGAAAAGAAAAATCTATATAATTTATTGGGGAAAAAAAAGGGGGAAACAGAAAGGGGGTGGGGATGGGGGAGGGAGCTCACGATCTAAAGTTGTTGAATTCAATATTCAGTCCGGAAGGCTGTAAAGTGCCTAGTCGGAAGATGAGGTGCTGTTCCTCCAGTTTGCGTTGGGCTTCACTGGAACAATGCAGCAGGCCAAGGACAGACATGTGGGCAAGAGAGCAGGGTGGAGTGTTAAAATGGCAAGCGACAGGGAGGTTTGGGTCATTCTTGCAGACAGACCGCAGGTGTTCTGCAAAGCGGTCGCCCAGTTTACGTTTGGTCTCTCCAATGTAGAGGAGACCACATTGGGAGCAACGAATGCAGTAGACTAAGTTGGGGGAAATGCAAGTGAAATGCTGCTTCACTTGAAAGGAGTGTTTGGGCCCTTGGACGGTGAGGAGAGAGGAAGTGAAGGGGCAGGTGTTACATCACAGTGTTTGATTTAGAGCAAAGCTCACTCCACACTGCCTCCATGAAACACTCCCAGGCCAGGAACAGCACGGGGTTAGATACAGATTAATGCTCTCTCCACACGGTCCCCATCAAACACTCCCAGGACAGATACAGCACAGGGTTAGATACAGAGTAAAGCTCCCTCTACACTGTCCCCATCAAGCACTCCCAGGGGAGTTACACCTTGGGGTTAGACACAGAGCAAAGATCCCTCCAAACTGTCTGCATCAAACACTCCCAGGACACGTACAGCACGGGGCTAGAAACAGAGTAAAGCTCCCTCTACACTGTCCCCATAAAACACTCCCAGGACAGGTACAGCATAGTGTTCGATACAGAGAAAAGCTCCCTCTGCACTGTCCCCATCAAATACTCCCAGGGCAGGTACAGCACGGGGTTAGATACAGAGTGAAACTCCCTCGACACCATCCCCATCAAAGACTCCCAGGGCAGGTACAGCATGGGATTAGATACAGAGTAAAGCTCCCTATACTCTGTCCCTATGAAACACACCCAGGACAGGTACATCACAGGGTTTGATTCAGAGCAAAGCTCCCTCCACACTGCCTCCATGAAACACTCCCAGGACAGGTACGGGCTTTGATACAGAGTAAAGCTCCCTATAAACTGATCCCATCAAACACTCCTAGGACAGGTACAGCACAGGGTGAGATACAGAGTAAATCTCCCCCTACACTGTTCCCATCAAACACTCCCAGGATAGGTTCAGCACGGGGTTAGATACAGAGTAAAGCCCCCTCTACACTGTCCACATCAAACACTCCCAGGATAGGTACAGCACGGGGTTAGATACAGAGAAAAGCTCACTCTACACAATCCCCATCAAACAGTCCCAGGGCAGGTACACCATGGAGTTAGATACAGAGAAAATCTCCCTATAGTCTGTCCCCATCAAACACACCCAGGACAGGTACATCCCAGTGTTTGATTCAGAGCAAAGCTCACTCCACACTGCCTCCATGAAACACTCCCAGGACGGGTTAAGCACGGGGTAAGATACAGATTAAAGCTCTCTCTACACGGTCCCCAACAAACACTCCCAGGACAGGTACAGCACAGGGTTAGATACAGAGTAAAGCTCCCTCTACACTGTTCCCAGCAAACACTCCCAGGGTAGTTATACCATGGGGTTAGAAACAGAGTAAAGATCTCTCCAAACTGTCCGCAGCAAACACTCCCAGGACAGGTACAGCACGGGGTTAGATACAGAGTAAAGCACCATCTACACTGTCACCATCAAATACTCCCAGGGCAGGTACAGCACGGGGTTAGATACAGAGTATAGCTCCCACTACAGTGTCCCCATCAAACACTCCCAGGACAGGTACAGCAGAGGGTTAGATACAGAGAAAAGGTCCCTCTACACTGTCCCCATCAAACACTCCCAGGACAGGGACAGCAAGGGGTTAGATACAGAGTAAATCTCCCTCTACACTGACCCCATCAAACAATCCCAGGACAGGTACAGCAAGGGGTTAGATACAGAGTAAAGCTCCCTCTACACTGTGCCCATCAAACACTCCCAGGACAGTTACAGCATGGGGTTAGATACAGAGTAAAGCTCCTTCTATACTGTCACCATCCAACACTCCCAGGACAGATCAAGCACGAGATGAGATACAGAGTAAAGCTCCCTCTACACTGTCCCCATCAAACACTCCCAGGACAGGTACAGCACGGGGTTAGCTACAGACTAAAGCTCCCTATACGCTGTCCCCATCAAACATTCCCTGGACCGGTACAGCACGGGGTTAGATACAGAGTAAAGCCCCATGGACACTGTGCCCATCCAACAAACCCAGGACAGAAACAGCACGAGGTTAGATAGAGAGAAAATCTACCTCTACATTGTCCCCATCAAACACTCCCAAGACAGGTACAGCATGGGGTTAGATACAGATTAAAGCTCTCTCTATACTCTCCCCATCAACTCTCCCAGGGCAGGTACAACACGGGATCAGATACAGAGTAAATCTCCCTGTAAACTGATCCCATCAAATACTCCCAGGACAGGTAAAGCACTGGGTTAGATACACAGTTAAACTAACTCTACACTGTCCCTATCAAACACTCCCAGGACAGGTACAGCATGGGGTTAGATACAGAGTAAAGAACCCTCTATACTGAACCCATCAAACACTCCCAGGACAAGTAAAACACCGGGTTAGATACAGAGTAAATCTGCCTCTACACTGTCCCCATCAAACACTCCCAGGACAGGTATCGCACAGGGTTAGATACAGAGTAAATCTCCCTCTACACTGACCCCATCAATCACTCCCAGGACAGGTAACACACGGGGTTAGATCCAGAGTAAATCTCCCTCCACGCTGCCTCCATGAAACACTCCCAGGACAGGTACAGCACGGGGTTAGATACAGAGTAAATCTCCCTCTACACTGTCCCCATCAAACACACCCAGGACAGGCACAGTATGGGGTGAGATACAGAGTAAAGCTCCCTGTAAACTGAATCCATTAAATACTCACAGGACAGGTAAAGCACGGGGTTAGATACAAAGTAAAGCTACCTCTACACTGTCACAATCATACACTCCCAGGACAGGTACAGCACGGGGTTAGATACAGAGTAAAGCTCCCTGTAAACTGAATCCATTAAATACTCCCAGGACAGGTAAAGCACGGGGTTAGATACAGAGTAAATCTGCCTCTACACTGTCCCCATCAAACGTTCCCAGGACAGGAACAGCACGGGGTTAGATACAGAATAAAGCTCCTCTACACGGGTCCCCATCAAACATTCCCAGGACAGGTACATCACAGTGTTTCATTCAGAGCAAAGTTAACTCAACACTGCCTCCATGAAACACACCCAGGACAGGTACAGCACAGGGTTAGATACAGGGTAAAGCTCCCTCTACACTGTCCCCATCAAACACTCCCAGGACAGGTACAGCACGAGGTTAGATACAGAGTAGGGCTCCCTCTACAATGTCCACTTCAAACATTCCCAGGGTAGTTACACCATGGGGTTAGAAACAGAGTAAAGCTCCCTCTACACTGTCCGCGTCAAACACTCCCAGGACAGGAACAGCACGGGGCTAGATACAGAGTAAATCTCCCTCTACACGGTCCCCATAAAACACTCCCAGGACAGGTACAGCACGGGGTTAGATACAGAGTAAATCTCCCTCCACACGATCCCCATCAAACACTCCCAGGACAGGTACAGCACGGGGTTAGATACAGAGTAAATCTCCCTCTACACTGTCCCCATCAAACACTCCCAGGACAGGTACAGCACGGGGTTAGATACAGAGTAAATCTCCCTCCACACGATCCCCATCAAACACTCCCAGGACAGGTACAGCACGGGGTTAGATAGAGTAAATCTCCCTCTACACTGTCCCCATCAAACACTCCCAGGACAGGTACAGCACGGGGTTAGATACAGAGTAAAACTCCCTCTATACTGTCCCCATCAAACTCTCCCAGGAGAGGTACAGCACGGGGTTAGATACAGAGTAAATCTCCTTCTACACTGTCCCCACAAAACACTCCCAGGACAGGTACAGCACGGGATTAGATACAGAGTAAAGCTCCCTCCACACTCTCCCCATTAAACACTCCCAGGACAGGTACAGCACGGGGTTAGATACAGAGTAAAACTCCCTCTATACTGTCCCCATCAAACTCTCCCAGGAGAGGTACAGCACGGGGTTAGATACAGAGTAAATCTCCTTCTACACTGTCCCCACAAAACACTCCCAGGAAAGGTACAACACGGGGTTAGATACAGAGTAAATCTCCCTCTACACGATCCCCATCAAACACTCCCAGGACAGGTACAGCACGGGATTAGATACAGAGTAAAGCTCCCTCCACACTCTCCCCATTAAACACTCCCAGGACAGGTACAGCATGGTGTTAGATACAGAGTAAAGCTCCCTCTAAACTGTCACCATCAAACACTCTCAGGACAGATCAAACACGGGGTTAGATACAGAGTAAATCTTCCTCTACGCTGTCTCCATCAAACACTCCCAGGACAGGTACAGCACGGGGTTAGATACAGAGTAAAGCTCCCTCTACACTGACCCCATCAAACACTCCTTCGACAGGTACAGCAATAGGTGAGATACAGAGTAAAGCTCCCTCTACACTGTCCCCATCAAACACTCCCAGGACAGGTACAGCATGGGGTTAGATACGGAGTAAATCTCCCTCTACACTGTCCCCGTCAAACACTCCCAGGACAGATCAGTCACGGGATAAGATACAGAGTAAAGCTCCCTCGACACTGTCCCCGTCAAACCCTCCCAGGACAGATCAGTCACGGGATAAGATACAGAGTAAAGCTCCCTCTACGCTGTCCCCATCAAACACTCCCAGCACAGGTACAGCACGGGGTTCGATACAGAGTAAAGCTCCCTCTACACTGTCCCCATCAAACACTCCCAGGAGAGATTCAGCACAGGATTAAATACAGAGTAAAGCTCCCTCTACACTGTGCCCATCATACACTCCCAGCACAGGTACAGCACGGGGTTAGATACAGAGTAAAGGTCCCTGTACAGTGTCCGCATCAAACACTCCCAGGACCGATAGAGCACGGGGTTTGATACAGATTAAAGCTCTCTCCACACTGTCCCCAACAAACACTCCCAGGCGTGGAACATAACAGGGTAAGGTACAGAATAAAGCTCCCTTTCCACTGTCCCCAACAGACATTCCCAGGGGAGTAACATCACGGGGTTAGATACAGAGTAAAGAACCCTCTACACTGAACCCATCAAACACTCCCAGGACAAGTAAAACACGGGGTTAGCTACAGAGTAAAGCTCCCCCTACACCGTCCCCATCAACACGCCCAGGACAAGTAAAACACGGGGTTAGATACAGAGTAAATCTGCCTCGATACTGTCCCCATCAAACACTCTCAGGACAGGTACAGCACGGGGTTAGATACAGAGTAAATCTCCCACTACACTGACCCTATCAAACACTCCCAGGACAGGTAATGAACGTGATCTGATACAGAGTAAAGATCCCTCTACACTGTCACAATCAAACACTCCCAGGACAGGTAACACACGAGGTTAGATAGAGAATAAATCTCCCTCTACACTGTCCCCATCAAACAGTCACAGAACAGGTACAGCATCGGGTTAGATACAAAGTAAAGATCCCTGCAATCTGATCCCATGTAACGGTCCCAGAACAGGTATAGCATGGGATTAGATATGGAGTAAATCTTCCTCTACACTGTCCCCATCAAACACACACAGGACAGCTAATGCACAGGATTAGATACAGAGTAAATTTCCCTCTACACTGATCACATCATACACTCCCAGGACAGGTGCGGCACGGAATTAGATGCAGACTAAAGCTCCCTCTACACTGTCACAATCAAACACTCCCAGGACAGGTAAAACACGGGGTTAGATACAGAGTAAATCTGCCTCTACACTGTCCCAATGAAACATTCCCTGGACAGCTCCAGCACGAGGTTAGATACAGAGTAAAGCTCCCTCTACACCATCCCCATCAAACACTCTCAGGACAGGTACAGCACGGGGTTAGATACAGAGTAAATCTCCCACTACACTGACCCCATCAGACTCTCCCAGGATAGGTACCGCAAGGAGTTAGATACAGAGTAAAGCTCCCTCTACACTTTCACAATCAAACACTCCCAGGACAGGTAACACATGGGGTTAGATACAGAGTAAAGCTCCCGCTACACCGTCCCCATCAACCACTCCCAGGACAGGTCCAGCACAGGATTAAATACAGACTAAAGCTCTCTCTTCAGTGTCCCCATCAAACACTCCCAGGACAGGTACAGCATGGGGTTAAATACAGAGTAAATCTCCATCTACACTGTCCCCATCAAACACTCCCAGGACAGGTACAGCATGGTGTTAGAAACATAGTATAGCTCCCACTATAGTGTCCCCATGAAACACTCCTTGGACAGGTACAGCAGAGGCTGAGATACAGAGAAAAGGTCCCTCTACACTGTCACCATCAAACACTCCTAGCACAGATCAAGCAGGGGTTAGATACAGAGTAAAGCTTCCTCCACACTCTCCCCATCAAACGCTCGAAGGACAGGTACAGTACGGGGTTAGATACAGATTAAAACTCCCTCCACAATGTCCCCATCAAACGCTCCCAGGACAGATACAGCACGGGGTTAGATATAGAGCAAAGCTCCCACTACAATGACCCGATCAAACATCCCAGGACAGGTACAGCAAGGGGTCAGATACAGAGTAAAGCTACATTTCACTGTCACCATCAAACACTCCCAGGACAGGTACAGCACGGGGTGAGATACAGAGTAAAGCTCCCTCTGCATTGTCCCCATCAAACACTCCCAGGACACATCAGGCACGGGATTAGATACAGAGTAAAGGTCCCACTACACTGCCAACATCAAATACTCCCAGGACAGATCAAGCACGGGATTAGATACAGAGTAAAGCTCCCTCTACACTCTCCCCATCAAACGCTCGAAGGACAGGTACAGCACGGGGTTAGAGACAGAGTAAAGCTCCCTCTACACGGTCACCATCAAACACTCCCAGGACAGGTACATCAACAAGGTTTGATTCAGAGTAAAGCTCCCTCTACACAGTCCCTAATAAAAACTCACAGGGGAGGAACATAACAGGGATAGGTCCACAGTAAAGCTGCCTGTACACTGACCCCATCAAACACTCCCAGGACAGGTACAGTAACGGTTTAGATACAGAGTAAAGCTCCTTCTACACTGTCACCATCAAACACTCCCAGGACAGGTAGAGCACGGGGTGAGATACAGAGTAAATCTCCCTCTACACTGTCCCCATCAAACCCTCGCAGGACAATTACAGCACAAGGTTAGATACAGAGTAAATTTCCCTCTACACTGTCCCCATCAAACACTCCCGGACAGGTACAGCACGGGTTAAGGTACAGAGTAAAGCTCCTTGTAAACTGATCCCATCAAACACTCCCAGGACAGGTACAGCACGGGGTTATATACAGAGAAATTCTCCCTCTACACTGTCCCCATCAAACACTCCCAAGACAGGTACAGCACGGGGTTAGATACAGACTAAAGCTCCCACTACACTGTCCGCATAAAACAGTCCCTGGACAGGTACAGCACGGGGTTAGATACAGAGTAAATCTGCCTCTACACTGTCCCCATCAAACGTTCCCAGGACAGGAACAGCACGGGGTTAGATACAGAATAAAGCTCCTCTACACGGGTCCCCATCAAACATTCCCAGGACAGGTACATCACAGTGTTTCATTCAGAGCAAAGTTAACTCAACACTGCCTCCATGAAACACACCCAGGACAGGTACAGCACAGGGTTAGATACAGGGTAAAGCTCCCTCTACACTGTCCCCATCAAACACTCCCAGGACAGGTACAGCACGAGGTTAGATACAGAGTAGGGCTCCCTCTACAATGTCCACTTCAAACATTCCCAGGGTAGTTACACCATGTGGTTAGAAACAGAGTAAAGCTCCCTCTAC
Organism: Isurus oxyrinchus; assembly: GCA_026770705.1. Classification (NCBI taxonomy): domain Eukaryota; kingdom Metazoa; phylum Chordata; class Chondrichthyes; order Lamniformes; family Lamnidae; genus Isurus; species Isurus oxyrinchus. The sequence goes on from JANJGN010000373.1 coordinate 558,315, forward strand.
ACTGTCCGCGTCAAACACTCCCAGGACAGGAACAGCACGGGGCTAGATACAGAGTAAAGCTCCCTCCAAACTGTCCGCAGCAAACACTCCCAGGGAAGGAACATCACGGAGTTAGATACAGAGTAAATCTCCCTCTACACTGTCACCACCAAACACTCCCAGGAGAGATCAAGCACTAGATAAGATACAGATTAAAACTCCCTCCACAATGTCCCCATCAAACACTCCCAGGACAGATACAGCACGGGGTTAGATACAGAGCAAACCTCCCTCCACAATGTCCCCATCAAACACTCCCAGGACAGGTACAGCACGGGATTAGATACAGAGTAAATCTCCCTCTACACTGTCCGCATCAAACACTCCCAGGACAGGGACATCACGGGGTTAGATACAGAGTAAAGCTCCCTCTACACTGTCCCCATCAAACATTCCCAGGGCAGCTACACCACGGGGTTAGATACAGAGTAAAGCTCCCTCCACACTTTCCCCATCAAACACTCCCAGGACAGGTACAGCACGGGATTAGATACAGAGTAAATCTCCCTCCACACTGTCCGCATCAAACACTCCCAGGACAGGGACATCACGGGGTTAGATACAGAGTAAAGCTCCCTCTACACTGTCCCCATCAAACATTCCCAGGGCAGCTACACCATGGGGTTAGATACAGAGAAAAGCTCCCTCTACACTGTGCCCATCAAAAATATCTAGTACAAGTACAGCACGGGGTTGGACACAGAGTAAAGCTCCCACTACAATGACCCGATCAAACATCCCAGGACAGGTAGAGCAAGGGGTTAGATACAGAGTAAAGCTACATTTCACTGTCACCATCAAACACTCCCAGGACAGGTACAACACGGGGTGAGATACAGAGTAAAGGTCCCTCTACATTGTCCCCATCAAACACTCCCAGGACACATCAGGCACAGGATTAGATACAGAGTAAAGCTCCCACTACACTGTCCCCATCAAACACTCCTAGGACAGGTAGATGACAGTGTGTGATTCAGAGCAAATCTCACTCCACACTGCCTCCAAGAAACATTTCCAGGACAGGTACAGCACGGGGTTAGATACAGAGTAGAGCACCCTCTACACTGTCCCCATCAAACACTCCCAGGACAGGTACAGCACGGGGTTAGATACAGAGTAAAGCTCCCTCTACTGTGTCCCCATCTAACACTCCCTGAACAGGTACAGCAAGGGATTAGATACAGAGTAAAGTTCCCTCTACACTGTCCCCATCAAACACTCCCAGGACAGATCAAGCACGAGATTAGATACAGAGTAAAGCTCCCTCTACACTGTCCCCATCAAACACTCCCAGGACAGGTACAGCACGGGGTTAGATACAGAGTAAAGCTCCCTCTACACATTCCACATCAAACACTCCCAGGACATGGACAGCACAGGGTTAGATACAGAGTAAAGCTCCCTCTACACTGACCCCATCAAACACTCCCAGGGCAGGTACAGCACGGGGTTAGATACAGAGTAAAGCTCCCTCTACAGTGTCCGCATCAAACACTCCCAGGACCGAAAGAGCATGGGGTTAGATACAGAGTAAAGCTCCCTCTACACTCTCCCCAACAAACACTCCCAGGGGAGGAACATAACAGGGTGAGGTACAGAATAAAGATCCTTCTCCACTGTCCTGAACAGACACTCCCAGGGGATGAACATCATGTGGTTAGATACAGAGTAAGGAACCCTCTACACTGCCCCCATCAAACACTCCCAGGACAGGTACAGCACGAGTTTAGATACAGAGTAAATCTCCCTCTACACTGTCCCCATCAAACACTCCCGGACAGGTATAGCACGGGATTAGATACAGAGTAAAGCTCCCTCTACGCTGTCCCCATCAAACTCTCCCAGGACAGGTACTGCACGGGGTTAGATACAGAGTAAAGCTCCCTCTACACTGACCTAATGAAACACTCCCATGACAGGAACAGCACGGGGTTAAATACAGATGAAATCTCCCTCTACACTGTCCCCATCAAAGACTCCCTGGACAGGTACCTCAAGGGGTTAGATACAGAGTAAAACTCCCTCTACACTGTCTCTTTCAAACACTCCCAGGACAGATCAAGCACGGGATTAGATACAGAGTAAAACCTCATCGGCACTGTCCCCATCAAACACTCCCAGGACAGGTACAGCACGGGCTTAGATACAGAGTAAAGCCCCATCGACACTCCCCAACAAATATTCCCAGGAAAGCTACAGCTCAGGTTTAAATACAGAGTAAATCTCCAGCTACACTGTCCCCATCAAACACTCCAAGGGCTTGTTGAGTACAGGATTAGGTATAGAGTAAAGCTCACCCTACACTGTCACCATCAAACATTCCAGGTCAGTTACAGCAAGGGTTTTGATACAGAGTAAAGCTGTCTCTAAACTGTCCCGATCAAACACTCCCAGGGCTTGTTCAGTACAGGATTAGATACAGAGCAAAGCTCTCTCTACACTCTCACAATCAAACATTCCAGGACAGGTACATCACAGGGTTAGATACAGAGTAAATCTCCCACTACACTGTCCCCAACAAACACTCCCTGGACAGGTACATCACAGGGCTGGTAGCTGAGTAACGCCTCCTCTGTATCTAACCCGTTGCTGTATCTCTCCTGGGATTGTTTGATGTGGACAACGTTGGGGGAGCTTAACTCTGTATCTTAACCCGTGCTGTAGCTGTCCTGGGAGTGTTTGAAGTGGACAGTCTAGAGGCCGCTTTTCTCGGTATCTAATCCTGGACTGTATCTGGCATTGGAGTGTTTCATGGAGACAGTGTGGATGGAGCTTTACTCTATATCTTAAACCGTGCTGCACCTGTCCTGGGAGTGTTTGATGGGGTCAGTGTAATGGGAGCTTTACTCTGTATCTTGACTCCATGCTGTGGCTGTCCTGGGAGTGTTTGATGGGGACAGTGTAGAGAGAGCTTTACACTGTATCTAACCCCGTGCTCTCCCTGGACTGGGAGTGATTGATGGGTACAGTATACAGGTATCTTTCCTCTGTATCTAAAACTGTGCCGTACCTGTCTTGGAAGTGTTTGATGTGGACAGTGGAGAGGGAGCTTTACTCTGTATCTAACCTTTTGCTGCACCTGCACTGGGAGTGTTTGATGGGGACAGTGTAGGGGAAGATTTACTCTGTATTTAACCACGTCCTGTACCTCACCTTGGAACGTTTGATGGGGATGGTGTAGCGGGAGCTTTACTCTGTACCTAACCCTGTGCTGTAACTGTCCAGGGAGTCTCTGATGGGGACAGGGTAGTTGGAGTTTAACACTGTATCTAACCCTGTGATGTACTTGCGCTGGGAGTGTTTGATGGGGACAGTGTAGGGGGAGCTTTGCTCTGTATCTAACCCCTTGCTGTCCCAGAACTGGGAGTGTTTGGTGGGGACAGTGTAGAGGGAGAATCACTCTGCATCTAAACTCGAGCTGTGCCTGTCCTGGGAGTGTTTGATGGGGACAGTGTATAGTGAGCTTTACTCTGTATCTAACCCCATGCTGTAACTGTACTGAGAGTGTTTGATTGGGATATTGTAGAGAGAGCTTTACACTGTATCTAACCCCGCGCTGTCCCTGGACTGGGAGTGTTTGATGGGGATAATGTAGAGGGAGATTTACTCTGTATCTAACCCCGTGCTGTACCTGTCCTGGGAGTGTTTGATGGGGACAGTGTAGAGGGAGCTTTGCTCAGTATCAAACCCTCTGTTGTACCTGTCCTGGGAGTGTTTGATGGGGACAGTGTAGAGGGAGCTTTACTCTGTATCTAACCCCGTGCTGTACCTGTCCTGGGAGTGTTTGATGGGGACAGTGTAGAGGGAGCTTTGCTCAGTATCAAACCCTCTGTTGTACCTGTCCTGGGAGTGTTTGATGTGGACAGTGTAGAGGGAGCTTTCCCCTGTATCTAACCCTGTGCCATACCTGTCCTGGGAGTGTTTGATGGGGACAGTGTAGAGGGAGCTTTACTCTATATCTTAAACCATGCTGCACCTGTCCTGGGAGTGTTTGATGGGGTCAGTGTAATGAGTGCTTTACTCTGTATCTAACCCCGTGCTGTACCTGTCCTGGGAGTGTTTGATGGTAGCAGTGTAGAGGGAGATTTACTCAAAATCTAACCTCGTGCTGTACCTGTCCTGGGAGTGTTTGATTGCAATAGTGTGGATGGAGCTTTACTCTGTATCTAACCCCGTGCTGTCCCTGGACTGGGAGTGTTTGATGGGGACAATGTAGAGTGAGCTTTACTCTGTATCTAATCCCGTGCTGGACCTTTCCTGGCAGTGGTTGACAGTGATCGTGTAGAAGGAGATTTACTCTGTATTTAACCCCGGCCTGTACCTGTCCTTGGAATGTTTGATGGGGATAGTGTTGCGGGAGCTTTACTCTGTATCTAACCCCGTGCTGTACCTGTCCTGGGAGTGTTTGATGGGGACAGTGTAGAGGGAGATTTACTCTGTATCTAACTCCGTGCTTTGGCTGTCCTGGGACTGTTTGATGGGGTCAGTGTAGAGGTAGCTTTACTCTGTATGTAACTCCGTGCTGTACCTGTTCTGGGACTGTTTGATGGTGGCAGTGTAGAGGGAGATTTTCTCAAAATCTCACCTCGTATTGTACCTGTCCTGGGAGTGTTTGATTGCAATAGTGTGGATGGAGCTTTACTCTGTATCTAACACCTTGTTGTAACTGTCCTGAGAGTGTTTGATGGGGACAGTGTACAGAGAGCTTTACACTGTATCTAACCCCGTGCTGTCCCTGGACTGGGAGTGATTGATGGGTACAGTGTGCAGGTATCTAAATTGTTCCGTATCTGTCTTGGAAGTCTTTGATGGGGACAGTGGAGAGGGAGCTTTACTCTGTATCTAACCCCGTGCTGTACCTGTCCTGGGAGTGTTTGATGGGGACTGTGTAGAGGGAGATCTACTCTGTATCTAACCCCGTGCTGTACCTGTCCTGTGCTGGGAGTGTTTGATGGGGACAGTGTAGAGGGAGATTTTCTCAAAATCTCACCTCGTGCTGTACCGGTCCTGGGAGTGTTTGATTGCAATAGTGTGGATGGAGCTTTACTCTGTATCTAACACCTTGTTGTAACTGTCCTGAGAGTGTTTGATGGGGACAGTGTAGAGAGAGCTTTACACTGTATCTAACACCGTGCTGTCCCTGGACTGGGAGTGATTGATGGGTACAGTGTGCAGGTATCTAAACTGTTCCGTATCTGTCTTGGAAGTCTTTGATGGGGAAAGTGGAGAGGGAGCTTTACTCTGTATCCAATCCCGTGCTGTACCTGTCCTGGGAGTGTTTGATGGGGACAGTGTACAGGGAGATCTACTCTGTATCTAACACCATGCTGTACCTGTCCTGGGAGTGTTTGATGGTGACAGTGTAGATGGAGCTTTGCTCTGTATCTCACTCCGTGCTGTATCTGTCTTTGAAGTGTTTGATGGGGACAGTGTAGAGGGAGCTTTACTCTGTATCTAACCCCGTGCTGTACCTGTCCTGGGAGTGTTTGATGGGGTCAGTGTAGAGGGAGTTTTACTCTGTATCTAACCCCGTGCTGTCCCTATCCTGGGAGTGTTTGATAGGGTCAGTGTAGAGGGAGATGTATTCTGTATCTAACCTCGTGCTGTACCTGTCCTGGGAGTATTTGATGGGGACGGCGTAGAGGGAGCTTTACTCTGTATCTCACCCCGTGCTGTACCTGTCCTGGGAGTATTTGATGGGGACGGTGTAGAGGGAGCTTTACTCTGTATCTAACCCCGTGCTGCACCTGTCCTGGGAGTGTTTGATGGGGACAGTGTAGAGGGAGCTTTACTCTGTATCTAATAACGTACTGAACAATGTTCTGTTGAAGGGTCCTGAGGACTCGAAACGTCAACTCTTTTCTTCTCCACCGATGCTGCCAGAGCTGCTGAGTTTTTCCAGGTAATTCTGTTTTTGTTTTGGACTTCCAGCATCCGCAGTTTTTTTGTTTTTAAGCGCTTGGAGTGTTTGATGGGGTCAGTGTAGTGGGAGCTTTACTCTGTATCTAACCCTGTGCAGTAACTGTCCTGGGAGTGTTTGATGGGGACGGTGTAGAGGGAGCTTTACTCTGTATCTAACCCCGTGCTGTACCTGTCCTGGGAGTGTTTGATGGGGTCAGTGTAGTGGGAGCTTTACTCTGTATCTAACCCCATGCTGTACCTGTCCTGGGAGTGTTTGAAGGGGACGCTGTAGATTGAGCTTTACTCTGTAACTAATCCCGTACTGAACAAGCCCTAGGAGTGTTTGATGTGGTCAGTGTAGAGGGAGATGTACTCTGCATGGAACCTCGTGCTGTGCCTGTCTTGGGAGTGTTTGATGGGGTCAGTGCGGAGGGAGCTTTACTCTGTATCTAACCCCGTGCTGTAGCTGTCCTGGGAGTGCTTGATGGGGACAGTGTAGAGGGAGCTTTACTCTGTATCTAACCCCATGCTGTACCTGTCCTGGGAGTGTTTGATGTGGACAGTGCAGAGGGATCTTTACTCTGTATCTAACCCCGTGCTGTACCTGTCCTGGGAGTGTTTGATGGGGACAGTGAAGAGGGAGCTTTACTCTGTATCTAACCCCGTGCTGTACCTGTCCTGGGTGTGTTTGATGGGGACAGGGTAGAGGGATCTGTATCAAACCCCGTGCTGTACCTGTCCTGGGAGTGTTTGATGGGGACAGTGTAGAGGGAGATTTACTCTGTCTCTAACCCCATGCTGTACCTGTCCTGGAGTGTTTGATGTGGTCAGTGTAGAGGGATCTTTACTCTGTATCTAACCCCGTGCTGTACCTGTCTGGGTGTGTTTGATGTGGACAGTGTAGAGAGATCTTTACTCTCTATCTAACCCCGTGCTGTACCTGTCCTGGGTGTGTTTGATGGGGACAGTGTAGAGGGAGCTTTACTCTGTATCTCACCCCGTGCTGTACCTGTCCTGGGAGTGTTTGATGGGGACAGTGTAGAGGGAGCTTTACTCTATACCTAAACCTGTGCTGCACTTGCCCTGGGACTGTTTGATGGGGACAATGTAGAGGGAGATTTACTCTGTATCTAACCTTGAGCTGTACCTGTCCTGGCAGTGGTTGATTGCAACAGTGTGGATGGAGCTTTACTCTGTATCTAAACCCGTAGTGTACCTGTCCTGGGAGTGTTTGATGCGGACAGTGTAGAGGGAGCTTTACTCTGTATCTAATCCCGTGCTGAACAAGACCTAGGAATGTTTGATGGGGTCAGTACACGGGATTACATACAGAGTAAAGCTCCCACTACACTGTCCCCATCAAACACTCCCAGGACAGGTACAGCACAGCGTTAAATACAGAGTAAAGCTCCCTCCACACAGCCCCATCAAACACTCCCAGGACAGGTACAGCACAGCGTTAAATACAGAGTAAAGCTCCCTCCACACAGCCCCATCAAACACTCCCAGGACATGTACAGCACGGGGTTAGATACAGAGTAAAGCTCCCCCTACACTGTCTCCATCAAACACTCCAAGGACAGGTAAAGCATGGGGTAAGATACAGAGTAAAGCTCCATCCAAACTGTCCCCATCAAACATTCCCAGGACAGGTACAGCACTGGTTTAGATACAGAGTAAAGCTCTCCCTACATTGTGCCCAACCAACACTCCCAGGACAGGGACAGCACGGGGTTAAATACAGAGCAAAGCTCCATCTGCATGGTCCCCATCAAACCCTCCCAGGACTGGTACAACACAGGGTTAGTTACAGTGTAAAGCTCCCTCTACACTGACCCCAACAAACACTCCCAGGACAGGAACAGCACGGGGTTAGATACAGAGGAAAGCTCCCTCTACACTGTCCCCATCAAACACTCCCAGGCCTTGTTCAGTACGGGATTAGATACAGACTAAAGCTCCCTCCACAATGTCACCATCAAACACACCCAGGGCAGGTACACCATGGGGTTAGATACAGAGGAAAGCTCCCTCTACATTGTCCCCATCAATCACTACCAGGGGAGGTACACCATGGGGATAGAAACAGAGTAAAGCTCCCTATACTCTGTGCCCATCAAACACTCCCAGGACAGGTAGATGACAGTGGGTGATTCAGAGCAAAGCTCACTCCACACTGCCTCCATGAAATACTCTCAGGACAGGTACAGCACGGGGTTAGATACAGAGCAAAGATCCCTCTACATTGTCCCCATCAAACACTCCCAGGACAGGTACAGCACGGGGTTAGATACAGAGTAAATCTCCCTCTAAACTGTCCCCATCAAACGTTCCCAGGAAAGGTACATCACGGGGTAAGATACAGAGTAAAGCTCCCTCTACACTGTCCGCATCAAACACTCCCAGGACAGGTACAGAATGGGGTTAGATACAGAGTAAAACTCCCTCTACACGGTCCCCATCAAACACTCCCAGGACAGGTACAGAATGGGGTTAGATACAGAGTAAAACTCCCTCTACACGGTCCCCATCAAACACTCCCAGGACAGATCAGTCAAGGGATTAGATACAGAGTAAAGCTCCCTCGACACTGTCACCATCAAATACTCCCAGGACAGATCACGCACGGGATTAGATACAGAGTAAAGCTTCCTCCACACTCTCCCCATCAAACGCTCGAAGGACAGGTACAGTACGGGGTTAGATACAGATTAAAACTCCCTCCACAATGTCCCCATCAAACGCTCCCAGGACAGATACAGCACGGGGTTAGATATAGAGCAAAGCTCCCACTACAATGACCCGATCAAACATCCCAGGACAGGCACAGCAAGGGGTTAGATACAGAGTAAAGCTACATTTCACTGTCACCATCAAACACTCCCAGGACAGGTACAACACGGGGTGAGATACAGAGTAAAGCTCCCTCTACACTCTCCACATCAAACGCTCGAAGGACAGGTACAGCACGGGGTTAGATGCAGAGTAAAGCTCCCTCTACACTCTCACCATCAAACACTCCCAGGACAGGTACATCAACAAGGTTTGATTCAGAGTAATGCTTCCTCTACACAGTCCCTAATAAAAACTCACAGGGGAGGAACATAACAGGGATAGGTCCACAGTAAAGCTCCCTGGACACTGACCCCATCAAACACTCCCAGGACAGGTACAGTAACGGTTCAGATACAGAGTAAAGCTCCTTCTACACTGTCACCATCAAACACTCCCAGGACAGGTAGAGCACGGGGTGAGATACAGAGTAATGCTCCCTCTCGACTGGCCCCATCAAACACTCCCAGGACAGATCAAGCACGGGATTAGATACAGAGTAAAGCTCCCTCTACACTGTCCCCATCAAACCCTCCCAGGACAGTTACAGCACAAGGTTAGATACAGAGTAAATTTCCCTCTACACTGTCCCCATCAAACACGCCCGGACAGGTACAGCACGGGTTAAGGTACAGAGTAAAGCTCCTTGTGAACTGATCCCATCAAATACTACCAGGAGAGGTAAAGCACGGGGTTATATACAGAGTAATTCTCCCTCTACACTGTCTCCATCAAACACTCCCAAGACAGGTACAGCACGGAGCTAGATACAGAATAAAGCTCCCACTACACTGTCCCCATAAAACAGTCCCTGGACAGGAACAGCATGGGGTTAAATACAGATTAAAGCTCCCTCTACACTGTCCCCATCAAACACTCCCAGGACAGGTACAGCATGGGGTTAGATACAGAGTAAAGCTCCCTCTACACTGTCCCCATCAAACACTCCCTGGACAGGTACAGCACGGGGTTAGATACAGAGTAAAGCTGCCTCTACACTGTCCCCATCAAACGTTCCCAGGACAGGTACAGCACGGGGTTAGATACAGAGTAAAGCTCCCTTTACACTGTCCGCATCAAACACTCCCAGGACAGGTACAGCACGGGCTTAGAAACAGAGTAAAGCTCCCTATACACTGTCCCCATCAAACACTCCCAGGACAGGTACAGCAGGTGGTTAGATGCAGAATAAAGCTCCCTATACTGTGTCCCCATCAAACACTCCCAGGACAGGTACATCACAGTGTTTCATTCAGAGCAAAGTTAACTCAACACTGCCTCCATGAAACACTCCCAGGACAGGTACAGCACGGGGTTAGATACAGGGTAAAGCTCCCTCTACACTGTCCCAATCAAACACTCCCAGGACAGGTACAGCACGAGGTTAGATACAGAGTAGGGCTCCCTCTACAATGTCCACTTCAAACACTCCCAGGGTAGTTACACCATGGGGTTAGAAACAGAGTAAAGCTCCCTCCACACTGTCCGCGTCAAACACTCCCAGGACAGGAACAGCACGGGGCGAGATACAGAGTAAAGCTCCCTCCACACTGTCCGCGTCAAACACTCCCAGGACAGGAACAGCACGGGGTTAGATACAGAGTAAAGCTCCCTCCAAACTGTCCCCATCAAACACTCCCAGGGAAGGAACATCACGGAGTTAGATACAGAGTAAAGCTCCCTCTACACTGTCACCACCAAACACTCCCAGGACAGGTACAGCACGGGGTTAGATACAGAGCAAAGCTCCCTCCACACTTTCCCCATCAAACACTCCCAGGACAGGTACAGCACGGGATTAGATACAGAGTAAATCTCCCTCTACACTGTCCCCATCAAACACTCTTGGGACTGGTAGATGACAGTGTGTGATTCAGAGCAAAGCTCACTCCACACTGCCTCCAAGAAACATTCCCAGGACAGGTACAGCACGGTGTTAGATACAGAGTAGAGCTCCCTCTACTCTGTCCCCATCAAACAAGCCCAGGGCAGGTACCGCAAGGGATTAGATACAGAGTAAAGCTCCCTCTACAATGTCACCATCAAATACTCCCAGGACAGATCAAGCACGGGACTAGATACAGAGTAAAGCTCCCTTGACACTGACCCGATCAAACATTCCCAGGAAATATACAGCACGGAGTTAGACACAGAGTAACGCTCCCTCCAAACTGTCACAATCAAACACTTTCAGGACAGGTACAGCACAGGGTCAGGTACAGAGTAAAGCTCCCTCTACAGTGTCCACATTAATCACTCACAGGATCGATAGAGCACGGGGTTAGATACAGAGTAAAGCTCCCTCTACACTGTCCCCATCAAACACTCCCAGGACAGGTACAGCACGAGGTTAGATACAGAGTAAAGCTCCCTCTACACTGTCCACATCAAACACTCCCAGGACAGGTACAGCACGGGGTTAGATACAGAGTAAAGCTCCCTCTACACTGTCCCCATCAAACACTCCCAGGACAGGTACAGCACGGGGTTAGATACAGAGTAAAGCTCCCTCTACACTGACCCCATCAAACACTCCCAGGACAGGTACAGCACGGGGTTAGATACAGAGTAAAGCACCCTCTACAGTGTCCGCATCAAACACTCCCAGGACAGGTACAGCATGGGGTTAGATGCAGAGTAAAGCTCCCTCTACACTCTGCCCAACAAACACTCCCAGGGGAGGAACATAACAGGGTGAGGTACAGAATAAAGATCCTTCTCCACTGTCCTCAACAGACACTCCCAGGGGATGAACATCATGTGGTTAGATACAGAGTAAGGAACCCTCTACACTGTCCCCATCAAACACTCCCGGACAGGTATAGCACGGGATTAGATACAGAGTAAAGCTCCCTCTTCACTGTCCCCATCAAACTCTCCCAGGACAGGTACTGCACGGGGTTAGATACAGAGTAAAGCTCCCTGTAAACTGATCCCATCAAATACTCCCAGGACCTGTAAACCATGGGGTTAGATACAGAGTAAAGCTCCCTGTAAACTGATCCCATCAAATACTCCCAGGACCTGTAAACCATGGGGTTAGATACAGAGTAAAGCTCCCTCTACACTGACCCAATGAAACACTCCCATGACAGGAACAGCACGGGGTTAAATACAGATTAAATCTCCCTCTACACTGTCCCCATCAAAGACTCCCTGGACAGGTACCTCAAGGGGTTAGATACAGAGTAAAGCCCCATCGACACTCCCCAACAAATATTCCCAGGAAAGCTACAGCACAGGTTTAGATACAGAGTAAATCTCCCTCTACACTGTCCCCATCAAACACTCCAAGGGCTTGTTGAGTACAGTATTAGGTATAGAGTAAAGCTCACTCTACACTGTCACCATCAAACATTCCAGGTCAGGTACAGCAAGGGTTTTGATACAGAGTAAAGCTGCCTCTAAACTGTCCCGATCAAACACTCCCAGGGCTTGTTCAGTACAGGATTAGATACAGAGCAAAGCTCTCTCTACACTCTCACAATCAAACATTCCAGGACAGGTACATCACAGAGTTAGATACAGAGTAAAGCTCCCACTGCACTGTCCTCAACAAACACTCCCTGGACAGGTACATCACAGGGCTGGTAGCTGAGTAACGCCTCCTCTGTATCTAACCCCTTGCTGTATCTCTCCTGGGAGTGTTTGATGTGGACAACGTTGGGGGAGCTTAACTCTGTATCTTAACCCGTGCTGTAGCTGTCCTGGGAGTGTTTGAAGTGGACAGTCTAGAGGCCGCTTTTGTCTGTATCTAATCCTGGACTGTATCTGGCATTGGAGTGTTTCATGGAGACAGTGTGGATGGAGCTTTACTCTATATCTGAAACCGTGCTGTACCTGTCCTGGGAGCGTTTGATGGGGACAGTGTAGAGGGAGCTTTACACTGTATCTAACCCCGTGCTGTCCCTGGACTGGGAGTGATTGATGGGTACAGTGTACAGGTATCTTTCCTCTGTATCTAAACCTGTGCCGTACCTGTCTTGGAAGTGTTTGATGTGGACAGTGGAGAGGGAGCTTTACTCTGTATCTAACCTTTTGCTGCACCTGCACTGGGAGTGTTTGATGGGGACAGTGTAGGGGAAGATTTACTCTGTATTTAACCACGTCCTGTACCTGACCTTGGAACGTTTGATGGGGATGGTGTAGCGGGAGCTTTACTCTGTATCTAACCCTGTGCTGTAACTGTCCAGGGAGTCTATGATGGGGACAGGGTAGTTGGAGTTTAACACTGTATCTAACCCTGTGATGTACTTGCGCAGGGAGTGTTTGATGGGGACAGTATAGGGGGAGCTTTGCTCTGTATCGAACCCCTTGCTGTCCCAGAACTGGGAGTGTTTGGTGGGGACAGTGTAGATGGAGCTTTACTCTATATCTTAAACCATGCTGCACCTGTCCTGGGAGTGTTTGATGGGGTCAGTGTAATGAGTGCTTTACTCTGTATCTAACCCCGTGCTGTACCTGTCCTGGGAGTGTTTGATGGTAGCAGTGTAGAGGGAGATTTACTCAAAATCTAACCTCGTGCTGTACCTGTCCTGGGAGTGTTTGATTGCAATAGTGTGGATGGAGCTTTACTCTGTATCTAACCCCGTGCTGTCCCTGGACTGGGAGTGTTTGATGGGGACAATGTAGAGTGAGCTTTACTCTGTATCTAATCCCGTGCTGGACCTTTCCTGGCAGTGGTTGACAGTGATCGTGTAGAGGGAGATTTACTCTGTATTTAACCCCGGCCTGTACCTGTCCTTGGAATGTTTGATGGGGATAGTGTTGCGGGAGCTTTACTCTGTATCTAACCCCGTGCTGTACCTGTCCTGGGAGTGTTTGATGGGGACAGTGTAGAGGGAGATTTACTCTGTATCTAACTCCGTGCTTTGGCTGTCCTGGGACTGTTTGATGGGGTCAGTGTAGAGGTAGCTTTACTCTGTATGTAACTCCGTGCTGTACCTGTTCTGGGACTGTTTGATGGTGGCAGTGTAGAGGGAGATTTTCTCAAAATCTCACCTCGTATTGTACCTGTCCTGGGAGTGTTTGATTGCAATAGTGTGGATGGAGCTTTACTCTGTATCTAACACCTTGTTGTAACTGTCCTGAGAGTGTTTGATGGGGACAGTGTACAGAGAGCTTTACACTGTATCTAACCCCGTGCTGTCCCTGGACTGGGAGTGATTGATGGGTACAGTGTGCAGGTATCTAAATTGTTCCGTATCTGTCTTGGAAGTCTTTGATGGGGACAGTGGAGAGGGAGCTTTACTCTGTATCTAACCCCGTGCTGTACCTGTCCTGGGAGTGTTTGATGGGGACTGTGTAGAGGGAGATCTACTCTGTATCTAACCCCGTGCTGTACCTGTCCTGTGCTGGGAGTGTTTGATGGGGACAGTGTAGAGGGAGATTTTCTCAAAATCTCACCTCGTGCTGTACCGGTCCTGGGAGTGTTTGATTGCAATAGTGTGGATGGAGCTTTACTCTGTATCTAACACCTTGTTGTAACTGTCCTGAGAGTGTTTGATGGGGACAGTGTAGAGAGAGCTTTACACTGTATCTAACACCGTGCTGTCCCTGGACTGGGAGTGATTGATGGGTACAGTGTGCAGGTATCTAAACTGTTCCGTATCTGTCTTGGAAGTCTTTGATGGGGAAAGTGGAGAGGGAGCTTTACTCTGTATCCAATCCCGTGCTGTACCTGTCCTGGGAGTGTTTGATGGGGACAGTGTACAGGGAGATCTACTCTGTATCTAACACCATGCTGTACCTGTCCTGGGAGTGTTTGATGGTGACAGTGTAGATGGAGCTTTGCTCTGTATCTCACTCCGTGCTGTATCTGTCTTTGAAGTGTTTGATGGGGACAGTGTAGAGGGAGCTTTACTCTGTATCTAACCCCGTGCTGTACCTGTCCTGGGAGTGTTTGATGGGGTCAGTGTAGAGGGAGTTTTACTCTGTATCTAACCCCGTGCTGTCCCTATCCTGGGAGTGTTTGATAGGGTCAGTGTAGAGGGAGATGTATTCTGTATCTAACCTCGTGCTGTACCTGTCCTGGGAGTGTTTGATGGGGACAGTGTAGAGGGAGCTTTACTCTGTATCTAACCCCGTGCTGTACCTGTCCTGGGAGTGTTTGATGGGGACAGTGTAGAGGGAGCTTTACTCTGTATCTAACCCCGTGATGTACCTGTCCTGGGAGTATTTGATGGGGACGGCGTAGAGGGAGCTTTACTCTGTATCTCACCCCGTGCTGTACCTGTCCTGGGAGTATTTGATGGGGACGGTGTAGAGGGAGCTTTACTCTGTATCTAACCCCGTGCTGTACCTGTCCTGAGAGTGTTTGATGGTGACAGTGTAGAGGAAGCTTTACTCTGTATCTGAACCCATGCTGTACCTGTCCTGGGAGTGTTTGATGGGGACAGGGTAGAGGGAGCTTTACTCTGTATCTAACCCTGTGCTGCACTTGTCCTGGGAGTGTTTGATGGGGACAGTGTAGAGGGAACTTTACTCTGTATCTAACCCCGTGCTGTACCTGTCCTGGGAGTGTTTGATGGGGACAGTGTAGTGGGAGCTTTACTCTGTATCTAATAATGTACTGAACAATGTTCTGTTGAAGGGTCCTGAGGACTCGAAACGTCAACTCTTTTCTTCTCCACCGATGCTGCCAGAGCTGCTGAGTTTTTCCAGGTAATTCTGTTTTTGTTTTGGACTTCCAGCATCCGCAGTTTTTTTGTTTTTAAGCGCTTGGAGTGTTTGATGGGGTCAGTGTAGTGGGAGCTTTACTCTGTATCTAACCCTGTGCAGTAACTGTCCTGGGAGTGTTTGATGGGGACGGTGTAGTGGGAGCTTTACTCTGTATCTAACCCCATGCTGTACCTGTCCTGCGAGTGTTTGAAGGGGACGCTGTAGATTGAGCTTTACTCTGTAACTAATCCCGTACTGAACAAGCCCTAGGAGTGTTTGATGTGGTCAGTGTAGAGGGAGATGTACTCTGTCTCTAACCCCATGCTGTACCTGTCCTGGGTGTGTTTGATGGGGACAGGGTAGAGGGATCTGTATCAAACCCCGTGCTGTACCTGTCCTGGGAGTGTTTGATGGGGACAGTGTAGAGGGAGATTTACTCTGTCTCTAACCCCATGCTGTACCTGTCCTGGAGTGTTTGATGTGGTCAGTGTAGAGGGATCTTTACTCTGTATCTAACCCCGTGCTGTACCTGTCTGGGTGTGTTTGATGTGGACAGTGTAGAGAGATCTTTACTCTCTTTCTAACCCCGTGCTGTACCTGTCCTGGGTGTGTTTGATGGGGACAGTGTAGAGGGAGCTTTACTCTGTATCTCACCCCGTGCTGTACCTGTCCTGGGAGTGTTTGATGGGGACAGTGTAGAGGGAGCTTTACTCTATACCTAAACCTGTGCTGCACTTGCCCTGGGACTGTTTGATGGGGACAATGTAGAGGGAGATTTACTCTGTATCTAACCTTGAGCTGTACCTGTCCTGGCAGTGGTTGATTGCAACAGTGTGGATGGAGCTTTACTCTGTATCTAAACCCGTAGTGTACCTGTCCTGGGAGTGTTTGATGGGGACAGTGTAGAGGGAGCTTTACTCTGTATCTAATCCCGTGCTGAACAAGACCTAGGAATGTTTGATGGGGTCAGTACACGGGATTACATACAGAGTAAAGCTCCCACTACACTGTCCCCATCAAACACTCCCAGGACAGGTACAGCACAGCGTTAAATACAGAGTAAAGCTCCCTCCACACAGCCCCATCAAACACTCCCAGGACAGGTACAGCACGGGGTTAGATACAGAGTAAAGCTCCCCCTACACTGTCTCCATCAAACACTCCAAGGACAGGTAAAGCATGGGGTAAGATACAGAGTAAAGCTCCATCCAAACTGTCCCCATCAAACATTCCCAGGACAGGTACAGCACTGGTTTAGATACAGAGTAAAGCTCTCCCTACATTGTGCCCAACCAACACTCCCAGGACAGGGACAGCACGGGGTTAAATACAGAGCAAAGCTCCATCTGCATGGTCCCCATCAAACCCTCCCAGGACTGGTACAACACAGGGTTAGTTACAGTGTAAAGCTCCCTCTACACTGACCCCAACAAACACTCCCAGGACAGGAACAGCACGGGGTTAGATACAGAGGAAAGCTCCCTCTACACTGTCCCCATCAAACACTCCCAGGCCTTGTTCAGTACGGGATTAGATACAGACTAAAGCTCCCTCCACAATGTCACCATCAAACACACCCAGGGCAGGTACACCATGGGGTTAGATACAGAGGAAAGCTCCCTCTACATTGTCCCCATCAATCACTACCAGGGGAGGTACACCATGGGGATAGAAACAGAGTAAAGCTCCCTATACTCTGTGCCCATCAAACACTCCCAGGACAGGTAGATGACAGTGGGTGATTCAGAGCAAAGCTCACTCCACACTGCCTCCATGAAATACTCTCAGGACAGGTACAGCACGGGGTTAGATACAGAGCAAAGATCCCTCTACATTGTCCCCATCAAACACTCCCAGGACAGGTACAGCACGGGGTTAGATACAGAGTAAAGCTCCCTCTAAACTGTCCCCATCAAACGTTCCCAGGAAAGGTACATCACGGGGTAAGATACAGAGTAAAGCTCCCTCTAAACTGTCCCCATCAAACGTTCCCAGGACAGATACAGCATGGGGTTAGATACAGAGTAAAGCTCCCTCTACACTGACCGCATCAAACACTCCCGGGACAGGTACAGCACAGGACTACATACAGAGTAAAGCTCCCTCTACACTGACCGCATCAAACACTCCCGGGACAGGTACAGTACTGAGTTAGATACAGAGCAAATCTCCCTCTGCACTATCACCATCAAACACTCCCAGGACAGGCACAGCACGGGGTTAGATACAGAGTAAAGATCCGACTACACCGTCCCCAACAATCATTCCCAGGACAGATATAGCACAGGCTTAGATAAAGAGTAAAGGGCCCTCTACACTGTCCCCATCAAACACTCCCAGGACAAGTACAGCAAGAGGTTAGATAGAGAGTAAAGCTCCCTTTACACCATTCCCATCAAACACTCCCAGGGGAGGAACATAACAGGGTATGGTACAGAGCAGAACTCCCTGTACACTGTCCCCATCAAACACTCCCAGGGCAGGTACACCATGGGGTTCGATACAGGGTAAAGCTCCCTTGACACTGTCCCCATCAAACACTCCCAGGACAGGTACAGCACGGGGTGAGATACAAAGTAAAGCTCCCTCGACACTGACCCTAACAAACACTCCCAGGGGAGGAACACATCAGGGCTCGATCCAGAGCAGAGCTCCCTGTACACTGTCCCCATCAAACACTCCCAGGACAGGTACAGCACGGGGTTAGATAAAGAGTAAAGCTCCCTCTACACTGTCCCCAACAAACACTCCCAGAGGAGGAAAATCACGGGGTTAGATACACAATAAAGCTCTCCCTACATTGTCCCCAACCAACACTCGAAGGACAGGTACAGCCCGGGGTTAGATACAGATTAAAGCTCCCTCTGCAAGGTCCCCATCAACCCCTCCCAGGACTGGTACAGCACGGGGTTAGATATAGATTAAAGCTCCCTCTGCAAGGTCCCCATCAACCCCTCCCAGGACTGGTACAGCACGGGGTTAGATACAGAGTAAAGCTCCCTCTACACTGTCCCCATCAAACACTCCCAGGACAGGTACAGCACGGGGTTAGATACAGAGTAAAGATCCCTCTACACTGTCCCCATCAAACACTCCCAGGACAGGTACACCATGGGGTTAGATACAGAGTAAAGCTCCCTCTACACCGTCCCCATCAAACACTCCCAGGACAGGTACAGCACGGGGTTAGATACAGAGTAAATCTCCCTCTACACTGTCCCCATCAAACACTCCCAGGACAGGTACAGCACGGGGTTAGATACAGAGTAAAGCTCCCTCTACACCGTCACCATCAAACACTCCCAGGACAGGTACAGCACGGGGTTAGATACAGAGTAAAGCTCCCTCTACACCGTCCCCATCAAACACTCCCAGGACAGGTACAGCACGGGGTGAGATACAGAGTAAAGCACCCTCTACACTGTCCCCATCAAACACTCCCAGGACAGGTACAGCACGGAATTAGATACAGAGTAAAGCTCCCCCAACACTGTCCCCATCAAACACTCCCAGGACAGGTACAGCACGGGGTGAGATACAGAGTAAAGCACCCTCTACACTGTCCCCATCAAACACTCCCACGACAGCTACAACATGGGGTGAGATTCAGAGCAATGCTCCCTCTAGACTGACCCCATCAAACACTCCCAGGACAGGTAATGCACAA
This sequence comes from Isurus oxyrinchus, assembly GCA_026770705.1. Taxonomy (NCBI): domain Eukaryota; kingdom Metazoa; phylum Chordata; class Chondrichthyes; order Lamniformes; family Lamnidae; genus Isurus; species Isurus oxyrinchus. Next base: position 577,414 of record JANJGN010000373.1, read on the forward strand.
GGTTAGAAACAGAGCAAAGATCTCTCTACACCATCCCCATCAAACAATCTCAGGACACGTCCAGCACGGGATTAGACACAGAGTAAAGCTCCCTCTACATTGTCGCCATCAAACACTCCCAGCACAGGTACAGCACGAACTTAGATACAGAGTAAAGCTCCCTCTACACCGTCCCCATCAAACACTCCCAGGACAGGTACAGCACGGGGTGAGATACAGAGTAAAGCACCCTCTACACTGTCCCCATCAAACACTCCCACGACAGCTACAACATGGGGTGAGATTCAGAGCAATGCTCCCTCTAGACTGACCCCATCAAACACTCCCAGGACAGGTAATGCACAAGGTTAGAAACAGAGCAAAGATCTCTCTACACCATCCCCATCAAACAATCTCAGGACACGTCCAGCACGGGATTAGACACAGAGTAAAGCTCCCTCTACATTGTCGCCATCAAACACTCCCAGCACAGGTACAGCACGAACTTAGATACAGAGTAAAGCTCCCTCTACACTGAACCCAACAAGCACTCCCAGGACAGGTACAGCACGGGGTTAGATACAGAGTTAAGCTCCCTCTACACTGTCCCCATCAAACACACTCAGGACACGTCCAGCACGGGGTGAGATACAGAGTAAAACTTCCGCTACAATGCCCCCATCAACCACTCCCAGGACAGGTACAGCACGGGGTTAGATACAGAGTAAAGCTCCCTCTACACCGCCCCCACCAAACACTCCCAGGACAGGTCCAGCACGGGATTAGACACAGAGGAAAGCTCCCTCTACATTGTTCTCATCAAACACTCCCAGGACAGGTACAGCACGGGGTTAGATACAGAGTAAAGCTCTCCCTATACTAGCCCCATCAAACATTACCAGGACAGGCACAGCACGGGTTAAGATATAGAGTAAAGCTCTCTCTATACTGTCCCCATCAAACACTCCCAGCACAGGTACAGCACGAGGTTAGATATAGAATAAAGCTCCCTCTACACTGACCCATCAAACATTCCCAGGACAGATACAGCACAGGGTTAGAAACAGAGTAAAGCTCGCTCGACACTGTCCCCATCAAAGTCTCCCAGGACAGGTACAGCACGGGGTTAGATACAGAGTAAAGCTCCCTCTAAACTGTCCCCATCAAACGTTCCCAGGAAAGGTACATCACGGGGTAAGATACAGAGTAAAGCTCCCTCTAAACTGTCCCCATCAAACGTTCCCAGGACAGGTACAGCACGGGGTTAGATACAGAGTAAAGCACCCCCGACACTGTCCCCATCAAACAATCCCAGGACAGGTACAGCACAGGGTTAGGTACACAGTAAATCTCCCTCTACACCGTCCCCATCAAACTCTCCAAGGACAGATCAAGCGCAGGATTAGATACAGAGCAAATCTCCCTCTACACTATCACCATCAAACACTCCCAGGACAGGTACAGCACGGGGTTAGATACAGAGCAAATCTCCCTCTGCACTATCACCATCAAACACTCCCAGGACAGGCACAGCACGGGGTTAGATACAGAGTAAAGATCCGACTACACCGTCCCCAACAACCATTCCCAGGACAGATATAGCACAGGCTCAGATAAAGAGTAAAGGGCCCTCTACACTGTCCCCATCAAACACTCACAGGACAAGTAAAGCAAGGGGTTAGATAGAGAGGAAAGCTCCCTTTACACCATCCCCATCAAACACTCCCAGGGGAGGAACATAACAGGGTATGGTACAGAGCAGAACTCCCTGTACACTGTCCCCATCAAACACTCCCAGGGCAGGTACACCATGGGGTTCGATACATAGTAAAGCTCCCTCTACACTGTCCCCAACAAACACTCCCAGGACAGGTACAGCACGGGGTTAGATACAGAGTAAATCTCTCTCTACACTGTCCCCATCAAACACTCCCAGGACAGGTACAGCAGGGGGTTAGATACAAAGTAAAGCTCCCTCGACACTGACCCTAACAAACACTCCCAGGGGAGGAGCACATCAGGGCTCGATCCAGAGCAGAGCTCCCTGTACACTGTCCCCATCAAACACTCCCAGGACAGGTACAGCACGGGGTTAGATAAAGAGTAAAGCTCCCTCTGCACGGTCCCCAACAAACACTCCCAGAGGAGGAAAATCACGGGGTTAGATACACAATAAAGCTCTCCCTACATTGTCCCCAACCAACACTCGAAGGACAGGTACAGCCCGGGGTTAGATACAGATTAAAGCTCCCTCTGCAAGGTCCCCATCAACCCCTCCCAGGACTGGTACAGCACGGGGTTAGATATAGATTAAAGCTCCTTCTGCAAGGTCCCCATCAACCCCTCCCAGGACTGGTACAGCACGGGGTTAGATACAGAGTAAAGCTCCCTCTACACTGTCCCCATCAAACACTCCCAGGACAGGTACAGCACGGGGTTAGATACAGAGTAAAGATCCCTCTACACTGTCCCCATCAAACACTCCCAGGACAGATACACCATGGGGTTAGATACAGAGTAAAGCTCCCTCTACACCGTCCCCATCAAACACTCCCAGGACAGGTACAGCACGGGGTTAGATACAGAGTAAATCTCCCTCTACACTGTCCCCATCAAACACTCCCAGGACAGGTACAGCACGGGGTTAGATACAGAGTAAAGCTCCCTCTACACTGTCCCCATCAAACACTCCCAGGACAGGTACAGCACGGGGTTAGATACAGAGTTAAGCTCCCACAACACTGACCCCATCAAACACGCCCAGGACAGCTACAACATGGGGTGAGATTCAGAGCAATGCTCCCTCTAGACTGACCCCATCAAACACTCCCAGGACAGGTACAGCCCGGGGTTTGATTCAGAGTAAATATCCCTCAAAATTGTAAACATCAAATATTCCCTGGAAAGCTACAGCACAGGTTTAGATGCAGAGTAAAGTTCCCTCCAAACTGTCCCCATCAAACAGTCCTAGGAAAGTTACAGCACAGGGTTAGATACAGAGTAATGCTCCCTCGACACTGACCCCATCAAACACTCCCAGGACAGGTGCAGCATGTGGTTAGATATAGAGTAAATCTCCCTCTATACTGTCCCCAACAAACACTCCCAGGGGAGGAACATCACGGGGTTAGACACAGAGTAAAGCTACCTCGGCACTGTCCCCATCAAACACTCCCAGGACAGGTACAGCACGGGGTTAGATACAGAGTAAAGCTCCCTCTACACTGACCCTAACAAACACTCCCAGGGAAGGAACATAACAGGGTTAGGTCCAGAGCAGAGCTTCCTGTACACTGTCCACATCAAACACTCCCAGGACAGGTACAGCATGGGGATAGATACAGAGTAAAGCTCCCTCTACACTGTCCCCATGAACCACTCCCAGGACAGGTACAACACTGGGTTAGATACAGAGTAATGCTCCCTCTAGACTGACCCCATCAAACACTCCCAGGGCTTGTTCAGTACGGGGTTAGATACAAACTAAAGCTCCCTCTACACTGTCCCCATCAAACACTCCCAGGACAGGTACAGCACGGGGTTACATACAGAGTAAAGCTCAATCTACACTGACCCCATCAAACACTACCAGGACCGGTACAGCACGGTGTTAGATACAGAGTTAAACTCCCTCCACACTGTCACAATCAAACAATCCCAGGACAGGTACAGCAGGAGATTAGATACAGAGGAAAGCTCCCTCTAGACTGACCCGATCAAACACTCCCAGGGCTGATTAAGTCGGGGATTAGATACAGACTAAACCTCTATCTACACGGTCAACATCAAAGAATCCCAGGATAGATACAGCACGGGATTAAATACAGAGTAAAGCTCCCTATACACTTACACCATCTAACACTCCCAGGACAGGTACAGCACAGGGTTAGATACAGAGTAAAGCTCCCTCTACACTGTCCCCATCAAACACTCCCTGGACAGGTACAGAACAGGATTAGATACAGAGTAAAGCTCCCATTACACTGACACCATCAAACACTCCCAGAACAGGTACTGCACGGGATTAGATACAGAATAAAACTCCCTCTACACTATCAGCATCAAACACTCCCAGGACAGGTACAGAACCAGATAAGATGCAGAGTAAAGCTCCCTCTGCACTGACCCCATGAAACGCTCCCAGGACAGGTTACAACTAGGGGGTAGATTCAGAGTAAAGCTCGCGCTACATTGTCCCCATCAAAGATTCCAAGTAAAGGTACATCACGGGGTAAGATACAGAGTAAAGCTCTCTCTACACCATCCCCATTAAACACTCCCAGGACAGGTACAGCACAGAGTTAGATACAGTGTAAAGCTCCCTTTACACCGTCCCCATCAAACACTTCCAGGAGAGGAACAGCACGGTGCTAGATACAGAGTAAAGCTCCCCCTGCACTGTCCCCATCTAACACTCCCTGAACAGGTACAGCAACGGGTTCGATACAGAGTAAAGCTCCCTCTACACTGTCACCATCAAACTCTCCCAGGACAGATCAAGCACCGGATTAGATACAGTGCAAATCTCCCTCTACACTATCACCATCAAACACTACCAAAACAGGTAGAGCACAGGACTACATACAGAGTAAAGCTCCATCTACACTGTCCCCATCAAACACTCCCAGGACAGGGACAGCACGGGGATAGATACAGAGTAAAGCTCCCTATACTCTGTCCCCATCAAACACACCCAGGACAGGTACATCACAGTGTTTGATTCAGAGCAAAGCTCACTCCACACTGCAACCATGAAACACTCCAAGGACAGGTACAGCACGGTGTTAGATACAGAGTAAAGCTACCTCCACACTGTCCCCATCAAACACTCCCAGGACAGGTGCAGCACGGGGTTCTATACAGAGTAAAGTTCCCTCTACACTGACCCCATCCAACACGGCCAGGACAGGTACAGCATGGGTTTAGATACAGAGTAGAGCTCCCTCTACACTGTCCCCATCAAACACTCCAGGACAAGTACAGCACGGAGGTTCGATACAGAGTAAAGCTCCCTCTACACTGACCCCATCAAATGCTCCCAGGACAGGTACAGCAGTGTTAGATATTGAGTAAAGGTCCCTCTAAACTGTCCGCATCAGACACTCCCAGGAAAGGTACAGCACAGCGTTAGATACAGAGTAAAGCTCCCTCTACACTGTCCCCATCAAACACTCCAGGACAGGAACAGCACGGGGCTAGATACAGAGTAAAGCTCTATCTACACCATCCGCATCAAAAACTCCCAGGGCAGGTACAGCACGGGGTGAGATACAGAGTAAATCTCCCTCTACACTGTCCCCATCAAACACGCCTAGGACAGGTACTGCACAGGGTTAGATACAGAGTAAAGCTCCCTCTGCAATGTCCCCATCAAACACTCCCAGGGCAGGTACACCATAGGGTTAGATACAGAGTAAAGCTCCCTCTACACCGTCCCCATCAAATACTCCCAGGTCAGGTACACCACAGGGTTAGATACAGAGTAAACCTCCCTCTACACCGTCCCCAGCAAACACTCCCAGGACAGGTAAATCACGGGGTTAGATACAGAGTAAAGCTCCCTATACTCTGTCCCCATCAAACATACCCAGGACAGGTATCATCGCAGTGTCTGATTCAGAGCAAAGCTCACTCCACACTGCCTCCATGAAACACTCACAGGACAGGTACAGCAGAGGGGTTAGATACAGAATAAAGATCCCTCTACACTGTCCCCATCAAACACTCACATGGCAGGTACACCATGGGGTTAGATGCAGAGCAAAGCTCACTCCACATTGCATCCATGAAACACTCCCAGGACAGGTACAGCACAGTGTTAGATACAGAGTAAAGCTCCCCCTACAGCGACCCATCAGACACTCGCAGGACAGGTACTGCACGGGTTTAGAAACAGAACAAAGCTCCGTAAACTCTGTCCCCAGCAAACACTTCCAGGACTGGAACATCACAGTGTTTGATTCAGAGCGAAGCTCACTCCACACAGC